>JACYFF010003369.1:24046948-24077242 GCA_017589665.1 Selenicereus undatus
AACATATTAAAAAACTCAATATGAGTTTCAAGAGAGCTAACAATCTCCCCCTTCGTGTTTGAGCCAAAAATGTGATATTTTTAAGGTACTTTTACACCAATTTTAGGCTCTTTTTAATAATATTTTTAAGGTTTTTAATTGATTTTATTTTATTTTGCAGATTTTGAATAAATGCGAAAAATGGGCTTAAATGGCGGAAAAAGCGAGAAAAATAGAAGAATTGTCGGAGGTTGAAGAACCAGGCCAAAAATCGATGAAAAATCGGCCAAGGAAAATGAAGAAAAAAATAAGACCGGTCCAGTGAACCGGACCGGCCGGTTTAGCTGAACCGGTTCCCATTAAAACAGCCCCCTTCCTCGCGTGTTTCTCTCTCCTTCCTCTTCCTCGCGTCTGCTTCTCTTTCCCTGACCCAGAACCCATCGTCCCTGCTTCCTCGACCCACCTCATCTCCTCTCTCTCTACCCTGTTCTCTCTCCTCCAGCACAACAACCCCACGTACACCCCCAACCCACCGAATTCCCCAAACACCGAAACCACTCTACCCACGGTTTTCCCCAAAACCGAAACCCTCCAATTCATCCACCACCACAAACACCAAGCCACGACACCCCATGCGTTGGTTTCATCACCACCGTCCAACCAACACCAGATCGAAAGGTCAAGGGTCGAGATGGGTTCGAGTATAAGAGGCTGAGGCGACGCCATTGAAGAAAAAAAAGGAGCTAGGTTAGAGTTAGTTCTAGGTTAGTAATTTAGGGTTAGATTAGGTTTAAATTCCGTTTTAGGTTTAGATTTCGTTGAATTTCGTTCTTAATTTCAGATTTCATGTTCGAATTTCACATTTAGGGTTCTGATTTTAGCTTTTCATGCTTTCGAATTTAGTTTTCGAATTTTCGATTGTAATTGTGAGAATCCTTGGGTTTATTTGATTGCAAGTTTGAGCAATTTCATTCGTGTTCTCCCCCTTTTCCTGTTCGAATTCGATCCCCTTCTCCTCTATTTTTGGTTTATTCGGATGACTGTGTTTTGGTGTTCGAATGGCTGCGTTTTGGTGTTCATCGAGGGTAAGTTTACTTCCTGCTTTCGTTTGCTTTCAGGTTGTTTTCTCCTTCCCCTACTGCTGTTTACTTTTCTGCTCTTGGTGCTCTGTTTTTGGTTCGATGCTTGTTTACTTCGAATTGTGCTATGATGTTGAGTAACCAGCTGTGATCGATTGTGGTTGTAGTTTATTTGTTCTGCTGATTTGCTTGGTTATTTGCGTTGTTTATTTGGGATGAAATGCTATGACTTCTCAGTCCATTTACTCTGTTTGCTTAGAATTCGTGTTAGAATGTTTATTGAGTTGAATTGATATTACGTTCAAGCTCTGAAATAATATGGTTAGTTAACTCTGCTAAGAATTCATGCTCAATTCACTATTAGGTTGGTTTACTTGGTTAATTAATATAAGGTTTAGTTTAGGTTTAGTCGATTTAGTAAATTAGTTTGTTTTAAGGTTTAATGAATTAGGATTAGATTCGTTTAATTGAATTAGGATGTTAGATTGCCTTAAATAATTTCACTTAGGTTATTTAATTAGTTTAAGCATTTCATTTTAGAATGACAATAATTTCACGTTTTTCCTGTGGACCGACCCTTAAGTACTACGACTGACAATCGTGAGTATTTGAGGTATCACTTTCCTTTTTCTTTAAGTTATTTTTCCATCCCCTCAAATTCCTTCAACACTTCGCGGTGGCTTATGAATTGTTGGTGGCAAACTCCTATTTCAAGAAGAAGGAGGACCACTTGGTGACATTTAAGAGTGGCTCCTTAAAGACCCAAATTGATTACTTCCTGATGAGGGTGGATAGTCGGATGTTTTGTAAGGATTGCAAGGTGATTCCTAGTGAGTATCTAGGAACTCAGCATAGGTTGCTAGTATTGGATGTGGAGTTCAAATATTCAAAGTGGAAGAAGAGGGGAGTCGGGGACCATAGAGTTAAGTGGTGGACCCTTACGAAGGAGAACGTCATATTATTATTGGAGAGAATTACTGAAGAGGGAGCTTGGAGACGGGTAGAGAATGTAGATAAAATGTGGGAGGCAATGGCAGATAGTATCCGAAGGTGGGCTAAAGAAATCCTCAGTACTTCTAGAAGAGGTGGTGACAAAATGAAGGGTGCCAGGTGGTGGAATGAGGAGGTAAAGGAGAAAGTCAAGGAGAAAAAAGAGGCATATGCTGATTTCATGAACAGTGGAGCAGATGAAGAGAGAGAGATTAGTAGAGTTAGATATAAAGCAGCTAAGAAGGTAGCCAAGAAAGTTGTTACGGTAGCTAAGAGCATGGCTTATGATAGGTTATACCATAGACTGGAGACCAAGGAAGGGGATAAGGAAGTCTTTAAACTGGCGAGGGCTAGGGATAGAAGAACAAGGGATTTAAGTGTTGTGAGGTGCATCAAGAATGAAAATGGTAAGGTGTTGTTTGAGGATA
The DNA here is from genome assembly GCA_017589665.1 of Selenicereus undatus. NCBI lineage: Eukaryota > Viridiplantae > Streptophyta > Magnoliopsida > Caryophyllales > Cactaceae > Selenicereus > Selenicereus undatus. The sequence continues at coordinate 24,049,425 of JACYFF010003369.1, forward strand.
CATAAATCAAGGAGAGATGGCAAAGGTACTTTTTCAACCTCCTCAATGGTGAAGTGATGGAAGACCCCCGTAGTAGGGTAGGAGAGTGTAGTGAGAGGCAACTGGATCCGCGAGTGTGTAGTCATATCAGCAAGGACGTGATTAAAGAGGCCTTAAAGAAGATGACCAATGGGAAGGCAGAGGGTCCAGATCAGATACCAGTGGAAGTGTGGAGGTGTTTGGGTGAAGAAGGATTAGAGTGGTTAACAGAGCTTTTCAATGTCATTTTTTGGACTGCTAAGATGCCCGAAGACCGAAGAATAGAGGTCTAGTATAGTCATCCCCCAATACAAGAACACAGGTGATATTCAAGATTGTAATAATTTTAGGGGTATAAAGTGGCTCAGTCACTCTATGAAGTTATGGGAGAGGGTGATTCAGAGAAGGTTGCGGAAGGATGTTTCGATTTCAGAGAACCAATTTGGTTTTGTGCCAGGTAGGACGACTACAGAGGCGATTTACCTCCTTAGAAGGCTCATGGGTTTGTATAGAGATAGAATGGTGGGTCTCCATATGGTGTTCATTGACCTGAAAAAAGCGTATGATAGAGTTCCGTGTGAAGTGGTTTGGAGATGCTTGGAAAAGAAATAAGTGTCACCCTTGTATATTCGAGTTATTAAGGATATGTACGAGGGAGGTAGGATGAGTGTTAGGACGCCAGGAGGGGTCCCCAATGACTTCTGCATTGGTATGGGCCTGCATCAGGGTTCCGCCTTAACCCCTTTTCTTTTCACTCTAGTTATGGATCTACTGACAAGAGGGATTCAAGATGAGTTACCATGGTGTATGCTATTTGCAGATGACATTGTTCTTATTGACGAGACCAGACAGGGAGTTAATGAAAAGTTGGAGCGATAGAGGCATACACTGAAATTTAGAGGTTTTAGAGTAAGCAGATCGAAAACGGAATACCTTCATTGCTGTTTTAGTGGAAGGGTAGAGGCAAGGGGAGAAGTCACCCTAGATGGGAGGTCGATAACTAAGGTCGATAAGTTTAAGTATCTAGGCTCGACTATTGAGCAGAATAAGGATATTGACGAAGACATTAACCAGCGAATAAAATTGGGCTGGCAAAAATGGAAGTACACCTCAGGTGTGCTGTGTGATAAGACGGTGCCCCTAGGATTGAAAGACAAAGTCTATTGTATGGTAGTTAGACCGGCTATTCTTTATGGATCGAAATGTTGGCCTCTAAGAAAGACGCAAGTTCAAAGGTTGTTGGTAGCATAGATGAGGATGATTAGGTGGATGTGTGGGTATTCAAGGATAGACAGAATTAGGAATGGAGTTATCCGGGACTTAGTTAAAGTAGCTCCCATCGAAGATAAGATGAGAGAAATAACACTCCGATGGTTTGGTCATGTGAAAAGGAGGAGTGTGGACGCTCCTGTCAGGAGATGTGAGATGATCAACATCCCCGAAGGCAAAAGAGGGACGGGACGACCAAAGAAGAGTTTGGACGAGGTGATTAGAGAGGACTTGAAAGTTGTTGGTTTGACGGAGGACCTGGCTCATGATATGAAGCTATGGCGGGATAGGATTATGATCTTGGATTGCAGAGAGTCCTCCCCGTAGTTGTCTTTTGGTGTAGCGGCATAGTGCCGGTAGTGGTTTTTTTTGCTTTTTCTGTTTGTATGCAGGTAGTACTTTCTTCTGGGAGGAGTCATCGTTTGCTTACCTCGGGCTGTTAAGGTATATCATCTTCCTCTAATAGATTGTTCTTATGCTATATAGCTCCAGTAACTAGTCCCTTTAATATATCTTGGTCATTCCTTGATGTGTGTCCTTAATTTTCCCATCAAATGTTTTCACAAAATCTTTCCTTTATGAAATATTTTCACAAAATCCATTTTTATGGGTTTGTTGGAATCAGCCTCTCTACGGGTAGGAATGCCGGTAGAGGTAAGGTTGCCTACAGTTGGATCTCCCCAGACCCTGCAAAAGCGGGACCTACACTAGGAAGTGTTGTTGTTGTTGTTGTTGTTGTTTTTGAATTTTCTACTCTTACCTAGGTAGGGGATTCTGTATTCGATGATGCTTTTGATGTATTTGCTGCTGAGTATGAGTCATTTCTTATAAATGATGAGCCCAAATATGATGTGTTTGAGTTTGATGACTTGTGCTCTACTGCTAATTGTTTGCTCACTATTGTTTTTGAATCTGCCACTGAATCTATTTCCCCTGTTGCTCTTGAATTGAAACCCCTTCCTGATTCTCTTAAGTATGCATTCCTAAGACCCGTTAAATCCTTTCCTGTCATTATTGCTTCTGATTTGGACCAGGACCAAGAGGACAAACTGATTTCTTTACTTAGAGAGAACAAGGAAGCTCTAGGATGGACTTTAGTTTATATCAAGGGTATTAATCCTTCTATCGTACAACACAAAATTCATGTAGAGGACAATGCTAAGCCCTACCGTGACCGCCAAAGGCGTTTGAATCCCGCTTTGCTGGAAGTAGTTAAGAAGGAAGTGTTGAAATGGTTAGACCATGAGATTATTTGTCCTATTTCTGATTGTAAGTGGGTTAGCCCATTCAAGTTATTCCTAAGAAGATTGGTATTACCGTGATTAGGAATGATCCAAATGAGTTAGTCCCTACTCGAGTGCAATCTGGGTGGTGTGTGTGTATAGATTATAGAAAATTGAATGCTACCACTAGGAAATACCATTTCCCCCTCCCCTTCTTGGATCAAATGCTAGAGAGGTTGGCTGGGCATTCCTTCTATTGATTTTTAGATGGATATTTCGGTTATACCCAGATCTCTATTGCTCCTGAGGATCAGGAGAAGACTACTTTCACCTATCCATTTGGGACACATGCCTTTCGAAGAATGTCATTTGGACTGTGCAATGCCCCTTCTACCTTTCAAAGATGCATGATTTCTATTTTCTCAGATGTAGTTGAGCAATGTATGGAAATTTTCATGGATGACTTTTCTGTGTTTGGATCTTGTTTTGATGATTGCTTGTCCAATCTGAGAAAGGTGCTGGAGAGGAGTAGGGAGGAAAAGTTGACTCTGAACTGAGAGAAATGTCACTTCATGGTTAAAAAGGATATAGTCTTAGGACACATTATTTCCCAAGATGGAATTGAGGTAAACAAAGCTAAGACTGACCTGATTGTTAATCTTCCCGTTCCCACTTGTGTGAAAGAGATGCGTTCTTTACTTGGACATGCTGGCTTTTATCGTTGTTTCATTAGGGACTTTAGTAAGATTGCAAAACCTTTATCCAATCTGCTAGCTAAGGATGTACCATTTCATTTCTCTGAAGAGCATCATGAGGCATTTTCTAAGCTTAAGGAGGCCTTAACCTCTGCTCCTATTCTTCATCCTTCCATCTGGGGAGAACCATTTGAATTCATGTGTGACGTGTCTGATTATGCTATTGGGGTTGTGTTAGAGTAGCGCATTGATAGGAAACCCCATGTTATTTATTGTGCTAGTCACACGTTGAATGATGCCCAGCTAAATTACACTATTACTGAGAAAGAAGTTTTGGTTGTGATATTTGGTTTTGAAAAGTTTAGACCCTATCTGATTGGGTCACATATGATTGTTTATACTGACCACTCTGCCCTTAAGCACCTTCTTTATAAGAAGGATGCTAAGCCTAGACTTCTAAGATGGATTTTGTCGTTGCAAGAATTTGACTATGAAATCAAGGATAAGAAAGGTTCTGAAAACCTTGTAGCTGACCGTCTATCTAGGATCTTCTATGATAGAGAAAGTGAGTCTAGTGTTTCTGAGTGCTTCCCCGATGAGCAATTGTATGTTATTCACTCTGATCCTTGGTATATTGATATTGTGAACTACTTAGTTGCTGGTAGGATCCCTAAAGGTTGGACTAAGAATGACAGAGATAGATTCTTCCACCTTGTGAAGTTCTTTGCTTGGGATCACCCTTATCTGCTTAAGTACTACTCTGACTAAGTCTTTAGGAGGTGCATTCCCGACCATGAGGTGAGACGTGTCATTTTTTTGTCATGACCAGGCATGTGGGGGGAAATTTAGTGGTAGGAAGACAGCAGCCAAGGTTCTTCAATGTGGTTTTTACTGGCCTACTTTATTTAAAGTTGCATTTGAGTACTGCAAGAGTTACCCTAGATGCCAGTAGTTGGGTAGAATAAGCGGGAGAGATATGATGCCACTGAACCCCATCATTGTTGCAGAGGTTTTTGATGTATGGGGTATTGACTTTATGGGACCATTTCCATCTTCCTTTAGGAATGAGTACATTTTGTTAGCTGTGGACTATGTTTCTAAATGGGTTGAGGCCATCCCTTCTAGGACTAATGAAGCTAAAGTTGTTGTGAAATTCCTTAGGGAGAACATCTTTGCTCGATTTGGTATGCCCCGTGCTATCATTAGTTATCACAGCACCCATTTTAATAGTAGATCTTTTGATGCCTTACTGAAGAGGTATTCCATAGTCCATAGGCTTGCTACTCCCCACCATCCCTAAACTAGTAGCCAGGTTGAAGTGTCCAATCTACAGATCAAGTAGATTTTAGAAAAAACAGTGATTAGGAATAGGAAAGACTAGGCTGGCAAGCTGGTGGATGCTCCTTGGGCATATAGGACGACTTTCAAAACTCCCTTAGGTATGTCACCTTATAGGGTAGTTTATGGTAAGCCTTGTCATTTACCTGTGGAGATAGAGCATAGAGTTTGGTGGGCCTTTAAGAAGCTCAATTATGACTTGATTGAGGCAGGTGAGGAGAGACGACTGCAACTAAGTGAGCTTGATGAGATTAGGGCTGAGGCATATGAGAGTGCTTGATCTTACAAAGAGATGGCGAAGTTGTTTCACGATCGATATATTTTTAGGAAAGAGTTTGCCCCAAGAATAAAAGTACTCGTGTATGACTCTAGGCTCCATCTGTTTCCAGAAAAATTGAGGTCCCGATGGACGGGTCGTTATATTGTCTCACATATTTTTCCCTATGATGCAGTTGAAATTCAGGATCCTCTTAGTGCTGCCAACTTCAAAGTGAATGGCCAACGTTTGAAATAATTTTTGGAGCTGCCGAGCCAAGAAGATGTGGAATGTCTGATACTCCACGAACCGAGCCATGAGCGGTGATTGTGATGTGAGATAGCTTGGGTGTACTTGGCACCCGACTTCGTTTCCTAGAAATTTCTTCTCTTCTCTTCTTCTCTCTCTGTTTTCTTCTCTCTTTGTTTTATTCTAGTTTCTTTTTGTATAGTTGGTTGCTTTTCTTTTTCTACGATTGGTTGTTTTGTTTTTGGGTCTTGTTTTTATTTTTGCACATATGTTTTCTTTTTAGATTTTTTTCTTTTTGGTCCTCATGTGTTTGTTCCACTCCTAAAGAGGACATTGTGAGATTTTGGTGTGGACGTGGGGTGCCCATTTGTACATACTTTTTTTTGAAAAATTTTGAAAAATCCAAAAAGATTTTGTTTTTGTTTTTGGGGGATGTTTTGTACCATGTCTGATTAGCTTAAATCCCCTGTGCTTTGGCTATTAGCTTGTATATAAGTGGGATGTGCATGATAAGTCTCCGACCTCAGTGTACCATTCTAAGCTTTAATTCCAACTCTAATTGTTCATTATAGATTGTGTAATCCAATTCTTGTTTATCCCTTCATCATTATCTTGAGGTCTTAGGCTTCCATGAATGATTCTCCCCCTTGCTTATGACACGATTACTCTGGTTTTTGCCACTTTTGGAAAAAAAAAAAGAAAAACAAAAATTATGAATAAAGAAGAGAAAAAGAAAAAAGAGATGGAATAAAATTTGGAATGATTAGTATCCTTTTGAGACATGCGCTGCTAGGCGTTACCCTTTGAGGCACGTGCTATTGGGTGTTACCCTTTGAGGCAATACTGCTACCGGGAAAGTTTGCTTCCAATGTTAATATGATAATACTGTAGTTGTGTCAATTAAGTGGGATTGAGTTTGATTCTGTTAAATCTAAGCCTCGGAATGATGATACACTTGCACACAAGCACTAAGATGGATTCAGAATTTTGATGCACAATAGGGTGAAAAATTAATGCTCTAAAGTCATTTATGGGGTAGAGGACTTTGAAGTACATTCTGTGTATATACAGGTCAATAACTTGCTTACATGGGTGATTTAGTTTATTAGAATATGTGCATATCTTTCCCTGATTTTGTACATATTAGCTTCGAAAAAAAAAACAAAAAGATTTTCTTTTTGAAATAATTTTTGTGGGTATTTCATTTGAAAACCCTCACGAGACCACACTAGTCCACTTGGAAGACCGAGGGGTTTAAAGGGCTTGTTGCATACTCTAAATGCAACTGTGATTCCTATGACAGTGAGTTACGACTTTCTTTTTCTTATTTTTCATTTCCTTTTAATTAGTTTAGTTTGTTTTACTCGAGGACGAGTAAAATCTTGGTGTGGGGGTATTTGTTCATGCCAAAAATGTGTTATTTTTAGGATACTTTTATACCCGATTTATGCTCGTTATAATTGTTCTTTTTATGTTTTTATTTAATTTTATTTTGTTTTGTAAGTATTGAATAAATGTGAAAAAAATGCGAAAAAAGATGAAAAATGCCGGAAATGAAGCAGTGGTCCAGATTACTCAAACCTGGCCCAATCCTTAAGCCCATTATTTTGTTTAGCCCAAAGTGTGAAAAAAAACCTAAAACCTACCCAGAGCCCACGTGCCGTGCGTGTGGCTAGTAAACCCCCCTCTCTTTCTTAACTCTAATCTTCTTTCTCCTCTCGGGCACCCAAAACTTGATACCTTCCATGTTGCTTTGCCATCTTCATCATAATCTTTGCTCTCTCTCTCTCTCTTCAACAAATCATCAAGCACCAACGCAATCCACTATCTTCACACCACTGAATTTCACACTAAGGGTGTCAGTGCAGTAGCAGCACCATTGCCATCCCACCGTCCACAACACAAGCAAATCGATGGCTGAAGTTGAAGGGAAGCTGAGTACAAATTGCAGGGTACCGGCACTTGAGAAGAGGTTAGGTGGTTTTTAGGGTTCAATTAGTTCTAATTTTCAAAGTTTAAGCTTGAACTTCATATGCGTTTTTCGATTTTTCAGATTTAGGGTTTGAGAAATTCGGTTAGGGTTTGATGTTAGTTTAGGTTTTGGGTTCGAATTTCATGTAATTATGCTTTGATTTCGTGTTTTCCGGTTGTAATTCATAAGTTTAGTTTGTTTTTGTAAGGCTTGGATGTTAGTTTTGGCTAATTTTAGTGATCCCCTCCTCTACCTTCATCTCGATGCACATAGCTATGGCATTTCCCCTATTGTTAGCAATGGGTGAAGCACGTTTCTAACTATCTGGGCCATGGACAGTCGAATTCGAACTTCCCCTTGTTTTGGTTTACCATGGTCGTTCTGTTTTATTTGTTTCTGGTGTTGAATCCCTCTCCTCTGTTACTCAATATACAATTTCTATTATTTTGATTAAGCTTTGATTATGATTTGATTAAGTTCCGATTTAGTTGAGCAAATGCAACTTACTAAATCTGGGTTGGAAACTCACAAAGTTGATTATGATTTTGGATTGTTCCTGGGTTGTGCGTTTGGTTATTCTGGCTGAACAATGTTGTATTTTCCCCTCCCCTGTTTTGGCCCTAATTTTGGTTCTGCTTAAGGCTGTGTTAATGGTGTGAATGGAGGTGTTGAAGCTTTCATTGTTCTGTGGCTTGATTTGGTTCTCAATTAATAACTTGGCTTAATTACTTTCCTGGATTCATAAGTTTGATTATGTTTGTGTTCGTATTCTCTTTCTGTTTCTTGTAGTATTGGATAATGGAGTTCATTCTTATTTTCAACTTAAGAGGTTTAGTTTAGATTTTCATTATGTTGGATTTTGGATGTGTTTGATCTCTGGATTATGTTGGTCTTGATTATGTGAGTATTAGATTTATTCCTTTAAGGTGGTTGAGTTTGGTTTTGATGTTCTATCTACATTAAAGGAAATTAGAGTTTGCAAATAATAAGGGATTATGCAGAATTTGATCCATAACTTCACTTGTTTAGTGTTTTCACTAGTTTAGAATGATGCTAGATTAGTTGTTTCTTCTCTTTTTTTTGCATTGAGTGACTTCATCTCTTCCATCATCCCTGTGGAAACAACCCTCAACTACTATGACGTGAGTCGTATGCTTACGACGCTTTATTTATCACTCGAAAATATGTTAACATCGGTCTTAATCCCTCTGAAAATTTGAGTATTAAATAAAGTATGCTTGATATAATATAGCAAAGTATAAAGATCAATATCTTTGCCGTAATATTGTAATGGAGTGATTTGAACTTGGACACTTTCAATATGGATATACTTGTACTTTCTATCGTTGTTATGCCTAAGGATGTTTTCCCAATTAATGACATTAACTTCTTCCACATCATACTGACATTATTTGATTTCTAGATCTCCTTCCATCATTTCACAAACGTATTTGCTTTTTCATTAAAAGATGGACTTTTTATAGATCATGTCTTTTTTAATTACAGGAAGGACCCAATCTCCTTTCACTTCGGTGTTTGACACTACCGCAAGTGCACGGGTGTTGTAGTTAAAAAGAAAGTATCGTCCACAGAGACCAAAAGGAAAATTACTAAGTTCTTTCTCTTAGAAAATGCTAAGCAATATTTTAATTGAGGATTTTGATTCAGCTATTTCTAACAAACAGTTTTTGAATTTAATCAAGGAAAAAAGTCTAGGGATTTATTTAGTTAAGAAATGTGTTGGGTCATATGATTTAACATGTGCACTTCTCTAAATTGGATAATTTCAAGGAGTTGCAATCGATTCAGAATCTAGTCTATTATTTCGAAATCGACCAAATTGCCTAAACTAAACTAAAGTTGTTCTTTCAAACTACTTTGTGGTAGTCTAGGTTCAGTATTTTTGATTACTCATTAATCCTCCCAACATAGGAATTTCTCTCTCAAGTTATTGCTACATTAAGTCCTATCAAGCGGTCTAACAATTGAATTTCACCTTTCAATTCTTCACTCAATTGTCTCAAGGGTGCAAGCAAATTTGGCCAAGTCAACTCGCAACATGATAATTACTTGATAAAATGAAATCAAACCAACATGAAAGAAAACATAACTCTATTGAATTAAAATGATCCAACTACACTTCCATTAACAAACAAATTCCTAGACGAGATAAACGACTCACTCATGATTTAAAATTAAACAACTAACCAAATAGTTCAGCGAGATCTGAAAGGGAAAAGCTTGGCAATGGCAGCTTCCAAAAAAATCTTCAAACTGCTAACAAAACCGAATTCCACGCTCAAGATTCCACTAGTACACAAAATCAAACTAAAATTCTAACTACAAAAGATAAAAATTGAGAAAGGGAATGACTATGGAAGATGAGGGAATCCCCTCCCCCATTGCTGCCGAGGGACGTCCCTTTAAGTGAAAATTCGAGCTCTCTCAGCCACATAGCCGAAGGGAGATGAAGAGGCCACAGCTACAAAAGCACCATGGTCTATGGTGGTCACCATGATTAGACCATGGTGCCTGTTGGACCGATCTCTCTAGTTTTTCTTCCTGCTCCACAGGCATGGTGACATTGGGGGCTGTCGTGGTGAGCCAAAACATGCTCCCACCAAGTCAAATGCTGGGTTAATCAGTCTGAAAACCTACAACAATCATCAAAGAACCATATCCAAGCATAAATCGAGAAAAAGAGTGTAAAATATAACATCAGACTCTTAAAACCCTAAAAATGCCACAAAACTACCCCAAAAAATGAAGTAATCAAATGCACTTATCAAAGTCCCCTATGCTTGAACTGTTGCTTGTCCCTAAGCAACACTAAGACCAAAAATTATTCAAAACCTCCTCATGATAGACATTGGTAGTATCACAATGGCAAAGCCGATCCAAAGGTAGCCCAAAAGGTACAAAAATCATTTAATAAACAAACTTGGAAATGAAGTTTTCGAAATCACTTGATATACCACTATGTCAAATTTGAATCAATCCCCCCAAATCATCAAATACAATCACATTAACATATGAAATAAATGAAGCTAGTAATGCCGATAGAATCTCACCGTAGTCATGTGGCACTCATCACACATGTGTTTGAAAATGTAAGAAGGTTCCCTCAATTCTCATTCCATAGACTCAAATGTATCATAAGCTTTACAAGACTCTCTAATTTGCCATCACTAGAATGCAATGCACATTAGACAATCATGAGGACTTTTATAAGGTTATAACGGGCCATGCGTAAAGGTAAGAGGGGAGCGAATGTTTTGGAAATGTGGAGTTAAAAGTCATAGACTAAGAGCTAAACGTTTGCAATGCGCTCATGCAACATTCTCCTTGGACCAATACAATTTGTGTAGAAAATACATCCCCATTGGAAAAGATAAAGAGTTGAAAGTCATAAATAATTTTTACAATCCAAATAAGGTCAACACTCTTTCTATTATTCCTCTTTTTTACTCTTTCTTTTTGTTTTTAAAATCTTTTTTATATATTCTTTTTTTGTTTTCCCTTGTTTTTTTTCCTCAAAAGAGTTAGCCAAGGGAAATCTATATCAAACTTAGAATTTCAATTCTTCTTTAATCTTTGTACAACAAGACAAGGGATTTCTTATATAACATAAGAACACAAATCCCTTCACCAAACAACTAAATCCACAAAAACGATTTCAATACATCTTACTAGTTCCCAATTAAACTTGATGCACAAGCATAAAACGCTCCTCTAGTCTTAGCTTAAGGGTTAGATAATTGCTTGGGCAAAGACTATGGTAGGAGGTTCAAATCAATAAAAATGGATATATAACCTCAAAGGGGCTAGCATGAGATATAATGTATAACAAGGGTGGCTATTTGGTCTTTTGGGTTAACAAGTCAAACAATGCCTCAATTATACTGCCTCAATGCATATGCAAATTGTGATCTTGAATGAGAATCAAAACAAGTTCTAGAGAAATGATGTTAAGGAAGATTCGCTGACAAATTGACAAGAGACGAAATTGATAAGTGAGTCTTTAAAAGCTCAAAGCCTCACGAGACGTCTACCAAGGTCATAACTAGCTCATCAATAGACATATGTCAAAATTCACGTAAAGAGCCATAAGGTAATCAACTCGCACTCAACAAATGGTCAAAACATGAAGCTCATTTTCGCAAACTCATTCTCAAATATTTTTATGCACAATTAGGCAAATAAAAGGAAATATTCCCCACTTGACATTAAGGCCCTCGATTGACCTCAACATGTAGAGTATTCAGGAATTCTAAGGTAAGGTTCAAATATGTATGCTCCTTTATCTCAATGAAATGCCCCATATACCCCCCACCCCCGTGCAAACAACCACCGTATATCATCTAACAATCCTAAACGGCCTAATAATTCCCCATTATAGTAACGAGTTGCCACAACCATTCGTTTATTCAAGCAAGTATATCTGGGAACATGGTTGAGGCTAGTTAAACCAAGAGAATGAGGAATGTTACCTTGCACTCACACATTGGTGGAAGTTTGGGAGGTCTGTTAGGCCAGGATGGTGCTTGGCTAGATGTTCCTGCCTCCTTGATACTCTTTTGTCTCTTGGTGGGTGCCATAATTGCTAAATGGAAGAAAAATTGAAACAAAAACCTAAAAAAAATAAGATGTGAGAAAGAAAAATGAAGAATTTAAGTGAAAAAGAAGAAGAATTAGACAGGGAAGAAGATGGTTATAGAAGATGAGTGAAAGTGAGATGAGGTTGAAGAAGAAATGGTGGAAAGAGGTGAAATTTGTGGGAGAAAAACAAAGATTAAGTAAAAAGGGAAGATTTTGAGTGAAAATGGACTCAAAATGAGAAGAAATGAGGGAGAAATTGAAGGTATAACAATGGTGAGTTTAGAGAGAGAATAGGGAGGAAGAGAGAGAGAATGTCGAAGAAGAAGAAGAAGAAGATGGGGGAAAGTGGACGGTCACCGCGATCAAAACCCTTGACCGCGGCCCCGTAGCAGCTCACCACAGTCGCACCGTGGTGTCTGCTGAACACCGGTTTTTTTCTTCTTCTTTTTTTGTTTTTGCTAGTTGGGTACCCCAAGGGCCGTATTGAGATGCTGCGGTCCGTGGTGCCCATCATTTTTTTTTCTTTTTTGCTCTTGTGATGCCTTCTTCCATTTTTTTTTCATTCCTCTCTATTTTTTTTTCCTTACTATGAAAAACTACAAAAAAATGAAATCAAAGTTATAAATGGGGCTTAAGTTGCCTCCCAAGAAGCGCTCTCTTAAGGTCAAGAGCTTGACTGTGCTTCTATGTTCGATCTGGCTCAGTAAGTGTATTGGCAGTGGCCTTCTCTACAGGCTGCCCCATCAGATAGGGCTTTTGTCGCTGTCCATTAACTGTGAACCCACCAGTATACTCAATCCACACTTCAACCGCTCCACCACATTAAATTTAAAACTCAAGTTGAACAATAGAACCATGTCACCTTTTTTCAAATCTCTTCTTCATGATGTTCTTGTCATGCCATTTCTTTGTTTGCTTTGTAGATGTGTGAACTCTCATAGGCCTCCAACCTTAGTTCATCTAACTTGCTCAATTCTAAGAATTGCCTTTCTCCAGCTGCTTTAAGATCAAAATCAAGCATCTTTATTGCCCAATATGCCTTATGTTTTAGCTCTACTGGCAAGTAACAAGACTTTCTAAACACCAACCACTATGGAATAATGCCTGGAGGAGTCTCACAGGCGACGCGATATGCCTAAAGTTCATCATCAAACTTGAGTGACCAATCTTTGCGAGACTAATCCACCGTTTTCTCCAATATACTCTTCAAATCCCGGTTGGAGAGCTTTACTTGCCCACTTTTTTGGGGATGGTAAGGCATAGCAACCTTATGGAACACCCCATATTTCTTCAGTAGTAACTCAACAGGCTTGTTGCAAAAGTGTGTTCCATTGTCACTTAGAAGAGCTCTTGGTGTGCTAAACCTTATAAAGATATTCTTCTTGAGGAACTTGATGACAACCTTGGAATCATTGGTCGGAGTGGCAACGACCTCTACCCACTTAGAAACATAGTCAACTGCCAAAAGGAAGTAAAGGTTGCTATGGGAAGGAGGAAAAGGGCCCATGATGTCAATCCCCTATACATCAAACAACTCAACCTCAAGTATGCCACTTTGAGGCATCTCATTCCTCTTGGTAATGTTCCCTGTTCTCTAGCATCTATCACAAGTCATGAAAAATTTTCTTACATCCTTGAAAATCGTGGGCCAATAGAAACCTGCTTAGAGCACCTTCGCAATCGTCTTGTCCAGTCCAGAATGTCCACCATAGGTTGAAACATGGCAATTGTGCAAGACACTATAGACCTCATCTTTCAGCAAGCATCTTCTATAGACCTCATTTCCACACAGCTTGTAAAGAAGAAGCTCCTCCCACACAAAGTATTTGGCATTGGAAAGGAATTTCTTCCATTGTTGGTGGGACAATCTTGGAGGCAGCACCCTGAACACTTTGAAGTTGACCAAATCAATATACCATGTGGTGGCTTGGTGGGAAATGGAAAAGAGTTGCTCATCGGGGATGTAGTCATCAATGGGGAGCTCTTCACTAGGAGTAGCCTCGGGGCTTAGGGGGGATAGATGATCGACAACCACATTTGCCAACCTGGTCTTGTCTTTGATCTCCAAATCAAACTGTCGAAGAAGGAGGACCCATTAGATAAGTCGGGGCTTCAAGTCGGATTTCTTCATTAAGTGTTTCAAAGTGCCATGATTAGTGAAGACAATGACCTTGGAATTGATCAAGTAAGATCGAAAATTTTCCAAGGTAAAGACAACTACTAAGAATTCCTTCTCCATAGTTGCATAATTCACTTGAGTCTCAGCAAGAATACTACCTGCATAGTATATGACATACAACTTATTGTCCTTCCATTGGCTAAGAACGGCACCCACTTGTATCACACATCACCTTAAAAGGTGGCTCCCAAACTGGGGCTTGCATCACTAGAGCCGTCATTAATGCCTCTTTTAACCTGAGAAAAGTACCCAGGCATTCTTTATTAAATTAAAAGGCCACTGGATGAGAGCTTTTGTAGTTTTCGAAAAATCCTTTATAAACCGAAGGTAAAAACTGACATGTCCAAGAAAACTCCTCACACCCTATACAGAAGTTAGTGGTGGCAATTTTTCAAACACCTCCACCTTTGCTTTGTCAACTTCAATGCCTTTGTTAGAGACAACATGACCAAGGACAACCCTCTCTGTACCATAAAATGACACTTCTCCAAATTTAAAACCAAATTCACATCTTCACATCTTTGCAAGACTTTGGACAAGTTATTTATGCAATGGTCATAGGTTGCACCACACACAAAAAAAATCATCCATAAAGACTTCCATTATGTCCTCAATAAAATCAAAGAAAATAGCCTTCGTATAATGTTGAAATGTAGTAGGGGCATTGCATAACCCAAATGGCATTCTCCTATAAGCATATGTACCATAAGAATAGGTAAAAGTAGTCTTTTCTTGGTCACTAGAATGGATAGGGATTTGAAAGAAACCTAAATACCTATCTAAGTAGCAAAAATATGAGGTCTTAGCCAATCTTTCAAACGTTTGATCAATGAAGGGAAGAGGAAAGTGATCTTTACGGGTGGCGTTATTCAATTTTCGATAATCAAGGCACATACGCCATCCTGTGATAGTCATAGTAGGAATTAGCTCATTATTTTCATTTTTGACAATAGTCATCCCCCCTTTCTTAGGCACAACATGGACCGGGCTTACCCACGCACTATTGGAGATAGGGTAGATAATGCCGGCATTAAGCAATTTCAAAATTTCCTTCTTGACCACCTCTTGCATGTTAGGGTTTAACCTTCTTTGGTGTTCAATTGAGGGCTTATGGTCATCTTCCATTAAGGTTTGATGCATACAAACAGAAGGATGAATTCCTTTTAAGTCATCAAGAGTATACCCTATGGCTTACGATGCTCTCTAATTACTCTAAGCAAAGAGTCAACTTGAGATGTATTGAAACTTGTATTCCTTGTCAAAGGATATGTAGAGTTGGGTCCAAGAAATTCATACCTCAAGGAGGAAGGGAGATGTTCTAGTTCTACCTGAAGAGCTTGCTCCTCATCAGACGAGGGCTTATTTTCAACCTTCAATGGTTCCAACTTAGCAAGGGAAGGTGGAATTGGTGGAGAGGCTTCCAAAAGTTGCGTACACATGGCTACTTCAGGATTTTCATCTTTAGTAGTGCTATCTTTCAACATCAAGTCTGAAAAGGATCATTAGAATCAAGGTTAGACATGGTTTCCTATATCAAACCATCAACTGCATCAATCGTATTACATTAATCAGAAATGGAAAGGAATTTAGAAGCTTTAAACAAGTTAAATTCCACATGATCATCCCTACATCAAAAGATAGCTTACCATTTTTCACATCAATACGGTTCCCGGTGGTGGCCAAGAATGGTCTCCCAAGAATGATGGGGGTGTACGTATCCTCTTCCATTTCTAAAATCACAAAGTCTACTAGCACATACAAATCTCCTAACTTTATTAGAAAATCCTCTAAAATACCCACCGGGTATTTCACATAATGGTCTGCCAATTGTCAAGAGACAGTAATCGATCTCATATCTCCTAGTTCCAATTTCTCACGCATAGATAGGGGCATCAAGCTCACACTTGACCCTAAATCACATAAAGCACGATTTATAGACATATTCCCTATCAGACAGGGAATTGAAAAACTATTTTGATCCTTTAGCTTAGCAAGAAGTTTGTTTTGGATCACGACACTGTACTTTTCACTTAAAGCTACAGTCTTATGCTCTTCTAGAGTTCTTTCGTTAGACAGAATTTCTTTCAAAAATTTAGCATATAAAGGCATTTGAGATAAAACATCAGTAAATGGGATGTTTATTTAGATTTTCTTAAGGACCTCTAAAATCTTCCCAAATTACAAATCAAGTTTTGCCTTAACCATCCTTCAAGGGAATGGTAAAGGTAGGGTGTAAGGTTCTGGAGAAGTGATCTTAGGGTCTTTAGGAACCTGATCAGATTTATGCACAACATCATCAATCACATTATTAGAAGGTGTAGACACCTCTTTCTCAATATTCTACACATGTTCATTCTTATCATGCAAAGACTCATCATTAGTAACTCCCTTGGGTCCTTCTAGTTGTTCCCCCTGTCTCAAAATAATAACATTGCATTGCTCCCTAAGGTTAGGCTTGGGCTTACTAGGAAGTCTACCTGGGTGTGTAGATGAAAAGCTAGCTTACTGGGCAATTTGGGTTCTAACATCTTATTGTGCGTTGTAAGCACATCAACCTTAGAGGCTAATTACGTTATATACTCATCTTACTTTTTGTTGCGCCAAAAGCGTACTCTCCATCATGGCCTCTAAATTGGACTTTTTGGTAGCTTCTGGAGGGACATGTGGTGTTTGAAAATCGGGGGGTGGCCTAGCATTTAATAGGGGCATATTCGAAGTGTTTGGATTAGACCTATATGAGAAATTCGGATGATTCCTCTAACCCGGATTGTAGATACTAGAGTAAGGGTCATTGGTCGGTCTCAGGTTGAAGTTTTGGACATAATTGAGTTTACTAGAGTCTTGGAAAAAAGGACTCCTAACTTGACAATTTAAAGTCACATGTTCAATAGAACCATAAATTTCACATGGGGGAGGGGCACTAGAATTCACAGCATTTACGTTCATACAGTCCAGCCTTTGAGTCACAACATGAACTTTAGCAGAAAGCAAAGTAAGTGCATCAACTTCAAGCTTACCTCCAACCAGCTTAGGTTGGCCTTGTTTGGTGAACCATTGGAAATTATTTAGTTCCACCTCCTCTATCAAATTGAAGGCTTCATCCTCCATCTTGTTCATCAAAGTGTCTCCCGGCGTCGTATCTATGGTGTACCACCTCGCTTGAGTAAATCTATTGTAAAATGTTTGGATGATCATCCATTTTTAGAGTCCATGATGAGGGCATAACCTTAGCAAGTCGTTGAATCTCTCCCAAGCTTCATAGAGCGATTCGTCTTCCCTTTGAGTGAAGGTAGTGATTTGGCTCCTTTAGACTTGCCGTCTTTGATGGTGGGAAGAATTTGCAAAGAAAGGCTTTAGTTAGCTCGTCCCAAGTGGTGATGGAATCCAGTGGCAATGAATGTAGCCAAGTATGAGCCTTGTCCTTGAGAGAAAACAAGAATAGGCAAAGGCGGATTGCATCAGTGGAGACCTTGTTTAACTTCAGTGTATCGTACACCGCCGAAAAGATTGAGATGTGAAGATTGCGGTCCTCTATTGGTGATCCTCCAAACGACGCTTGTTGAACCATTGAGACAAGTGTCGACCATAACTCAAAGTTGTTCACCTCCAATGTGGGTCTAGCTATGCTAGAGGTGATACCTTGGGCACCCGGAGTGATGAAATTCCGGAGCGTCCTTCTTTCAAGTTCCTGTCTTGGTAGTTCCATCTTTGGCGAAGTTTCTCGAGATCTTTCTACCCTTTGCTTCTTTCTCTTTTGATGAAAAGTCCTCTCAATTTCAGGATCGTGTTCGTAAACGAATGGACTTCACATGAAAGGAAGAATCTTCCTGCAAGCTAAGTCACCAACACTACCAAAGCAATCAAAAGTGGAAGAAAAAAAAATAAAAGAAAAATACTTGGTCACTCTCACAAGATCGACTCGATATTTAGCAATTTGGCCATCGGCAACGGCGCCAAAAACTTGACACCACCGCAAGTGCATGGGTGTTTCAAGTGTGCAAAGAAAATTTGGCGAAAATCTACTCACAACATGATATTCACTTGATAAAATGAAATCAACCAATCATGAAACAAAAGTACAATTCTATTGGTTATAACATGATCCAACTACACTTCCATAAACTAACAAATCCCTAGACAAGATAAACTACTCACTCATGATTAAAGATTAAACAACTAACCAATCGAATCAGCGAAATGAGAAAGGGAAGGGTTTGACAAAGACAACCTTCAACAAAGCCTTCAAACTGCCAATAAAACCAAATTCCTCACTCAAGATTTCTCACTCGCACAAAAAAAGAAAACTAAAAAACCTAACTAAAAAGAGTAAAATTTGGGAAGGAAATGAACTATCTATGCTATGCCCTCCTTCTTCTGCCGCTGAGGGACGAGTTTATAAAGAAGAACATGAGGAATCTCAGCCACACAGCCGAGGGGAAAATAAAGAGGCCACAGTTACACAGCACACCACGATTGGACCGTTGTGTTGGTTGGAACCAAATTTCTGCTCTTCTCTTGCTCCACGGGCATAACACCTCATGGACATCCATGGGGGGTCAAAATATACTCAAATGAGGGTCAAACCCTAGGTCAAAGTGGTCCAAATTCCTACAAGTACCATCAAACAACCATAACCAAGCATAAATCGGGAATGGGAGTATAAATAGTAACTTAAAGCACATAATTGTCCTAAAAATGTATTGAAATGACCCTAAAATGATATATACGATAAGCACTTATTAAGCATCCTCTAAACCTATAAATTTAGGGAGCATTTGAGTATGGTGAGGTCTTAATTCGAAAGTCACATTTGGTCTAAGGTTAGGTATAGTAAAACAAGATGGGAAAGCAGTCTTAAGAGGATAGAAAATATCACTCAAAGATCTCTCTTGTGTTATTTCTAGTACTTCTAATTTAAGCTTGGGTTCAGGTTCGGGGTCTAAGTCACAGTCATGCTCACTCCTAACAAGCCTATGATTTTTAGGGTTTCTAACACAACCAGTCACGTAAATTCCACGCCTTCCCCAAAGGATCTATTTTTGGTCTTTTCTTTTTCTTTTTCTTTTTTGAATTTTTGAATTTTCTATTTTTTTTCTTCATTTCTTTTAAACCACAAAACCAAAAAAAAGAGTCCAACATAAAAACGATGCACGAACAGAAAATGACCAAATCTAAAAAAAAGTACCAACACAAATAAAGTAGAAGAAAATAGAAAATAAACTAATCCTAAACAACCCAATTCTAAAAATAAAGTCAAAACAGAAAACAAAACTTCTAAAATCAGAACTAAATATACAGTAAATTCAACACAATCACAAGGGACATGAATATATTTTTATTTTTTTTTGAATTTTTCCTGTCCCCAAACTGTGCACAAAATTACAAATAAATTATTATTCCAAAATTCAGAGAAAAATCTAGACAGTCCGAAAAATTCCATAAAAATCCACAGACTCTAAAACTCATGCTGAATGTAGGAAAAATATCAGCACACCAAAAATCACACCAAAAATGTTTCAGAACTTCCAAACAGAATCTGAAATTTGTGAAAAATCTGCACCGTATTGTTTTTTTCCGGATTAGTTATGCCTTGTTTCTTTTTGCTCCACATAAACCAAATATGTTAGTACTATTTTTTCAGCAACAAACAGCCTCTAAAATCAAAATGGAACTCATCTAAACAAAAATAAAAATCTAAATACTAATTTAATTCAAAAATCAAAACTAAACTAAATTACTAAAATGAAAAAGCGACTTAATTAAAACTAACAATTATAACTATAAAACTAAAACGAAAGCGACTCAAACGACTCGAATAACTAAACTACAACTTGACGCAACCAAATTTCACAAATCCATCCCCGGTATGGGCGCCAAAAATTTGTTGTATTTCTACAAGTATATGGTTTATCATCGTAGCGTTTACGAGTGTCGATACTCAGGGATGAATTATTAAACTGGATTACTAATGAGCTAAACTGGATTACTAATGACCTAAACTAGCTTGTTTTAACGGAGTAAACGAAAGTAAACTATTAGCTTAAAATTTAATTATGTGATTTGCCTAAATTAAGTGTCACAAGACTAGATCGATTCAACACACTCAATAACTTGAACTCAGTATTGCACGGTATGGAAATTCAACATGTCCAGAACTAAAATGGAGCAACACGACAGGGATGGAAACCGAAGCAGTGAAGTAAAGCGCAATGGAGAACCAACAGAACACCACAACCGAGTGCCAAAATAAGAGCATCACGACTTGTAATGGCCCAAGATTCGGACCCAAACACCACGACTCTATAGGGGAAAATAAAGCCAAATTTTCTAAATCTCGAAACCAAAGAAATTATGAACAACTGGTTGCGATTTCTGTAACAAAGCTCAGAGTTTCATTTGAAAATTAACAACCCAAAAGCCAAAATTCAATTACACATTTCGAAATTCACGAGCGGGATCTAAAATTTGAAGAAGTGAAGAGTGAAAATCGAATAAAAATAAAACAAACTACGACCCCCTTGCCCTATTCTTGAACCTCATTTAAAGAGCTCCCAAAACGCAGCCTCTAGCCCTTTCATTGCCCCCAAATAATTCTCTTGATTCACAAATCGAAACTAGTGGAGGCCCTGTTTTTTGGTTATTTGGACTACAAACCGACGAGGAAGAAGAAGAAAGGGGATGGGGGTAAGCAGGTATGGCACGTCCTAGCACATGTGTTCACTTAAGTGAGATCAGATGGGTATGAAAAATGGGCCTCGACCTGGCGTGGGAAATTCCTCGCTGGACCAGCCCAGAAGAAGGATGAAAAAGAAATCTAAAGAACGAGAGACTTATTTTGGGCGTGTGGGCTCCTGGGCCATCGGGAGGAGAGAGAGAATAGGGAAGAGAGATAATAGGAGAAGGAAGCGAAGACCTAAGCTAGGCTGATTTGGTACGAGCCGAGCTAGGCTAGGTCATCGGCTTCTTTCTGTTCGGTTTTCTTTTTTTTTCTCCTCTCTTGGTCCAAACTTCGAGAACTTAATTCATTTTTTTCCAAATGTCCCAATCCCTACAAAATGAGCAAACATACTAAAAAAATTCTAATTTAATCATTTATTTTGAGCAAAAAAGAGACACTACAAAAAAGGTTGCTTTCCTCCACATTTAATTTTGCTAATAACCACACTTATAAGTGTAGAAATAGCACCTGCCCACACATAGGCTAAATGTGGGGAACTTAAGTGTGTGGAAGTGTTCTCCATGCTTAATGAAAATGCGGGTAGAGTTATATTTCCCACACTTATAAATGCACGGTAAGTACTAATTACCCACAATTTATGTGTGGCCATTTTATGCCATGCCCACTCAGGAAGATGCAAGAAGTCATAATTTTTCCCACAATTAAAAGTGTTACTAGTGTCGTTTTAGTTTTTAAAAAAGTAATGTTGGTAATTAATATAAAACTTATTAAGTTGAAATAGAGCAATTGTATACAATTGTTCTTTTTTTAACTAACAAGTTTTATGCTAATTACCAGCGCGCTTCACCCCACATAAATGAATAAAACTAACAATCCAACAAATTAAAATAGATTAAACATCAATTAAATACATTACACATTAGTGCCTGAAAAAAAAAATTGTAGACACAGCAACAAAGACTAACGTAATCACAACTAAATATTCTTGCGTTGTTTTGAATCCATCCTGATAATTTTTTTATTGTAGGTAGCTGATTGAACATTTTATTGCTCTATATCGTATCTAAAACTATACTTTGAAAACATGCCTAGCATCCAAGAATATATAAAAAAATCTCCATCTTCGTTTTCTTCCCTAAGAGATGTTATCTCCATAAATGCAACCTGTTAGACAATTAAAACACAAAAAAAAATGAATTATTAGAAAAGATAACCAAAAAGAGTAACTAAGACGCAGACTCAGCATAATCAAGTTTAACGATGCACAACAGAGTTCAGCCAACTATAGAACCACAACAGAGTTGAGTGAAGAATAGAACCACAATCGAGCTCAACTAATAATATATAGGACCTAGATTAGTTCAACTAAAAATAGAACCACAATCGAGCTCAACCAATAATACAACCACAACCGAGTTTAACCAACAATAGAACTGCAACCAAGTTCAACCAACAATGGAACCCAATTGAGTTCATTCAAACAGTAGAATCCCAACTGAGTTCAACCAACAATAGAACCACAATCAAATTCAACCAACAATAGAACCACAATCAAGTTCAGCCAATGATACAAGCACAACCAAGTTCAACCAATGATACAACAACCATGTTCAACCAACAATAGAACCCAAGTGAGTTCAACCAAACAATAGAACCCCAACCGAGTTCAACCAACAATAGAACCACAATAGAGTTGAACCAAGAATAGAACGATAGTAGAGTTTAACTAACAATAGGACTAACTAGTTCAACTAATCAATAGAACCACAATCGAGTTCAACCAATAATACATCCACAACCGAGTTCAACCAACTATGGAACTGCAACCGAGTTCAACCAACAATAGAACCCAAGTGAGTACCAGTAGGTTAACAAGAAGCAAGTGGAATACCTTAGTCTTCGATTCATACTCCCGCTTCTCTGCCTCTAAAGCTTTACATTTCTCCTCTAATTTTGCATAGTGCTAAAATGTAGAAACACCATGAAAGGAAAGTTCAGAACTCCAAGAAGACTAAAACCTACAATTGCATACCAAATCATTTCTTAAGTTCAAAAATTACCTCTTGTCGTTTTGTATCCGTTCTTCAATGCTAAATGATGGAGCTCCTTGCCAACCCGTTGTACGAGCTTTTGGGACTGATTTGAGTGCTCACGAACCTGAAAAATTCCCCTTTTCTGCCACTATAGTCTGGCCCGAAACAACCACCCCAAACCCTTGATTTTTCCTTCCTCACGTTGCTACTTGTCGATTGTGCTGCTGTCGTTCTTTCGTCACTATTCTGGTACAATCTCTCCTCAATGTTGGGTTAGGAACTGCTGTGACCTGCAGGCTTAATGTGGCATAAGCAGGTGGACTATCATTCATTCTTGGCCTTTATTTTCAATTTGAACAAAGAAAATCCAATCTCTGATAGCAATATTTAGACGTGTTTATTACTCCATTTGTTCCTTTTCAATGCCAGATCAGTGCATATTGTCCACTGTTTGGTCTCAAAACTTATAAAACTGGACCAAACACAACTACAAGTTGCTACACGACTCTTGTCAGAGTGTTCAATAGTTCATACTCTACGATGCCAAAGAAATGCTAAATTTCAGTGGTTTAGTTATTCTCTGGTGTGGAACGGTTGTGTCCAACGTACAAATAGTGGACCATTAAAAAAGAGTTAGCACTTGGTGTGGAAGGATTTTTAAACGAGGATGCCTTACAAGCATTTGAGCAAGTTCTAGTTTCTCTATTAAAGATTATGCTAGCTAGTGCACATTCAACATTCTGTCTTTAGATGTAAAAATAAGGATGTAATACTAACTCTGATCGAATTATTGGCGAGTCCAAGCGGCAATGCACTTTGCAGATATGGCATATTGTTATTTACCTTCTTTCTTTCCGAATTCAATATGCACCATCAAGAAATTTCAACCCCAATTCTTTGGGTTAACTAAGTTTAAAAGTCAAGGTTGAATCGAAACTACGTACCATAAACTCAGATAAAGATGAGACAAATTCTATTGACGAGGTGAAACCAATGAGATATACTTCAAAGTGAGCCAGCAGATAGGGAAATGTGGTTGAACCTTAACTAGAGGTGGCCATTGAATTAGGAGTCGAGAAACAATTACATAGCGGGAACGTCATAGCAAGATTCATATCATAATTTGGTAAAAGTACTCTATATTCTTCAGGAAATCGAAAAAATGGGGGGATTGAGAACTTACTTACATCATAATTGACTTAGCTCAGGTTTGTAATTGGCCTTCTTGAATAGTTGATATCCTCAAATCTGCCTTTGATTCTTCTCCAGCAAGCTCAACCAACACTTCTACAGCCCGTTAGTTATGGTCTGTGTTATAGCACATCAACTAGAAGCTCTGTCATATTAATTTCAGTGAATTCTTCTAATTTCCCATCATTTAAATGAATTTAGATTGTAGTTGAGGCTTACCTTGCTATTACAATGTATACGAATTGCTCCTAACTTTAGATTGTAATTCAACTCACTGCTCGTTCAACTCACTTCCCAGATTACTCGAACTGATTCGATTTGATGCTTGTTCACGGGAAATTGCTGAGGATTCACGACCCAGATTGCGCCAATTGATTCGATTTGATCCTATGACGAGGGTCTTGTGAAGGATTCTAGGGATTCACTGTCAGGCTTGAGAATTCAATTCAAGCCTTTATTTTCTTCTTTTTGAGGGGGCGGGGCTGGGGGTAAGGCACGAGTGAGTTTTTTTTAATTCCTTTGGCTAATATATTTAGATATAATCATTGAAATATTTTATACAAATTATCTCATTAGTATAATAAAAAATAATTATAAATTCTATTTTAAATTTTGTACACTTAACAAGTATTGGAATAGATTCATAATTTACCCACACTTATTAAATGCGGAATCGATATTCTTATCATTTCTCTCTCCACACTTTAATTAAGTGTGGTGATACAAATGCGGGAGGATGCATTATTTTTTGTAGTGAGATTATGAAAGGGTACAAAGTGGTTTGGTTTGGTTGCTTTAATGGAAACCAAAGTGAAGAAAGAGAACATGGACATGGTTGCTTGCAATCTGTTTGGTGGATGGGAATGACATACAAATGCAGAGCATAATACAAAGTTAGAATATGGGTAGCATGGAAGAGTAAGGACTACCAAGTCAGGATAGTGGATTCTACAGAGCAACTAATCCATTACAGGGCTCAATAGCAGCCTACTCAAAAGGAATTCTGTATCACATTTGTGTATGGCATGAATAGCATTACCTCAAGACAACCTCTATGGAGGAGGCTGAGAGATATAGCAGATCAGATACAGTTAGCATGGGGGGTGCTGGGGGATTTCAATGCAACATTATGCCCTGAGGAAAGATTAGGGGGGAGAACATCCAGCATGCAGAACTTCTTGAGTTTGCTAGCTGCCTTGAAGATTGTGAGTTACAGAAAGTGAGAAGTACAGGGGCTTTTTCACATGGACTAATAAAAGTAAATGGTCTAAAATAGATAGCATGGTGGCAAATAGCCAGTGGTATCAAGAGATGGAATACACTCATATCTCTTGCATAATAGAGGGCCTATCAAACCACACCCCCCTAAAGCTTACTTTCTCAGATTGTCCAAAAAGAAGAGGTACCTTCAAATTCTGTGAAATGTGGTGTAGTGACCCTAAGTTCAAGGAGATAGTTAAGGGGTAAAGCAATGAACCATTAAGGGCAAGCAGAAAGATGCAGCAGGTGTTAGAACTGCTTAGTAGACTAAGGGGGCCACTGCAAAGATTGAATAGAGACAGATATGTAGACGTTCGTGAGCAACAAAGAATTGCTAGAGTGCAGTTGGAAATGGTGCAGAAACAATTGCATTGAAAGCCAAGGGATGGAATGTTAATAGCACAGGAGAAGGAAAAAAGGGAACGAGGCTTGGATATACTGAAGTCATCATTATCCCTACTTAAGCAGCATACCAAGCAGTAGTGGATAAATTTTGGGGACCAGCCTAACAGAATGTTCTTTCCAAAAATGAAACAAAGGAAATTGCAAAACTATGTATATGCCATCAATGATCAAAGTAGGCAAACGAAAGAGGGTTTTGAAGAGGTAGCTAAGGTAATGACTCAGTACTACAAAGGGCTCCTAGGGGAAACTTTGCCCAAAGAGAAAGGATTAATGAGGATGTTATGGGCTCAGGACCCCAGTTGTCAATTGAACAGCAGATGAGATTGATTGAACCATTCACAGAAAGGGTGATTAGAGAGGCCATTTTTGCAATCCCTCCCATCAAATGGCCAGGGCCTGATGGGTACAGTAGTAGTTTTTTTGAGGCTAGCTGGCAGGAAGTGGGAAAGTTGATAAGTGAAGCCATATAAGAGTTTTTTGACACAGGGGACATGCGCAAGCAATGGAATGCTACCAAACTAATCTTTATTCCAAAAGTTACTTCACCAGTTGCACCCGCTGATTTCAGACCAATCTCCTGTTGTAATGTGGTGTACA
This sequence comes from Selenicereus undatus, assembly GCA_017589665.1. Classification (NCBI taxonomy): domain Eukaryota; kingdom Viridiplantae; phylum Streptophyta; class Magnoliopsida; order Caryophyllales; family Cactaceae; genus Selenicereus; species Selenicereus undatus. The sequence continues at coordinate 24,075,388 of JACYFF010003369.1, forward strand.
AAGGCATCTCCAAGTTACTATGTACAATATTGAAAGACGTACTCCCTAGCCTAGTCGCCAGCAATCAAGGAGCTTTTGTGAGGGGGAGAGAACTTTTGTATAATGTATTGTTATGCCAGGAAATAGAAAGGGGATATACAAGAAAACACATCTCACCAAGATGCCTGATGAAAGTGGACCTAAAGAAAGCCTATGATTCTGTCCATTGGGAAGCAGTAAGGGAGATCCTCATCATCCTGAAGTTCCCTAACATTTTCATTAAATGGTTGATGGCATGTGTCACATCACCAACCTACTCTATTCATATGAATGGGGAAGATTTTGGTTTCTTTGAAGGAGGAAGGGGGTTAAGATAAGGAGATCCAATGTCCCCCCTGCTGTTTGTGTTAGTTATGGAGTATTTATCAAGGCTATATGACTCTGCAGGACAGCAAGAGCGTTTTATGTTCCACCCCCACTGCAAGGAGATCAAAATGAACCATCTTATATTTGCAGATGATTTGATAGTGTTTAGTGCTGCAGATGCTAGAACAGTATCCTACCTTAAGGAGGCATTTGACAAGTTTTCTTCCTCCACAGGGCTAGTGGCAAACAAGGCTAAATCTTAGATTGTAATGGGAGGATGTAATGATCAGTAGAGGAAACAAACATTGGAACTTATAGGATACCAAGAGGGGAAGCTGCCTTTTAAATACTTAGGAGTACCTATGACTGCAAGTAAACTAAGTGCAATGGACTGCAGTTTGTTGGTGGATAAGATCACCAAGAAAATATCAATAACAAACACATCTTATGTAGGTAGGGTTGCTTTAATTAATAGTGTGCTAATGGGGATTTACTCCTTTTGGGCCGCTATATTTATTATGCCTAAAAAGGTGCTTAAAGAGGTGAATAATAGGTGCAGAAACTTCTTATGGGGTGCAGATGAGGTGTATAAAAAGGTACCTTATGTTTCATGGGAGGAAGCATGTACACCTAAGAAATATGGAGGACTAGGCATTGTGAACAAGGAGGCATGGAGCTATGTAAACATTACAAAATTGGTGTGGGCAGTATCACAGAAAAAAGAACTGCTATGGGTTAAATGGGTGCATGGTAGATACTTATGCAAGAGCTCATGGTTGGACTATCAACCAAAGCAAGATATCTGCTGGTATTGGAGGAAAACTTGTAAAGTAAAATAGGTATTTAAATGGGGGTGCACACCAAAAGAGAAATGGCAATAGGGGGGATCTCCCAGTGGACAGTATAAGGTGAAATCAGGGTACTTGTGGTTTCTTAACCTCTCTCAGAAAGCTACATGGACTATAGAATAGCATGGTCATGCATCAATATTCCAACACATGGTTTCATGGCATGGCTCTCGATGCAGAACAGAATACCAGTCAGAGCTAGACTGGTAAAATTTATGAGCATTACAGCACAATGCCAAATCTGCCATGAAAAAGAAGAAACTCAGGACCACCTCTTCGACCATGTAACAGGACAACGGAGGTATGGCAGGATATGGGGCAATGGCTGAACCTGTCACCCTAACAAAGTTGGCAGGAATGGATATAAATCATACACTACACCAAAGCCCCAAAGCACCAAAGCAGGATTCTGTACGCAGCATTCACATTAACTATTTACCACACATGGGAAGCCAGGAACAGGAAGATATTCAAAGATATCTCCTTTGACAGTAAACTCCTTACCAGATCAGTAAAGGAGGACGTTTTACAAAAGACACTATACAGAGCAAAGGATGACACAAAGTACTATAGGTTCTTAATAGGGTAGCTAATACTAACCCATAGGAGTGATACATGATGTACATGCAAGCGGGTGTATATATATATATATGAATGACCAC
>JACYFF010003369.1:24102242-24139108 GCA_017589665.1 Selenicereus undatus
GTCTTTCCCCAAAGCCTTCTAGACCATGGCACTAACCACAATATGTCCTTGCTACGTTTCTTTGGGCCTTTTTCTGCTATCTTCTTTGACCCAGAATGCCTCAAAATCTTCATTCTACTAATATGCTTTAACCTCACAAGGACAAAATCTACAAACACTCTCAAATAAGCAAAACCCTAGCGTAAGAGTAGAAATAGAGGCATAAATCATACAATTAAGCATAATAATCCCCCAAAATTACTCTCAAACACTAATAAAATCATATGCAAACGTGACATTCATCACCCCCTATACTGAAATCTTTGCTTGTCCTTAAGCAAACACTAGATAAAACCCACAAGGGGTGATGCATCTAAGACTCAAAAACACAACCACCTCCTCAAACTAGGCATCTCATAGCACATCACATGCAAGAATATCAATTAATGACAACCCAAATAGTGTACAAGACATTTAAAAATCAGGAGAAGGTGAATGTTTTCAAAGAAATACATAACCCCAAGCCTGGGATCAAACTTTATCACCCCCAAAGAACCACAAAGTACATCATAATACAAGCACATGGAATTAATTAAAGCTAATTAGACCAGTAGTACTTCACCTTTGGGAAATGTGGAGCACCTACACTCATGTGTTTGAAATATAACTTAGGTTCACCTATGACTCATTCTAAAAATGCAATCTACCATATGCTTGCCAAGACTCTTAAATTATCCACATCTAAGAATGCAATGTAGATATGACAATCAAGAGGGCTTTACATGGGTTACAATATGGGCTAAAGGGTTAAGGAAAATGAGTGAACTAACGAATTCAGGCAATATGGAGCTCTTTAGCCAAGTGACTATGGAGTAACCAACCAAGCGCCAAGTAACCACGAATTTCACCAACTCTACAAACCTTAACAATAAAATGAACTTATCCCACGAATCAAATTGGACATGAGTTGATAAATAAACGAACTCAAATATGCACATGTCCAATGTCAATCACTTATTCACTTTTTTTCTTCTTTTTTCTATTTTTTTATCTTATATTTTTAACATGATTTTTCTCCTTTTTTTACTCTTTTTTTTTACGAAAATGAAATAATGATTCACCTATTAAAGGCATGGGACCATCAATTGTCAATTCACAACTTAATGCATCTATATGAAACTCATATCAACAAAAGGAGAACACTCCAAATCTATAATACCATCATCGCCTCACCATGCCAACATACCAAGTAACCTTAACCTCAATTAGACCATAAGCTTCCCACAAAATACACTGGAAGCGATGCTCTATTGACTTGCTTAAGGATAGGAATATATGCATGGCCAAGGGCTAAAATGGAAAGGATCATAGCAAGAAAAGATTCACAAGCTCAACGGGGCTAGCAAGGGATTAACATGTAACACAAGGTAGGTATTTTGCTATGTGGTAAAATATTCAAAAATAAAGAAATGCCTCTTTCATATTGTCAACTATGGACATGCTAAAGTGGTTTGAACAAGAGTCTAGGCAAGTTCTAAAGATGCAGCTTAGAAGAGTCACATACATGAAGAACATAAGATTACATGTAATGAGTAGTCCAAATAAGCCTCAAGATTTCACCGGATATGCACCACAGCCTCATCTAGCTCATAAAATGCAGCTCATATACTAGCATTAGTGCTTAGGACTCAAAGGATAACAAAGTTCCCAATTAAGACAAGGGTTCAAAATATGAAATATCTACAAAACATTCTCAAATTTTAGCAGCATGAAAGCTACTCAACCTCATGAAAGCTATTTTGCCTAGCAAAAGGATCATTTGAGGACATCTTAAACCAATCCACGTCATCCCTACATGCAATGCTATATGCAAACCTAAAATGCAACTAAATGCAACACGTTAGTGCAAAAAGAAAGGAAACCTAAAACTGCATGCTCTAACTAGTGTGCAAAGTAAAAACCAAGATAAGAAACATCAAACTACCCCTCCCCCATGCCTAGGCAAAGCATTATTCAAAGGAAATAAATGAGGAGAAGAGAACAGGGAAGCAAAAGAGAACAATCTCACTAGGCAAGGTGTTAGATGCACCTAAACTAAGGCATCCTAATAACTGGGGCACATGGAGTATGAGCCACTCATTCATATCTTCAAAACTTTCTTTCCACATTAGACATCGTCAATGCATTCAAAAGTTTATCGAACTCCAGAGCATGACATTCACAAGCATGACAGTAAGAAAGCATCAAGATAAATACAACAAAGAAAGTTAATGCTCTCTTCAACAAACCAAATGCCACGGAATAATCAAGAGAGAAATCCAAGAAAGCACTCCACATGATTTTTCTAGGCTCACCCACTAGGTACATGCAATATGGGTCAAGGGAGGCGTTACATCTACCAAAGTAACCTAGGGACACAAAATTATCAACATTCTCACCAAACACATCAAATATGTTATCCTTATAGCCCAAATCAACATTAGCATCACAAATTATAGGATTATCAATAGGCACTTCAAGATAATACACAAAGGAAGGAAAAGGTTGTGAACACATAGGGAAAATATGAGAATGATCAAGGAGATTAGGAAGAACAATATCACCACCAAGGCTAGGAAAGTCATCATGCACACACACATGATGTGACCCCTCCAAATTAGCCTCAACTAGATCATGCACCTCATCTAAGGTATCTTCTGACTCAAAACATGTATTAACAACACTAAACATAGCAACTCCCCCAAGAGCCTTACCTACCTAAATCCTCGTGCACTTAGCTAAAGGGAATATGAGTCAGGTAAGGTTAGGACAACATCAGTATTATCCACGGATGATGCAAAGTTAGGTTGAGCACAACGTGCATAATAAGGACGTGAATTTATAACATGATCAGAAGAATTATACAAGTCCCACCAGAAAGGGGCATAATAAGATATCTAAAAACATTTAAGCATGACTAACCTTCTTAAACTCAAGTGAATCCCAAGCAATCGACTCAAGCAAATAACATACCTTATTAACCCTTTTACTAAGAAGAGCCCGATACTCCAAAAGAGCAAGGATTTTACCATTCATACCCACATTAATAATGCTCAAATTTTTCCATTTAAGCACACAATCACCACTTTGAGTAACAAAAATATTTAATCATTTAAAATACCTCCAAAATAATTCATGCTTGAATTGAGGGGTATGTAAAGTTGCAATTGCTTTTTTCTCCATTTTTTTGATTTTTTTTAAAATTTTCAATTCCCTTTTTGGCATTTTTTTCAAAGAAAAACAAAATGCCTAGCCAAACCTATCTAGCAAAACCCAATATTCGACACTAGTCTCAGCAACGGTGCCAAAAACTTAATAAGGGCACAAGTACACGGTGGTGTTGTAGCAAATCAAGGTCGATCCTACAAAGACTAGATCAAGCTATCGGGTCGTATTTCGTCAAGATAGGTTAAGTAGAACAGAACTTGGAGTTGATAAAAATAACAAAGATAAGGAAAGAACTACAACTAACTCAAGTGGAAATAAACATCTAGGAATGTGATTCACCATATAACAAATCATTCAAGTACATTGCACATCAATTAATCTAAGCCAACTCAGCTTAAAGAACGATAATCAAAGTATTACTACTCTCTTTCAAGTTTTGGTGAAATGCCTAGAGTCAATCAATCCCGTACTTTCATGGCTTTCAGTCAACCTAGACTCATTAAGATATAGGATTATCATGCATGCTCTCTCAATTAGCGAATCTTTCTGAAGAATTTACACATACAAGTCCGATTTTAGTTTTCTATTGCCAAGTTTCATCTTTCAATACTTCAATCAACATTCAAAATCAAGCAAGAAGATGACTAATCAACATGCTCGCAAATCAAAATTCTAAAATCAAATTAAACATGAAATCAACATAAATTGAACGATTAAAGTGCTAATACTAAGAGCAAGTACATCAGTTGGTTCACAAAATCCCAAATCTGAAAATGCACTATAACAAGTAGAAATTCAACATCTAATTACTCTCAAATGATAAATACAAACAGAAAAGACAAGAGAAGAGATAAGAATTTGTTAGCCAAATGCACGCTTCAATAATCGATTGCAAACCCGATCTTGCTTTCTTGCTAATCTTCTTCTTCAACTTGCTCTCCGTCAGTCTAAAATGGACTCTAAAACCTAAATAGATGGTGGATTCTTGTGAAATGGAATGTAGAAGACTAGGTATATAAAATGAAAATCAAGGCAGCAAATTGTTAAAACACGCAAGAACCGAACAGTCACAAAGAACATAGGCAGCCACAGAGGAAAGGATCTACCATGGCCTAACCATAGGGAACCCCACGAACTATGGCCCCCACCACCGGTAGGCCATGGGGCCTATTGGTTTGGATATTTTCAAGTTTTCTTCATCTTGCTTCTCCCTAGAGGCTCCTGAACCATGTCACTAACCACAGTGTATCCATGTTGGGTGTCTTTGGGCCTTTTTGCTAACTTCTTTTATCAAAAAGACCTTAAAATCTTTATTCTACTAACATCCTTTGAGGTCACAAGGTTAAAATCTGAAAACAATCTCAAACAAGCAAAACCCAAGCGCAATAGTAATAGGGGCATAAATTATACAATTAAGCAAAATAGTGCCCTAAAATGACTCCTAAACACTAATAAAATCCTATGCAAATGTGACATTCGTCATGAGGTAGAACAAAAATTGTCAAGGGTCCTCTCGAGTTTGTTACAACTATACAAATTTGTTTTACAAAAAAGTAAGTGGTCATATGTAAAGACAATTATGTACTGTAGCCCCAAGGGGGAGGATGGATTGATCATAGTTTAACTCTAAAAACTTGTTAATGAATCTCTTAATTCCCCAAATGTTTTTGGTTTAGTATGTTCATCATATACTTAATCCAATTTGACAACTTTATATTGCACTAATGTGATTGTTGATATGATATTAGGCTATTATATTGGCTGATTTTGTGTCACCTCACCACTTATGCAGTTATGCTTGTTGCCGCTATGTTATTTTCTCATCCTGTTGTGACAATACTGTGCTTACTATGGATCAAAAGACACGAAGGTACCTCAAGCTTTGTATCAACAATAAAAAGGCCCCACAGTTTTTAAAAATAACTGCAGCATACCTTGACTTTTGAGAAAACCAATAGAAAGGGCCTTATTCACTATTCACCTTATTTGCATAAACGCCCTAAACTTTTCATATTTCCAAGTCTACCCTGAATCCTTAAAAACTTACTTTCGAGAAATCTAAATTTGTGCTTGTGATATTTTGCTTACTAGTACTACTTGATGCCCTCTTTTAATTGGTAATAGAGCCACGTGAGCAAAAATAATTAAGATAACTTAGCTAATTAATGATTAATTAAGCTAATTAACAGTGATTAATGCTAGAATCATCACCTGCTTGCCCTGGACCAAATTATTCACATATTGTCCATTCTCCGAAAGGCCTTTCTCCAATAGCACCTCGATTAAACTATAACACTGATACAATTTTAGAATTAAAAGCAAAATTAGCGAAAATTAAGACCGAAGCCAATGAGCTTAAGAAGCAAATATCTGTAGTTCACCTTTCTCTAGTTAACGAAGTAAGACATAGCAGAAAAGCTACTTCCAGTATTAGTACTCCATTTCAGCATAAATATCCTTTCCAAAACCCAAAAAATAAGATTCCATGTCCTTTATACGATATAAAATTTGAAAAAGTAGGAGAAAAATTAGGTGAAAAATCAGTTGAAAAAGCATAAAAAGAGGAAGAAGATGGAGTATAAGTAGTATACTCTTGATGAACTACAAAATATGTTCGAGAAAGAAGAAAACCCATAAGAATTAAACAAAATCATGAGCGCAATTAATGATAAATATGACCTATTATCTGATGATAATGAAGCGACTAATAATATCTTATTAGAAGAGGAAATATATCAGCAGATGAATCTTATTAAACTAAAGGATCTAAATGTGTTACCTTTAGAAGAAATCAGAAGAAAGTTGGATAAAAAAATATGGTAAAATGGTTGTTGAAGATGAGATTAATGAAATTAGAGAAGAATTCGATTTAGGTGAGAAAGAGACCAATTTGGTCAACAATGTTGTTCTGAAACCTGAAGAATTTGGTTAACCTTGTAGAAGAAATACTCACTTTATAAGACCTAGGTATGTTGCAGAAGGATGAACAACCAATTTTTCCTCAGGGTTCATCCCAAGGACAACTGCAACCTTTGAAGAAGTTGGCCTTACCCCAATTAGGTGAGAAATATTTGAACATTGGAAAAGAGGCATGAACAGTATCTTAAACCTAAACACTACATGGACTGCTGTAAATTTTCTAATTACATCGAGCATAGTTTTTCTATCACTATAGCTGACTAGTATGATTCATTAAATGAAGATGGTAAAAATACATTAAGACTGATGGAAACGCCAGCTGCAATATTTAAAAATCTATGCACGGAAATTGAAACCGAATTTGTCGAAGCTAAACTTGATTCTGAAGAAAAGGCGAGAGAATGGGAGACAAAGATTAATAATATAGAGTTATAGGATATGAGATATCTGAAAATTATGTTGCTGAATTTAGTCAATATTATTATAAAATTGGGCATAATAAAACCAATCTTGGTATGTTCTATAACAAATTGCCATATCCTATAAATTTCACAATTAATAAAAAATATATTGCATGGTGCGAATGAGCAGATGTCATTGATACCCTTGGTTCGAGAATCTCTTATCCAAGAAAACGGGTTAATGATCAATGTCTTGACCTCCAAAAGCAAAAGAAAATTAAGAAGCAATTCCTAACTTGCTGGGATTCGCCTCACCAATCGGGAAAAAATCTAAAAGGAGACGAAAAGGAAAATTTTATAAGAAAAGGAGCTTTAATAAGCAAAGGTGAGAGAAATATAAAAGAAAACATTGTAACAAACCAAGTCATAAAAAACGTAGATTTTTTAGGAAAACAGCTTATTGTCTAGCAGGGAAAAACAACAGTAAATGTTGAGCATGATGAGAAGTAGGACATTATGCTTATGAATGTAAAAATAGGAAGGATAACAGGCTTATTGAAACTTTGAGAAGCTTAGATTATGTTGAGCTTAGTGAAAATGAGGCATTAGACCTAGCTCTAAATAACAACAAAGGAATTGTTGAAATTAGATTGGACAATGAATATGAAGAAAGTGATTATGAAGAAACAAGTCATATGATAGAAAGTAGCTCAATTAGTCTTTGTGATCTTTAAGGAGAAGAGTTTGTTGTAGAGAATGAAAATAAAGATGTCAAAGGAGATTGGGTCCTTCCCATAATCCAAAAAGACATGATCTATAAAAGTCAATCTTTCAATTAAAAAGCAAATATGTATGTGAAATGATGGAAGGAGATCTGGAGATAAAGGATTGTGAGTATGACGTTGGAGAAGTTAATCTCATTAATTGGGAAAATATCCTTAAACATAACAAAGATAGGAAGTATTGGTATATCCATGTTAGAAGTGTCCAAGTGTAAATTACTACATTACAATATTTTGGCAAAGATATTGATCTATATGCTTTAGTCTGTGGATATTAGACATACCAAATTTAATAATCAAATTATCACAGAAATTAAGACCAATTTAGGTAATGGATCGGTAAGATTCAATTATCGACCTAGATATTACGTAAGCCTAAAAGATGAATTTGCTAAAAACTTCTTATCTCTTAAGATAAAAACAGTTGGGATAGATATGAAAAAATGAGGATATCCACTAAGAATATTTTGGAAAATTATCTACAAATTAGATAATACTATAGATCTAAAGACTAAGGTAACAATGATAGTGGCAAAAAAATTTGAAAGTCCTACCTCTATGTAAAAAATCCAGATGATTAAATCCAATCCTCAGGAGATAAAATCGATCGTTCATGGATATCTAGCTTTACCAACCCTACAATGATCAATAAGAAAAATGTAATAAAAATTTATGAGCAGGGTAAAATCACCATTAAACCCTAATTACTAAGAAGCATGAGTATCAAATTGGAGAGAAGGATCTTCATCTACTAAAAAAGAGATTAAAGAAGATGATACAATTAGTATGACTAGTGAAATGAGTAGAATGAGTTTTGAATCTACAAGACCTAGTGGAAACCAATGTCAGGTAGCACTAACAATCTCATTACTTGAGTTATCTATTAAAGAGCAAATTGTCGAACAATAAGAAAAATTATGCAGAGAACTCTGCTCTGATAATCCTCTAACATGTTGGGATAAAGATAAGGCATTTGCTAAAATCGCTTTATTAAATCCCAACACTATTATTCGAGTCAAACAAATGGTGTATACACACCTGGATATCCAAGAATTAGATAAACAAATTAAAGAACTTCTGGATAAATGTTTAATCAAGAATAGCAAAAGTCCTCATACCAACCTCGCTTTCATGGTAAGAAATCATGCAGAAGAAAAGAGAGGAAAAGCAAGAATGGTAATCAATTACAAAACATTTAGTGATAATATTGCCTTTGATGGTTATTACATTGCTAACAAAAACAGTCCTTTTCAATAGAATTTAAAGCGCCTCTTGGTTCTCAAAAATGGATTACAAAAGTGGTTATTGGCAAATTAAAATGGATGAAGGAAGCATCCCTTTAACTGCTTTTAGTGCCCTATAAGGACATTATGAATGGATAGTAATGCCATTTAATCTCAAAGTTGCACCTCAAATATTCCAAAGAAGAATGGATAACATCTTCAAAGACCTTAATCACCATTATTTAGTTTACAATGATGATATCCTTGTCTTCTCCGGAACCATAGAACTAGACCTGTCAATTCTGGCGGGCAGGTCAAATACGGGTCGGGTGTATTCGGGTTTAGGTAAAATATGGGTCAGGTGTATTTTGAGTTTGGGTAAAATATAGGCGAGCGTATTTCGGTTTTACGAGTTTGAAGCGAATTTTTAGTGAATTATTTCCTTTTTTGTCAAAATAAAAAATTCGGTGTATTTATTACTTAAAATTGTCTGTATTTAATGTACAAGTATTGTAATTGTACTTTTTCCAAAAAATATCAAAAATATCCAAACTTTTCAACATGATATATGAAATTCATGTGCAGATGGACAATGAGTCACGTTTAGATGGATTGGCCCGTACATTAAGATATTAATAATTGGTTGGGTCATTCATGGGTCGTCCCATCTAAAGCATGTTAACGAGTCAGAGCAGTTCGACCCGTTAATAGCCCATTTAATAATTTTATGTTTCGTTAATTAGCCTAACATTACCTAATCAGGCATGCTTTATTAGTACGTGGATCCTAACATGAACATAAGTTGGTCCATTGCCCAACATTGCATTAGATTTGAGACCAATTAGAAGGAATCCAAATGAAAGAATATTATATACGACACAAGATATCAGAATTATCTATTAATTATAAAATCAAAATTTTAGATTATTATATAATAATCTTATATAAAATGCGATGAGACGTATTCAGTTTATCAAGAAGATAATGGTATGAAGTGCACATTTTCAATATTTATCTAATTCTAAATTGTTTTTCTTAATATTAGAGTTTTTTCATGGCTATTTTCTAAAATTTTACCATTTATAGTTGTATATGATGTTTTATGGGAAAAATCGGGAACCTTTCTCTAATTTGCGAAGCGATGTTATAATTGTATAACGTCTCTCTCAACAATTCGTTATAATGAAAAACTAAGCTATTATTGTTAAGAGGAAAAAATTAAAGAAAATAAAATGTAAGTATATAATATCTGGGACGAACGGGTGGGTTCGGGTTCAGGTCGGGTTTGATCCAAAAATTTATGGGTTTTTCGGGCTCAGTTTATTTGGGTTCGGGTCGAGAAAATCGTGTTCAAAACCACAAATTTTCGGGCGGGTTCAAGTTGGGTTTTCGGGTCGGGTCAATTTTTGTCAGGTCTATAGAGGACATACAAAAATGATGTCTTAGCTGTCACCCAAAGATGCATTGATCATGGTATTATACCTGGAGAGAACAAGTGCATTTATGCTGAATAAGAAATTAAGTTTTTAAGCTTAGAAATAAAAGTTGGACAAATCATCCTACAAAAGCATATCTTGGAAAAAATAGAGAATTTCTTTGAAAAGATTGAAGATAGAAAACAACTAGAAACTTTTCTTGGATGCCTTACCAATGCGTCATATTTCATTAAAGATTTAGTTAAACTGACAAAACCATTGCAGCAAAAACTCAAGAGAGAAGTAAGTTGGACGTGGACCACTGATGATACAAAAATTGTTCAGAACTTCAAAAAAAATGCATAAAATCTTCATGTTCTTAATTTGCCTAATGAATGAGATGATTTAATTCTTAAGATAGATGCCAGTAATGAGCATTAGAGTGCGGTACTCAAAATCAAAAAAGGAGAAAAACGCTACAAATATTACAATGGAAGCTTTAATAAGACAGCATGCAACTATCCCACGATGGAAAAAGAAATACTTGAGTCATAGGGAGAATCGAAAAGTTCTTAATCTTTTAGTCCCAAAATCTTTTCTTATTCGAGCAAATTGCAAAAGAATACTTGGTTTTATGAAAATGAATTTATCAAATATGCAAGCGCTAAGGTGACTCCTGCATTGGCAATTATGACTTAACCAGTTTTCCTCCTCTATTGAACGTATACAGGGATTGAAGAACTCTCTGGCAAATAGTTTAACTCGAGAATCACCAATGGTGATCATCAAAGCAGAACTCCTGCCAGAAAAGGAGGAAATCCAGAATGAGATGCCATACTACTAGAATGGGTTACTCCTTCTAGTAAAGTCCTCATTGATAATTTGGAACTCCATACAAAAAAGTAGATTATGCTTTGGTCTACTATCTTCTGCCTACCTAATAGCCTAAAGATTTTCCCTTCTAAAGTTACAAGTTAATTAGCTTAGATATTCTTATGATATCCAAGAAAAAATAAGTTCTCATGCTCAAGAAAAATGGTTCAATGAGTGGTATGCAGCCTGCATTGATTATTATAATCATTATTCCTATGATATGTGGGAGTCTTGGAGTACAATGATTTACTTTCCCGATAAGTCTCAAGTTGGTGGTGTTAGTTTCCCAGCAAATTCAATCTCTTCAAATGATCCTGTCACTAAAGCCTGGGAATACGGGATGGTACTTTACTTTATGGAAATCTCATATCTGAAGTACTCATTTTTCTGAAAATTAACCAAGTCCTAACAATGCATGTTCAAAAGGATCCATTGGATTCTAACATCTCCTCATGGTCTAACAAAAATTCCAAATAATCAATGACTATACGTGGAGATACATTGTGCACTAAACGAGTATGAAAATGGAAGAGCCAAACTAGCCCATTAACTGGTTCAGATTGTAGATTACAACGATCCCTATGATCAATGACAAGAATGGGCTCCAGATCGACATGAAATAGTTATTGATCCTGCTTTAGCAAGAGCCATTGGATTTTACAACATCTATCAGCAAACTTGGGCATTAATCGAACAAGGAAAAATGTAAATGCATTGTGGAAACACTACTTTCGCCTATGACAATGATTTCAAAGAATAGATGAAGGTAGAAGGAGCGGTTTCTGAAGATACTTTTATTATTTCTTTGATGTTAGAGTTGGAAAATTCTTATCAAAAAAAGGAAAGAAATATCTTCTTGAATTATTTGAGAAACGAAGCTCATAACATCTTCAATTAGATGAAAATTTTGATGATTATCCAAATAATGATCGTCTGAAAGATATAATTGAAGATGAAGGCATGCAGAATCTCAATAATGATGACTAGTCCTGCCATCATTAAAAATTGAAAAGTAGTTGCTCCATTATTGTATTATTTTGACAAGTGTCAGATCTGTAAAATAAAGCAATCTATTGTAGCCATCAATGTGCACTGTAGTTATGTGAAAAATCAGTGTGTACTGTGGCCATTAGGGCATGCTATGTACCCCCATCCCTCTATAAAAGGAGAGGTCAAGTGCTGAGAGGGGATGCATTCATTTCAGCATTCTTGAGCACAGGAGAAGTTGGGATTCTCCATTTCTCAATGAACAAACATCTCTAATGATCTGAGCTTAAGTCCCTCTTCAAAGCTTTCTATTGTAACATTTCCACTTTCAAGCTTTCAATAAAAGAAGTTTCTCAGTAGAGAATGTTATTCAATTAAGCCTTATGTCCTAAATATTATAAGTTCTTGATTAAAGTCTTACTATCCTTTAAAAATACTTAAAATACAAGATGGCTTAGTCATGAGGGAATGGATTAAAATATATTATTAAAGTTGGGTAGGATTTTGATTAACTTAGGGTGTGCTTGGTAGGGGAGAAAATCATTTTCCCAGAAAATTATTTTCCGTGAAAAATATTTTCCCAAGAAAAATGATTTTCCATTTACATTTTCAACTGTTTAGTAGAATAGAAAACCATTTTCTTTCCACTTCATTTTTTGCTATTTGATAAAATGAACCCACCCCCCAACCTCACTTCATTTCATTTTACCATCATCTCCCTCCCCTACTCACTGCTCTAACCCGACCCAGCCAATGAATTCTGTTTCTATCTCCTCTTCAAAATCGAACCCAAAATATTAGTAAAAAATATACCCAGTAATAAATCCAGAAAAAGAGTGAGTCAACATTAATGAATCTCAATTTTTTCACTATTCCCAAGGGTTACCCAGTTGATTTTGAGTGATATTAAATTCAGATTAAAAAAATGACGAACGGGGAGACGATGGATGTCTCATATTGAGAAGTTCTCAAAAGGGCAACGATAACAAGGTTAAAGAACTGAAGAAATAATTGTAGATATTGACGATGAAAGTCATCAATGAAGATGATGAACATGAAGAAGAGGGAAAAAATGAGAGACAAAATGAGAGTGAAAATAGAGTGATTTTAGGCACAATTAAAAGAAAATAGAACAATAGACAAAATTGGAAAATGAAAATTGGGCTTGGAAAATCATTTTCCCTACTTTTTCAAGGGAAAACAATTTCCTTCAAATGGGTAAAATGATTTTCCCATAAAAATGATTTCACCCCCCTTGTTTTACCAAACGACGTAAAATGAAAAAATCATTTTCCGAAAAAATGATTTTCCCCCCTACCAAACACTCCCTTAGAGGTGCCTTAGCTTTTAGTCTTGCATCATGGTTAATAAAAGCTTGTTGAAGGTGGATCTCTATGTTTCAATACAACTCTTCAATCTGTTTGCTATGTTAAGCAATTTATCAGCATACAAAGAAATAGTACAAATTCAAATTTAATGATCATTTTTGTATGCGTTTATGTCCCCTTTGGCTTGGGTAAAATAAAAATATAAAGCAAAACTTATGAAAATGTAAAGTTATCTTCTCCTATGCATTCATTGAAGTAATAAACATTCTTGAATCATTGACGCAAATGTTTTGTTTTTTTTTTTTTCAAATCCAAATGCTGAATGACAACAATATTCAACCTAATCTAAGAACTTCACATTGTTGAACTATTAACCCAATATTTTTGTAAATCGGACTAGCAATACCTATACACTTTACCAATTAAATCAATTGTTCAATTATTCAAGGAACTTACTCTTGAGAATAAGGACAATTGACTAAGCATTTGGCTTGATAAGCTAGGATTCCACATAGTTTCCATACCATTGCACACCTAGTGAACAACTTAAACAAATGGGTAGAACTTAGGTGGCCCAATTATATCTAAGGATCTTGTAAAACCATGGTGCTTTACGTATAAAAATGACGAGAACCTTTTACTACCGTGAAGTAACCTCTTTCACATATTCTCTTCTCGATGGAGTTCTTTCCCTGACAAGTGTAACTTTCAACTGAATATCTACACTTAAAAGTATTTTTGAACATAAAGGGTGATGCATAATATACTTTACCCTAAGGCGAACTAGTACATCACAAAAATCTTCACGACTAAAGAGAGCAAAAACTTTGGCTGCCTCTTTCGGCAATATCCATAAGAAATGATACCACCGTATTACGTTTCTAGTCCATCTTCCTTCATTTTTTATGTCATAAATCCAAAAGCAAAAGAGAAGAAGAAAAGGGGCACCGAGAATATGATATCCCAAATGACATGCAATTAAACAATGTAGTTTGCATCTCAACTTTCATTCCTAAGTAAAGTTAAATCAGTAAAGAAGATATGTGGTAATTGAAACTATGAAGTCTTAAAGAGAAAGTTAAATGGAGATTGTAATATAAAGCACAAGTACTACTACTTTTTCCCACTTTCGTTTTTTTTCTTTTATCAGAGACAAGGTCAGCCAAGGGGCTGAGCATCATGAAGAAACTGTTGACTGATGTATGTGAACAAAGACTCGGTATAAACTCTAATTTCCACCCAAGAAGAAAGGATTTTAACTTCCATAATTTACCGTTACACATAAGCCTTTCTTGCCGATGATATTGTTTACCAAGACTTAGCCATTCGAAAATGTATATGTGACAATGAAGCCATATTTTAGAAGCTTCCCATAGACATTAAAGATAATTCCTTCACGGGGGCACTATAGCCCTTTGAGATTTCAGGGTCTGGGGAAAACGCAGTTACCTTTTATTTCCATAAGTAGAAGCTTCAGTTAGTATTCTGATAAGGTGTAGAGGAGCAGATCTTGTACAAAACCAACTCTTGTAACTGCCTGTCATGTCTTCTTCTCTCTTTCTTCATGGCTTGTAAATGAATCAAAACTGCCAAGACAAAAGCACCAAGCGAACAAAATAGACATGTTAATAGGATTAATCCAGGATGTATACTTATCATGTAACTAATAAACAGACCTTGGCTCTATGTTGGTACTTTAACTACTGTTGAGGTAGAAAGCACGAGAAATGTGGGACCATAAATAGACATGCTAATAGGATTAATCAAGGATGTATACTTATGAGGTAACGACAAAACAAGCCTTAGCTCTATGTTGGTACTTTAACTACCATTGATGTAGAAAGCACGGGAAATGTGGAACCATAAAAGAGTTAAGGTTTAGCCCAAAACACCACTAGCCTGTACCACCGCTCAGCCAAAACTTTGCCCCCTATTAGTCCTCCGAAGCTGAGTTTAAAAACCCCAAAAAAAAAAAAAACACATTGCTCTATCTAAAGGTTTCATGATTTTTGTTTTGGACCAAGACAGCAAGGATGCCCCTTTTTGAACCACAGTTCTTGGCCCTAGGAACATTCCATGGCCCTATAATCCATGTTTAAGGGACAAGCAATCTGAACCCACAGCTTGACTAAATTTATGCTATACTACTATAAGTATTTATCTGCTTTCAACCTTTCCTCATAAACCTGGAAGTAGGGGATAACTAAAGCAATTAAGGAGAGTTACCAGATAGTTATGTTCCAAACACTCTGATAATATGTAATAAGAATTTGTAGACTACCCAAACCCACAGTTTTAACTACTGCAACGATACCATGCCTCTAAGAAAAATAGAAAAAAATAAAGAAAGAAAAGAAAAGAATTTGGCAAAGTTATATGTCAAATTGAGTACATATCTCTAAGTTATGGCAAAGTGAAAAAATAAAGAGTTAAGAAAAGAAAACAATTTCAAGAAGCCTCCACTTAGCTGAATAAGGATAGTATTGCTTTATATGTCCTTCAAGATATACATATTCCTCATTATCTATCCCACAAAATCATTCTTTTTCCTTTCGAGGAAGTGGCAATATAATGTCCTTTTACTACTACAACTAGTGTCAAACACCCTTCGTAAAAAGACGAACAAAAATTCAGCATCAAAAGTTGTGTCTCAAATACAGTTGGCTAAAGGTAATGAAGGGAGCCAACAAAATAACGTACACAGCATCAAGATCATACCCTTCAATAAAATATATCAAGTAAGCTGACATCAGCTGGCAAACAAGCCCATTCCAATAAAAATATGAAGTCCCGAGTTGTCCTTAATTGCTAAATAGGTTTTAAGCTTAGCCAAGTTGTTGCTTATAAGCTAAATGAAGTCTTCTCTGTTTGTCCTAACATCAAATTAGAGCTCGTTGGCTGCGACTATCTTCTTTTACATGTCACCGATAAAAATCTTGAGAAAAGTAGTTTGATTTAAATTCACCACCTTATAGAAGCACCTGTAGGTGAGCTTTATGAAGGTCTCGTCCAAGTAGGGAAAGCACTCTGATAATCTTTGGTGTCTCTGCAAGTAGTCTTAAGGCAAAGAAAACGGTTAAAAGAATGCAACATGTTTTAATCAGACTCAAATAATTATTAACTATGATATTTGAGATAAAGCTGAAATGAATTCGATTGATAGGATATCTTGAATAGATGTCCATGATGCAATGTGATATGATTCAGCATATCTCATGTAACTTTTATAGGATTAATTGGACAAATCTTAAAAGAAGGTAACAAATAAAATATGATTTCTTGTTGAAGAGACCATAGATTGATTATAGCCAAGAATAATTGACATGTTTCCTCTTGTTTTTCCCTTTTTTAGTGTAGGGAAAATAGAAATAAATGTCCCTTTACAGGTAGCCTAGTGGTGGGGTGCTTGATTTCTACAAGGAAGCCCAAGGTTCTATTCCCCTCATGTCTGTTCATGTGTCCATGCATAAAATTTACCTATCCCCAAACAAAATAAAAATAAAAAGAAATAACTACTATGCTTATTGGGACAAATAGTTGTGTTCTCATTGCAGCTTCTTCCGTATTTTTAATAACAAATCTAGGGCTTTAGTTTGTGCGCTTTCATTCTATGCTAGTTCATGCCCTTGTACTATCATATTGGTTTCTCTAGCTTCTATAGGAATTAGGTATTTTACACCATATGTAAGCATAAAGGTTTTGTGACCATGGAACTTGACAGTTATCCTCAAAGACCAAGGAATCTTAGGTAGCTCTTTTACCCAAGTTCCTTTGACATCTTCAGCTTTCTTCCTCAAGGCCTAGATTGTCTGTTTATTAATGGCTTTTGCATGTCCATTAGCATGAGGTATTGCAATTGAGGTATTTTGGACAAAAACTCCTAAGTTTGACCAGTATTCCTTCATCCTTTTTGCCAATGAATTGTCTTCCATTGCCTACTGTGCTAGATCTAGCCAGTCCTTATCTTGTAATCCTATATTTCCATAAAAAAAATATATGACTTTAGGTTCTATGATAGCTGCCACTGGCTTAGCTTCTACCCACTTTGTGAAAGTCCATTACCACTAATTGAAACTTTCTTTGTCTTATCGCTTATGAAAAAGGGCCTAGGATGTCCATCCTTTGTGTAGTTAAAGGGATAGGCTTTACAATTGCAAGAAGACTAGTGGTTGGTGCATCTTTGAGCAAAATTAGCCAATGAAATCCTACTCTTAGCACTTTTCATTCAAAAAATCCACCTCTGATATGTGATCTATAGTCTTCTTCAAAGAGTTGTTCAAGGATGTACTCTGTTTTTCCATAAGTTACATATTTCACCAAGAGTCTTGTATGCCCTTTTTTGTATAGTTCCCCTTAAATAGGTAGTTCCTGGCTACCTTTCTTCTTAGGTTTCCATCTTCTTTTGGATCATATGGAAAATTTTCACTCTCTAGATAATGCATGATTAGCGCCATCTAGGAGTTATCCGCATCTGTCGTGTAGGCCTCCTTCACGATCTATACTTCTATGTCTTATTACTTCCAAGAAGACTGATCTTGCCAAGTTAGTTTATGCTAAGCTTGTAAGTTTATTTAAGACATTTACCTAATGGCCGTCTAATCTTCCTACGTGAGTTATTTCAAACTAAAGGAATTATTTGATGGATTTTTAAACCTTTGGGTAGGTACTTTACCATCAAGTTACCTTAAGCATCAAACTCTCCCTGATCTGACTAATCGTCTGTTATGATTCACTAAAGATCCTAACATTCTTCACCTCCAGGGTCTTGCACATCTTTGGGCCTGCTATGATTGCTTTATATTATGCTTTATTGTTGGTGGCTGGGAATGCAAATCTCATACCACATTCATACTTTTATGCTTCCAGGGAGATAAGGATCCATCTAGCCCCTAAGCCATTTTGTGTGAAAGATCTTTCTACGTAGACTATCCATTACTGTGGTTCCAACTCCAATGCTTACCCTTAAACTACACTCTACCAAGAAATCTAATAGGGCTTGTGATTTGATTCTCTCTTAGGCCTATATCCTATTTTAAACCTCGAGAGCTCCACCATCGGGAGTAACATCCTCCCAAAACAGTAGTACTTCTGCATCATCTTCTTCACTGGTTAATCTATCAATATCTTAATTGGATATGAATCAAAGAAGGGTCTCAACTTTCTTACCATCGTGGTAAGGACCAAAGCCAATTTCTCTATAATTAAGTAATTAAGTGTTGGACCTATCACAACCTTGCTGACAAAGTAGAAATGATTTTTTTCTTGTTTCCTTCCCTTACTAAGACTATACTTACAACCATTTCTGGTGCTGATAGATACATATAAAGATCCTTTTTAGGGCTAAGGCTAGATAGGTAATGTATATCAGACAAATCCTATTTGATTTGCTTAAAAGCTTCCTCAACTTTTTCATTTTATCTAAAGTCTTTGATTGACCTCAGCCACTTCAAGAACGGGGGCATTTTTGTGCAGAGTTAGAAATGAATCTTTCAAGGCTACCATGCAATTAGTCAATTTCTAAACCTCTCCTATGGTTTTGGGGCTCCGCCTATCTAGGATTATATTTACTTTTTAGGGTTTTCTACAATTCTTCTTTTATTAATCATTAACCCCATAAACTTGTCAATTGATACCCCAAAGGCACATTTTTTAGGATTTAGCTTTATGTAAGACCTTCTTAGAGTGTTAAAAGTCTCCTCCGTATCTAAAAGCAGTTGATTTGAAATCTTAGACTTGACAATCATATCAATGATGTACACCTCCACGTTTTTGCCAATTTTCCCTCAAAAGAGCTTATTAACCAACCTCTGATATGTGGCATTGGCATTCCTTGGACCAAATGGCACGGCCTTATAACAATATCGCCCCCATTTTCTTACGAAGGTTTTATTCTCCTTATCTTATTCTTACGCGAAAATCAGACTAGGCGTCCATGAATGTTAGGTAACCATACCCACTAGCTAAATTCACCAATTAATCAATCCCCGTAGGCCGGAAGCAATCCTTAGGACATGACTTGTTTATGTCTATGCAACCCACATACATCCTCCATGAACCATTAGCCTTTTTACGACCACTACATTCGGTAACCAGTCAAGATAGTAGTAGTCTTTAATAAGTCCCATATCCAATTTGCTCTTTTTCTAACACTCCTAATTTATGTTGGGGGTAAAATGTCTTCTTTTCTATTTCACAGGCTTTGTCTGAGGGCTGATTGTAATCTTGTGAACCATGATCTTAGGATCTATTGCTAGCATCTCATGTGTCGTATAAGCAAGCAAATCTGCATACTACCTTAATAAGGATATCAGTACTTGTTAGAAGGTTGGTCTTATGGTCGTAGTAATGAACACTATCTTAGACTGAACCTAGACTAGAAGCTCCTCTTGTGACTGACTGTTACACTTTGACCTTGGGGTCTTATCATCTATATTGAAAAGTTTAGACAATAGGATCACGCTGACCTTTGGCAACCTTAGAGGTTATCTTTTGTTAGTCTGTGAGGCCTCTCCCATTTCATATTTTAAATATGGAATTATGGCTTTTAAGGTGGTTAGTAGTACTCCCTTGCACTCTTCTAATCCTCCACAATCCTTTTTACGTAGCCATTATCTACCACTTATTACATCTCTAGGTTGTAGTTAGAGAGTCTTGCTCTCAGAGAGTTTAGGAGTGGTTTTTTCATAATTATATTATAAGAATAAGGCATATCTACAATCATGTAGTCCACCATCACCTAGCGGGTCTTTCCCCTTTCAAGTCCCCACCATGGTAGCAGGCTGACAATGGGATAGGTACAGGGAAGTACCCTACCCATATCCATTTTTCAAATCAATAGCCATAGCCATACCTATACCCACAAGGTGTCATAAAGCTATACCCACAGTGATATGCACAGATTATAGCAAATATGCTAGTTTTACTTAGGTATACAGAGACCAAAGCAAATCAAACTCATTTTATACCCATTTTCAATATCAAATAGCTAATATATCGCATTCACACCAAACTTCTGAAAACATATCATATCACATCAACTACAACTAAAAGTTTGTAAGTTTAAGTAACAGATGAACACTTGCTAGTTACTGTTTTTCTGAAAATGTCCCATCTGAGTCTTAAACACAATACAACTCATAGCACCAAACATAATATCCAAGTCCAAGCAGTAAATAGGAACTCTAAATCAATGGGTATGGGTTTTATATGGGACAGATGTAGGGAAGGTATGAGGCAAGTATTAACAAAATGGGTATGGGACAGGTGGGACCTATGCCCACACCCACACCCATTAAGTAATACCCATCCCATACCCTATTTTCCATTTCAACACCCATACCCATACTCATCAAGGTGGGGCTTAAGTAGGTACGGGTTTTTTTTCCCAACCCTACTTGTGGGGTATATGCTGTGTCTTGTGAACGATGCGAAATGATGTTAGAGGCATATCTTTCTCCTATAAGCAAAGGTTGATAAGACAATCATAGAACATAACATTTATGAAATTTTTAGTATCTACCAGTTCCCTATTAATGTCACAGTTGGCTACTGTGAACTTAATAACCATTGGATCATCATGTGGATGATATATAGGTGTATCACCTTCCAAGACGATCTTAGAAAGAGAGTTCACATATGTTTAGTGTGCTCCCAAGGTTGCTTGACCTGGAGTTCTCATATGACTTTACGAGGGCCTATTCGATAGCCTAACCAATTGTAGTCTCCATATAATGACTTGTATGGTGCATCTAAGGGACGTAAATTGAAAGTTGTATCCTTATAAACTCCTCTCACCTGGAAGTTGTCTCCTCTTTGGGTACTCATAGAAGGCACACTACTTGTCCTTGTTCTTGGACCTCTATTTTAGAGGCTTGCGATCATCATGTGTACATGATCCTTAATTTCCATTGGGATCTCACTCCTTAAATTATTAGGGGGGGAAATCTTTTCTTAAAGGTCATTTCTTTCTTTTCCATCTGATTCTACTTAATGGCCCTTTTTTATTCCTCTCAGTCACATCCTTAGGAGTTTTATCCCCTTTTATCACTTCCCCTAGCTGTATGAACCTTTTGTCACCTTTAGGGTCTCTTCTAGGGTGGGTAGCCATTCCATGATGAACTTTTTACACATTACTTTGTGCCTGGCCTTATTGGTAAAGGAAGTAAGGCCTCATCCAGCTTAAGGTCCTCTATATAGAGTTTATCATAAGTGAATCTTTCTATGTTTTTGGCTAAGGTATCCCAATCTCTTTAAGCCCATTTCATCATTTATGTAGCTAATTTTAGAATTGTTCTGTATCTAACAAAGTGGCTTCTAAAGCTAGTGGAAAAATCATCCCAAGATTTGTTTGATCTTGGGGAAGCCTATTGACCCATGCTTGTGTTGTTCCTTTAAGGTAGTATGAAGTATCTTCATGTCATAGCCTTTGAGAGAAATGGATCCATATAGATCTGGGTTAAATAAACATCAAGGTGCTCTTAAGGACATTTGTTCCATCAACCTTCTCTATCTTTGGCACCTTGATCTTCTCTAGGAGTTCAACCTCCTATATCTTAGTATTAAAGGGTGTCTTTATTTGAGGATGACCTGTCAATACTGCACCTAATTTAGAGTCTTCCTACGTTGTCTTTTAAACGCTGTTGAGGTGACACAACTTGAATATAACTTGAACTTTATTCCTGTGAATTTTCTTCATAATCTTTCTCTTGATGAGATCTATGTTCAAGCCCCTTCTACAAGGATTTCTCCTGGTCAACCTTGTTATGGTTCAAGGCCTCTCTCAAGTCTTCATCTTTATTCCTCCAATGCCTAGGATGTCTATTCTTAGGATATCTTTCCTTTGAAACATCATGAAAAGATCCTTTTGAGTCTTCGCCCTAATCTTTGGCCTACGATTTTTGTTGAACATAATGAAAAGTGAAGCTCATCCCTGGTAGGTGGTAGAGGTATATTTTCTTTTCTACTTAAGATTGGAAGTTTTCAGGTAAGATAGTAGTCCCTATCTTATCTTTGGTAGACATTCTTTCGTTGACTTCCTTTGATAAGCCAAGAAATCAACAAACTTTTTCATCATGGACGATATAGCTTCCACGACTTTTAATATGATCAAGTCCTCTATCATATTTGGAACACTGCCCACTTGCTACAGGGTATGAGTGAACCTAGGAGACAGATGTCATCAAGTGTGCATCCTCTTGGTTTGAGGCATCCTCCATAATAAAATCTTTCTTTTCTAGAAGTTTGAGCATTGGGATCTTGATTCTTAGAGAGAGTTGTGCTCTTTTCCCTATCATCATCCTTAGGTGGCATCTTGCTCAACTCCATGTTCCATAGATGGGTTTAAATGTTTTAGCAAAGTATAGATTTTCTGAGCCGCTTTAAGAGTCTTGAGGAACTTATACCGCCATCCAAGAATTACCTTAAAAACAATTGTTAAAGAGGGGGCATTTCTCCTTTTTTTAAGCCTCCAATGCACATTTAGGGATAATTTTAGGAGAAAATAATAAGCACAATATAGTTGAAAATCTTATTAACCTACCCCTTGGTTTAACCATGGCTTGCTTATATAGGATTTAAAACAATTCTCTTAAAGGTATTAACTAAGATTCCTTATCTTTTATATAAGTATCATTTTCTAGTTTTATTCAGACTCAGCGCTCTATACCATTTCCTTGTGGGTTTAGGAGATCTCGACTAGATATTTTCCTACCTAACAATCCATGCATGTAGGTATTATCTTCTGGCTTCTGGTGGACTAAGTTTTACTGAGCTTTTGTTTTGGCTCAAATTGCTCAATCATAATGGCCTATGTGAGCCTATCAATCCTTTTTTTGTGCTTATAGTGGGCTATGCCCCCAATGCCTTTTAAAGCTTTGATCTACTCGAATTGATTTTGTTATATTCCACTTGTCTTTTCTTGCTAAGAGAACATAATGAAGTTAAACTTTAACAATAAAAGACCTTTATCACTTCCTTCATGAGCCAGTCACTCAAAGCACTTACCTCGTGATAATTGACACCTGGTAAGCATAGTAAAAAAACCTTCCATTGGTCACAAACCTACCGACACCATAAATCAAGTTCTTCATAACTACAAATGGTTTCTTAAAACTTCCTTGGGGAAGGAGAACTTGGCATTGACCCTATGGAGGTGAACAGCGTTAATGAATATGTACAAGTCATATCGCAAGGCTACATGCCAAAGTAAGTACATAAGTATCAATATTACAACACAATAATTCAAGGATTGACATCATAGTGGTAGTGTAGGTAATAGAAGAGCAGGTGACCAAAACCTTTTGCACACCTAAGGCTAACAAGCCTGCTTTAGTTTAAGCATAATAGAGCTAAAAACCTCTTTTATCACTATTTTAGTCTAAAGCCCATGGCAAGTCATTTACTCAACTCATATAAACAAAATGATTACATTTAGGGCATTGAATAAGTGGTAACTTTGAGCTCTCTCTTACTTCGCATGAAACACATACTCATTAGATACTTAGGCACTTAGGACATACTAAAGTGTTGGCGGCACTTTTCCCTCATCTAGGTAAATTAACCTAGAACATATGGTTAACTAAAAATCCTAGAAGCACATTGGGAGTCCTATAGCCGGAAACAAATAGACCAAGTCCTCCTTTAAAACAAGATAAGAACACCCAGCCCTTAAAATATTCACACGCTTCAAAGAGCTTCCATGACCCTTACTCTTTGCAAAATAAAAGCTTTCCAACAAAGAGGTCATTTTGAAATTTTAGTCACTTATTCAAACTCATTAGAAACCCTAGAAGTTGCAAATTAGTTGAAAACATTCTTGAAAAGCATGACAGCTCAGGTATTTTTAACACACCTTTTCCAAAGCGACATGCCAATTTTAGCAATAACATCATAAAATTCAAAATATATCATATAATAAGCTCTTGATCATCTTAATTTAATAGCTAGACTGTCTTATTATGCACTACTAAGACAACAAGTCGTTTACCAATATAAATAATCATTAAGCAAACTAAAAAGTCTTCTCATACTAAAAAAACAAAGACCACTAATGAATGGTCACATTGGACCACAATTTAACCTATATACGCAAACAAGAAGAATTTTGGTGGCTCACTCATATGATTTCAATCCCAAGTTTCACCACCCTTTGACTTGTCACAATAGCTCATAATTCATTAATTTCCAAGCATTTCAACGACACTCTAATTCCCAAGCTTACTGGTCATATTTCCTTTAAATCTTTCTCAATTTGTCCCAAACAAGAATGCTCTTACTATAACAAATTCTTGAAAGATGTACAAACCAGTGATTGTCATCCACGTTATTATTCTTTTTCGTTTTTAATAACAAGGCCCCAAATAGCGACCAAGCTGCTGGAAACTTTCTGCCTAAAGTGGTAACATCAACAACAACATTTTTTCGCTATTTTCAACCCCTTTTCATCCATATTTTGCCTCTTCAAAGCTCTCAAAATTTGATCCCAAGCATATACAAACTCAAATACATCATATGTAACATATATCATTAAAAACATATGAATAAAAATCCACAAATTCCACATGCTTATCACTCTTTTTTTTAAGTTTATAAATAATTCTATAATATCCAACCCTCCAAATTGTACACACTCAATGCTTAACATTCGAATCCACATCTATAATTTTCTCATGCATTCCAAATTTTAACCAATAAGCACAAGAAATTACTTACTCATAGGACTTATAAGCTACATTCAATTCATAAATGTTTTAGTTTTAAAGTAATATAAACTTTAGGGGAAAATTACCAACAATACCCACATGCATGACAATATTTTTTATAAATTATTATCTAACTTCCAAATCCCCCAAATTTCACACACCTAAACCCTAATTTTCATCTCATACTCCTACATTTAATCGCATGTGCTAAATTCAATTATCAAACACTAAAAATCACTCAAGCCGACATGCATCCATGCATTCAACACAAGATTCTTGAACATAAGTGAAGATGGTGAGAAGAAACCCAAGGTACATAACGAACTAGTATTGGAGCAAACAATAGTCCACTGGTCTTAAAAAAGAACCACCTTTACACCGACCACCGCTCAATTATTTTAAAATTTTTGCCATATGTCACCTTTGTAGGTAGCCTGTCTCATTGTTTTCTTTTTTAAACTCAATTTTAATATTGCTAAATAAAAAAGAATAAATAGAATAGGTTTTACATCTTATTGAATTGGGGGGAAAGGAAAAGGAAACGGAAAATGCATGTAAACAAGAATATTTTACAAAATTATTTAGTGATAGTTTGTATTTTTTGTAAGCTTCAACAAGTTGGAAAAAGAGAAAAAAAAAGAAGTGTAGATCCGCGAGATTGCATATGACTACGAAAAGACCATCAGCTACCGGCTTCAACCTAATGGTAACATTGCCATCCAAAATATCCTTAAGCCTTATAGGCTAAAATTATGTAAATTGCAAACCCATGACTTAAAGACCACCCAATAATAGACCATGTTACCCGAGAAAAATAAAATTGATGGAGCAACAAATGCCTACCAACCCAAAAAAAAGGGGTTTACTTGCACTTGAAGAAACCAACAACAATTACTCCCTCTATTGGAGATGATAAGAATCAACTAATGTCGGCTTAATTACATGATGAAATCTAATATATTTTTTTACTATTAATTGTATGCACTTTATTCTCTCAATTACTGCTCGCTCGTGTCCAGTAGCCTGAAACCCTACTACCTTACTCACCTATCTTGCATCACGAAGCTCCCGCGATACATAGTCATCATCCACCTTATTGCATTTTTGCTTCACAATCCAAATGTGATTACTAGATGATAGATCCATACCCCTACATATTTTCGTTTATTGCATCGCCTTTCAAGATCTTTCATGCTTCTCCAAATGAAAACTTAAGTTGCATAATCTTTACCCCTCCTTTATTGCTAAGTTATTTAGCACTAGTCTCAGTAACACTAGTTATTGTTCCGTTATAGGACATTTGAGTTGGAGACTCTTGAACTGCCCCTTTTTCATTGACATCACCAAAGTTTATTTCTTAAACAACATCCACATTGTCACAGTTGTAATATGATCATGGTGCTCAATTAGCTAGTCATTTTCCTTCTATTATCAAACTAAACAACTTCTTTACATCCTCTTCTGCAAATCTTGGAACAAGTGGAGAGGCTTTGTAAATTTAATGAATGACTACATCTTCCAGTATTTTTATTATGTACCCATTGCCATTGGTTAATAAGATTAATTCTTCTTTAATTCCATCCATTGATAAGGAATTAACAAGCACTTTAGCGATAGCTTTTGAAGTTTGTTCCAAGGTTGAAGCATTTATGGCCATGAGATCTCCCTATTTATCAAGGAAGATTTCAACATTCCCCTTACTCGAAGCATGAGCTAGTGTCCCAAGAATTCTTCTCCAGGACTATTCTTATATTACAAAATTTCAATTCATACCAGAAGATCACTTCATGAAACCAACTCATGAGAAAGTCCACAAAATCTTCCTGATTTGGCTTGACATTCATATTCAAAGGTCATGGGAATGGATAATTATCCAAATTCATTACCTTTAAGGACATACCAGAGTTGGCTCTTATTGCTTACTCAAGAACAATAATATCTCAAGGGTGCTTAGTTTCACCAACCAAGGATAATTTAAAGATTGCAAATTCTTTTCTATTAGCTTCCCTAAACAAACATGAGACCTTGGCTTGAACCAACTTTTCTCTCTAATTTTGGTCCATCTTATGGTTTCCAAACTACTTTGATCATCCCAATTTTGCTCCCCAGATTTCTCTTATGTAGGGCGCTTTTCCAAACTTTCCTACACTTCTGCTTCTTAACATCTTCTTTTTACAGTACTTTGCCCTTTCAACAATGATGTAGCCTAGACCAAGAACTTGATTGTTTAATCTTCTAATTGCTTCTTCTATTTGTCTTTCTTCTGCAAACCTTATAAAACCAAAACTTTTTGTTGGAAATAATTCCTTGCATAGTAAAGTCATTGAAAATGGCAGTACACATTTTCCCTTGTTAAATTTGACCCCAAAAAAGGCTAGATTATGAGAAACGTCCTTTTTCTAGTGCTTTGTTGCTAGTTTTCCATTACTATAGTCATAATTTTACCATATGATTTGTGCTTGGTATTACTTCATTGCTTTTTGTTTGTTTGAATGCATTGTATAACTATATGCACTTTTCCAATGGCACATATATAAGTGGTCAATATCAAGTGCCTTCCCACAAAAGTACGCATCACTCTCTACTAGAATTGACCTAATAGTGAAAAATATACATCTAAGGGGAAGAAATCTATGATGGAATGTTTAAGTTTTAACTTCCATTCTATGGTCATATTTGCCTCTTCATAGACACAATTGATTATGAATTGAAACCATTTACTCAACCAAGTGTGTATATCGCAAATGATATTAGATATTTGCCAAGGAATCTGAGTATTTCCTTTCAATGCTATAATCATAGTCAATGGCAATGTTGTTGAATCCTGCTTGTATTGGTGATTAAACCTTGTCGTTATAGTGTTCTAACTGTTACCTCAAGTATAGAAGCCCATACTCTGTTGCTCTTGCTTGAAGATACATCCCCATCCAATCACAGATGATTAAGTCACTTGCTGCCTAAGACTTGTTGAATAATTTATCGAAGTTGATTTTGAAGAATCCCCATAAAAAGGGTACTAGCTCACAAAGTGGGTTAAGATGCATGGTGGGGAAGAAGGTCCTGAATCATAGTCAACCGACATACAAGTTTGGATTTTTTATTTGGCACTTACCTTTTTAGTTCAAATTAAGCATGCATACATGTGGATTAAATATTTCATGATTGAAAATTGTTGCATTTCTAAATTTCTAGTACTCCATATATAGAAGAAATGAGAATTTTTAGATCATCTTTAGATTATGAGAGGATTTTATCCTATTCAAATTTTATGAAACGACCTGAAATATAGCAAGAAAAGCAATAGTTGGAAACCATTGTTGTTTACCCACTAAGTTTAAACTATATTAGCCATGTGACATTTCCCTTATAAGTGCTCTATTAACTTAATGTCAGTGAGACATAATTGACATACCTCCTTTCATACGAATACCTCTTACCGAAAGCGCTTTATAGTACAATCAACATAGAAAGATTGTAATTTTTAGTATGGTATCCATTTTCGATATCCATTTAAATGGCCATGTAAAAGAATCACGGAAAGGGACTAAACATCATGGTGTACCCATGCAGTAGAATTTAGCTAAATTCTTATGAACTTTTCAGTCCCAGAAAAGCAGTCCTTAGTGTTTATACCATAAGAGCAATACCTTGTATTTTGTTTACTCTTATGATGTAATGGTTGTCCAGAGTTTTTATGCGCTTGGGGATATTCCAACCTACATTTTCCAGATAAAAATGTATACTGTTGCCTTTGGATTATGAATATTGGCTTAGACATTTGCAGGATGAATACTAAATTTTAGTATTCTACCAAATTGTCAAACCAAAAGGATTTGTTATACCTTTTTCCTACTTTCCACTCTATTCCCTTTTTGTTAATGATGTCTTCACACTTTATTGTATTTTCCATGCTGGTAAATCAGTGTCTTTTTCTTTTATTTTCTTTTTGCTAAGAAGGTAGGGTCTTCATTATCACAAGAAAACCCCCATCAAACACTAGAGGTGATAATTATAACTTAAGAGCACTAGGATTTGGGGTGGTTTCCTAGTCTCCCAAAAAAACCAAGCTAGGACAATGTCTATACACATTTCATATTTATAAGATTTGCTTGCTAAATACAATGTCCTATTGCTCAATTCTTCTTTAACTGTCTTCAAAGCTATGTGCCACACCATTTTCTATTTTGTATGCGCCAAATAATTCCTTACAGTCCAAATAGCATAGAAAACGATTATCACCCATACAAAGATACCTCTTTTTTTGTTTCACTTCTTTTGATGTTTAGTAGTTTCCTTATCCAATTGAAACAAAATGTCAGCCCTGTCAAGTGGATGCATCTAACCTACTTGTCAGCAAAGTCACAAGCATAAATTAAGTTATCAAGTGTCTCAATTTGCTTACCACACAGGATATATAGGGGGTTATTGACTTGAACGCCCAGCTTCCCAAGCCTTGCTTTGATAGGCAACCTTTTTCCTATAATTAGCCAAGAAATAAAAGCATACTTTGGTGTATTCATCTTGGACCGTACAAACCTATACGAATTCACTTTCTCCGTTTCTTTTCTAGCCTATGTATAACCAATAGAGACTGTATAATCACTAGATTTGTCGTGTTGCCACTACCATTTATTTCTTGGATCACTCCCCTATTTGTAAATATCCTTCACTCTACACAACTTCCTATAATACTGGCATACATCTTGCCTTAGAGTATAATCTCACCAAGTATTATGTTTCAAGTACCTACCATGCACACATTTGACTCACATGTCCTTCTCAGCTCTAATGAGCGAAACAAGCCTAGCTATGTAAACTTCATTCCAAAGTTCAGATTTGTTAAACCCAATCCTGCATACTTCGTAGATAAACAAGTTTTCTCCCATGAGGCATATGGGGGTCTCTTGTATACACTCTCTGCCGCTCAAAGGAAGTCTCCACAGATGTTGTTCACTTGCTTAATAACTTCCTAGGGTAAAACACGAATTGATGCCCAGAAGCTATAGAGTCCCATTAGCATGGAATTAATCAAAACAACCTTGCCGACCTATGAGATGTTTTTGCCGAACCAGGTCTTAATTTTGCATGTGATCTTGTCCACCAACACTTTGCAGCCAGTTTTACTTAATTTCCTAAATATTACAGGAACCCCAAGCATCTCAATCGAAGAGACTCTTTAGTAAACCCAGTATGTTGCAAGATACTTTTCTTCATTCTGTCAGTGACACTTCCTAATACAATCCGAGAAATCCGGTGATTTGTTACCAGTCCTGTTACCTGTAAGAAATCTTTGAAGACATCCATGACTAGCTTAACTAATGTAGTATTTCCAGCACAAAAAATCATCAAATCATCTGCAAACACAACGTGTACTAGTCTATGCTTCTCACACTTAGGATGGAACCCAAAATTAGGATCCTCAGCGGCCTTTAGAAAGGACCTGTAAATTAATTCCATTACTAACACAAAGAGGAGAGGGGACAATGGATCGCCTTGTCTCAACTTCCTTCCTCCTTCAAAAAGACAAATTTTGTCTGCATTAAGACTAATGGTGAAAAAATAAGTTCTAAGTACTACATAAATGGCAGGGTTGTTTTGGGGTGCCTTTTCGGTTTTCTGTGCAATTTGATGTTTACTACTTCGATTTGGCTATATAAGGCACGTTTTTATCATCCATCCATCATCCCTTTTCACTATCTAGTTAGGTATTAGACTCCATTTTTAGAGTGAGGGAGATCAAGTAGAAGAGGGAGATTCGCGAGAAAGCGTGATTGGGTTCACAATCGAAGGACTCAAGCACGCATTCGGCCTGGGCAGTTCTTTTCCTTTTCTTCTCTTTTCTCCACTAGATTTATTGCTTTCTAGATTGACATATTAGATTATGTAACTCATGTTAATTTGTAATTTTAAATCTTGGGATTGATGTTGAACTTGCGATTGTATGTGTTCTTGAATTGATTGTTTGATGCGCTTTTGACTTGTTGGATTTATTTCATTAAGTCTAGACTTTGAATTGCTTGTAAGAAGTTTGATCGTCTTCTTGCTTGTATTAGATACTAGGTGAAGTATTAAAAGGTGAAATTTGATGTCAGAATCACTAAATTTGACTTAATTGTGTGCAGTCTTGATAAGGAATTACCCATCAAGGGACCAAAAATGATAATCGTATACCTAATGAAATCAAGAATCCATAAGAATTGATGATTGATTTGATTTGGGTATTTTCTTATGCCTTAAAAGAGCGTTGTGATACCACGATTATCGTTCTTGAAATTTCCTACTTAAAGAGAAAGTACTTGATCTATTCTTGAACCAGGTAATTGCTTGGTTGACTTAATTCCTTGAATATTTATCCATTAGATTAGATAGTAGATTAGTTTAATTTCAATCTCAAATTTTAATTTGCTTAGCCTATTTTGAGGGAATACAACCCAATAGCTTGACCTAGTCCTTGTGGGAGACTACCTTGATTTGTTACAACGCCATCATGTGATTGCGGCCCGATCAAGTTTTTTGCGTCGTTGTTCCTTCATTATAGGCTAAGCAAATTAAAATTTGGGATTGAAATTAAACTAATCTACTATATAATCTAATGGCTAAATGTTCAAGGAATTAAGTCAACCATGCAATTACCCATTTCAAGAATAGATCGAGCACTTTCTCTTTAATTAGGAAATCTTAAGACCAATAATTGAGGTATCACAACCCTCATTCAAGGAGGAGTGAAATACCCAAATCAAATCAATCATCAATTCTCATGGATTCCCGATTAGTTCAGGTTCATTGGCCACGAGATTATTATTTTAGGTCTCTCGATCGGTAATTCTTTCTTAGGACATCACACAATCAAGTGAAATCTGGCGATTCCGTCATCATATTTCACCTTTTAGTAATTCATCCAATATCTAATACAAAGAAGAAGGCGATCAAACTTCTCACGAGCAACTCAAACTCCAGATCTGATGAAAAGTCACTAACAATTCAACAGTGCATCAAACAATCAATTCAAGAACATAGACAATCGCAAGTTCAACATCAATCCGCTAATTTAAAACTACAAATTAACATGAGTTACATAATCCAATCTATCAATCTAGAAAGCAATAAATCAAATGGAGAAAAGAGAAGAGAAGGGAAAGAATTGCTTAGCCCAAATGCCTGCTTTAATCTGTTAATTGCAAACCTAATCCTAATTCCTCGTGGATCTCTCTCTTCTACTTACTCTCCCTTAATCTAAAAGTGAAGTCTAATTCCTATCTAGATGGTGGAATGGATATGGGGTGAAAAGGAAGCAGTCAAAACCAGCTTTTATCGCAGAAATGAAGGCTGCAAACTTCCCAATATGCCTGGAAGATGAAAAGTGGTGAAGAAATCAAGCCGAATTGGCAAAGAGGGACCACCACCGACAGTGGACCCCACGACGGCCAAGCTATGGTGCCATTTGGTTCGGTGGCTCTCCCTTGTTTGTCCTGCTGCTTCTTCCTGAATCCTCCTAGACCGTTGTACCGGCCACGGCTTGTCCGTGTTGTGTGTCTTTGGGCCTCTTTTGCTATCACTTTTAATCCATAAGGCCTCAAATCATCATTCTACTCACACAATTTAGCTCACAATGTCAAAATCTACAAAAACTCTCAAAACAAGCGAAACCAAGCGTAATATTAGAAATAAGAGCATAAGTCGTACAACTAAGCACACTAATGCCGTAAAATGACTCTTAAATGCTCATGAAATCCTATACAAATATGACATTCATCACTCCCACATGATTAAACATTTGTTTGTTCTCAAGCAAACACCAGATAAAACCAACAAGGGGAGAAACATCTAGGACTCAAAAACATAACAACCTCCTTAAACTAGGCAACACATAGCACATCATAAGCAAGAATATTAATCAATGGCAACCGCAAGTAGTGCGCTAGAAATTTTAAAATCAGGACAAGGTGAATGTTTTCAAAGAAATATACGACCACGAGCTCGACATCAAACTTGATCACCCCCAGATAACCACAAAGCGCATTATGCGAGTACAAGGAATTGTATAGCTAAATAGACCCTAGAACCTCACTTTTGGGGAAATGTAGATCACTCCTGATTATGCGTTTAAATTATAGCATAGGTTCGCTCAAAACTCATTCTAATGATACAAACTACCATATGCTTGCTAAGATTCTCAAATTCTCCACCACTAGGATGCAGTGTGCACATAACAATCAATAGAACTTTACTTGAGTTTGTAATGTGGTTAAAAGGGTTAAGGGAAATGAGTGGATTAATGAATTTGGGCAATATAGAGCTACGTAGCTAAGTGACTAGGAAGCAACCAATCAAAGGATCAAGTATCCATGAAGTTCACCAACAATCCAAACCCCAACAACACAATGAATACCCTCCACAAGGCAAATAGGAAGTGAGTCGCAAAGATAGGAACTCAAGTTATTTATATATCCAATGCCAATTACTTATTCACTTTTTTTCTCTCTTTGTTTTTTTTTCCTTTTTCTTCTTTTTCAGCATAATTTTGCTTTTTTAGTTTTTTATTCTTTGTTACTTTGGGAAGATTAAATAGAATTCAACTATGAAAGGCATAGGACCACTAATTATCAACTCACAACTTAATACATAGATATGTAACCTATGTCAACACTCCAAATCTGTAATACCATCATCCCTTCATCAAGCCAACATACCAAGCAACCACAACATCAATCGGCCCCATAAGCTTCCCACAAATAAACTTGAAGTGATGCTCCATAGAATGGCTTAAGGATAGGAATATGAGTACGACCAAGGGCTAAAATGGAAGGGATCATAATAGGAAAGGGCTCAGAAGTTTAATGGGGCTAGCAAATGGACTAACATGTAACTTAAGGTTACGGTATTTGGCTATATAGCTAAAATGGCAAAAGAAAGAATGCATCTATCATATCATCAACTATGCACATGCTAATATGATTTTGAACAAGAATCTAGGCAAGTTCTAGATATGCAACTTGGAAGAGTCACGCACACGAAAGAATATGAGACTAAATATAATGATTAGTCCAAACAAGGTTCAAAATCTCATGGAATATCTACCATGGTCTCATCTAGGCCTTAAAATTAAGTTCATGTACCAATAATAATGCTGTAGACTCCAAGGGGTAACAAAGTTTCCATCAAGACAAGGGTCAAAATAAGAAATATTTACAAAACTTTCAAAAATTTTAGCACCAAAAGAGATTACACATCAAAAGTTACTCAAGCTCATGAAAACTAACGTGCCTAGCAAAAGCATCATTAGAAGGCATTCCAAACCAAACCACCCCATCTCACCATGCACCAAGAAATGCAAATCTAAAATGTAACATGCCAGTGCAAAAGAAAGGAAACCTAATCCTATATGCTCTAACTAGTATGCAAACTAAAAACCAAAATGGAAAACATGAAACTGCTCTTCCCCTCATGCTTAGATAAAGCATTATTCAACGGAAATAAATGAGGACAATGGAAGACAAAAACAAAAGAAAACAATCTCACCACATCAGGTACTGAGTGCACCTAAGCTAAGTCCTCCTTACAAATGGGGCAAATGGAGTATCAGCCACTCCTTCACAACTTCAAGACTGGGCTCATCACAACACATGTTGTCAATGCATGCATGAGCTTATCAAACTCTTGAGACCACAATTTAGAAAACACAAGGTAAAAGGTAATAGTGAAAATCATGGCAAAGACAATGAGTATCCTCTTAAACTTATTAATGGTCTTAGAAAAATCATAGGAAGGGAGTAGAGAATGTTGTCCATATGATTCTCCTAGGCAAGTCTCCTAGGTATACACAATGAGGATCAATAAAGGGATCATACCCTCTTAGGTAACCTAGGGATAGATAATCGTCAACATTCCTACCAAGCATACTAAACATGTTGTCCTCATGACACAAATCCATAGTAGCATCACAAATCATGGGATTATCAATGGGCACATCAATGTAATACTCTGGGGAAGGAGAGGGTAATGAACAAAGATGGGAGCATGTGAATCACCAAGGGGATTGGGGAGAACACTATCATCAAAACCAAGGTTAGGAGACTCCTCGTGCACAAGCAAATCACGTGCCCCCTCCCAACACTACAAGACAATCAAGTATTTGTAACATCCAATTTTGCCAAAATATACAAAAATATTTGCTACAATAGCCTTTTCTGGCAATTTAAAACTTTGGCACAAAGTTGCCACAAAAACTGCGTTACAAAAGGTTATTGTGGCAAATATCAATTTTCCACAAAATGCATAGTTTTGTGGCAAAATTTAATTTGCCACAAATACCAATTTGCTACAATAACTCATACTTTTCGGCACTTCAAATACTGCCACAAAAATGCATTTGCTACAAAATGACGATTTTTATGGAAACGCAATTTGCAACAAAATATCATTTTGGTCTCAAAATCAAATATATTCTGTGGCAACTTATATTTTACCATTAGAAATTAATAAACATTTATATTGCATTTTTATACAATTCAATTTTCTTTTGAATTTTATGGATAAATGTTGGGATATAACTGATCTTTGTAATTGATAATGGAATAAGATATTGTACATAAGTACACTTAATAAATAAAAACAAATCAAAGAAATCAATGCCATAATTTGAAAGTTAAATTCCATTGTGTATATAATGAAGAACAATGACTTAGTATTATTCTTAATAAGAGTAGTCTGTTCATAATTCCAAATTAAAGTGAAATCCAACAATTCGATAAAAAAGTATTCGAATTCCAGAAACTAAATTGCGCTAAGAAAGAAAAAAAAAAGAAAAAGAAAAGGGAGGCCTTCATGATCAACATTTTATCGTCTCTCCTTGCACTTATTTAGTGTTGTTCCTTGGATGGGATACCTACATTAAAGACCAAGTAAATAAGTAAATAAGCATTAGCATTGACTATTATCTAGACATAAAACATTATAGCAATATATTTTTTAATGATTCTCAAACAAATAAGAAAAGGGACATTGTCTAGCAGTATAGCTACGAAGAAGCTAAACACATGCTATGTAACATAAAGGACCACATAGGGATTAGCACAATTATGGCGTCGCTCACGTTGCACCAACCGCTGCTATCGGACAATGCAGCATGTGCACTGTGCATAGTTCTGTACAGTGCCGTAATAGACTGTGCAATGAGCCTATGGACTTTGCAACTAGCAAGCTGACTATGTGTGTTGCTGCTGCTGTGCAGTCAGCCTACTGAATGTGCAGTGCGAGCGTGCTTATATGGAACTTTTTAAAGTAATTAAAATCAAACAAGTATTAGATGATTTACGTGGAACTTAAATGAAACTCCTAGATAGGAAGTAGGCATAATTAATTGGCAATAGTCAAATTAATCCTAAGAATTTAGAGGCTAAGAAAGTTGGGAAAAAATTGAAACTCCTAAATAGCAAGTGGGCATAATTAATTGGCAATAGTCAAATTAATCCTAAGATATCAGAGGTAAAAAACGCTCCATAAAACAAGAGACTTAGGGCCTGTTCTTTTCGTGGGTCAATCCGTTTTTACCCACTTCAACCTACTTCAACCTATTTCAACCCATTTCAACCTACTTCAACCCACTTGAAAAAAAAATACCAACTTCAACCCACTTCAACCTATCTCAACCCACTTCAACCAACTTCAAGCCACTTCAACCCACCCCTTCATAATTTTAATAACTTGTAAAGTATCATGTGAGATTTAGAGCCTGTTGTTTTTGTGGGTAAATTAGGTAGGTAAAAGGGTGAAGTAGGTTGAAGTTGGTTGAGGTGGGTTAAGGTAGGTTGAAATTGGTATTTTTTTTTTGGAAATGAGTTGAAATAGGTTGAACTAGGCTGAACTGAGTTAATGTTGGTTGAATTTGGTATATTTTTTATGTGGTGGGTTGAAATGGATGAAAATAATGAGAACGTCATTAATGTGTGATAATTTATGAAGTTATCCAAATTTTGTGAAATTTTTGTTTGTTATTTTTTATTTTACATTTTTTTGATTTTTAATTTTTAATTTTTAGTTTTTATTTTTCATTT
>JACYFF010003369.1:24144108-24173931 GCA_017589665.1 Selenicereus undatus
AATAAAAAATAAAAAATAAAAATCAAAAATTTAACAAAATTTGGATAACTTCATAAATTATCACACATTAATTATATTCTCATTATTTTAACCCATTTCAACCCACCACATAAAAAATATACCCACTTCAACCTACTTCAACCAACATCAACCCACTTCAACCCACTTCAACCTACTTCAACCTACCTAAAAAAAAATACCAACTTCAACCTATCTCAACCCACCTCAACC
Organism: Selenicereus undatus; assembly: GCA_017589665.1. NCBI lineage: Eukaryota > Viridiplantae > Streptophyta > Magnoliopsida > Caryophyllales > Cactaceae > Selenicereus > Selenicereus undatus. The sequence continues at coordinate 24,144,340 of JACYFF010003369.1, forward strand.
AACTTCAACCCACTTCACCCTTTTGACCCACCCAATTTACCCACGAAAAGAACAGGCCCTTAATAAGAAGGATAAACATTCAAAATACAGCAAATATTCACAACTATAAATGACATTAAATTGGCACAAGTTTATGCAATAACATCTAAGAAAGTCAAGTCTCTAACCTAACTATTATGATCAAGGGACATGAAAGGCGGTAACTCAAAAGACAAGCACATAGGAAGCACAAGAAACAAAATAAGTATCAGGGGACACTGGAGAACTGGCATAAATCAACCTTAAAAATTTAATCTTCGAGTGAAATATCAATAAAGCTAATTCAATCCAATAATACCTAAGACAAAACCAAACTTGTACCGAAATCTCAATAAGGTTGATCGAATCATTATGTTGTTCTACCTGCTGTAGATGTTGTGCAATAAAGAAACTGAAAGAGGACCAAAAGTTCTTTGAAATGCATGATTGAGCACACACATAGAGAAGTGCAGCCCATTAATTGCAACAAAAGATTATCAAATTTAACAAGAATGCATTCCAGAGCTATTAGCTCTATGATCAATTCACATGGGTCTTTATAGAACCATCTTGTTTTATCTTACAGATTTTGTAAGCAAACAGGTTAAAGGAGCCCACTTTAGAAGTTCAAAGAGAAGCAAACTTTGCCACACAAGATATGAACCCATATATGTATAAACAACCAAATCAACATCTGTTTGCCTTCTGAACATGACGTAACTAGGATATGCAACAATGTTAACTTTCTCAAGGGATAATTCTTATCCTAACTTTATTAGACTTATAACACGGTCAACATATTATGCAAAATCCTTGAATACCTTAGCTTCATTACACTTGCAAGTTGCAACACTTCCAACAAACTATATAAAGCGTTTATTTCTCTAAGATCCCAGTAGCATGTAAGAATTCTTTAGTATGACTGACACCAAGATAATCCTATTCTTGGCTAAGAAAAGGTCTGATATCATGATTAATGTGAATCAATTCCTTCATGATTTTGCTTAGATTCAAAGTCACTAACACTGAGTAATTTTTTTTTTGGTGCGTCAGAAATTTTGATCAACATAAAGAAATATAATTAGCAAAACAAAGTCGCAACTGACAAATACCTCGCCAACCCCCAGAAATAGGAAAGTTTGATCAGCCTAGGTCTTACCTGCTAACTTCTGTGTGGCGAGAAGACCAACAAGGACCACAGAGGTCGTCCCCTAAAATATATACCCCAAAAAGAGGCGACAACATAGAAAGGATCCAACATGAAAAGAAGTTAGAACTTTGAGACAACTCAAAACATAAAACTGCTAAGGACATGAGATCTAGACCAGAACTTACCTGTATATCATCTTTGGATACATGATGGGTACTACCATACTTTGCCAGTAGGTCAAATGCATTATGGTTGGCAAAATCTTCAAACTGGATATGTTAATGCACAAGATCACTTAGGGTGCATAACATATTCATAAAAAAGCTAAAGGAAACCACTATTCTGCCACCAATAAACTGAGCTTTCCAGTAATCACCTGAATAAGGACCCTCTCCTCATAAAACTGTTTCATTGCCGTTATGAATTCATGCATCAATTCAGCATACTCCTGTGTAAAAATGTCAAATTCTATCTCAACAATCTGCACTATCTAATGCCATGCTTTACCACAAGTTGTACAACTGATAACTTAATTCAGAATCATCTACAAGAATGCCAAGAAGAGATTACTAAAAGCATAAATAGCAACGTGTATGCATAATGGACAAAGCACCTCGGCATATGATTAAAAAATAATGTCCATAGCACAAGATCAGAAGAATCACATGGACAAAAAAGTGCCATAATACCAATTGTAAAGTAAAATTAAAGTTATCTCCAGTAGGAGACCATTATCAAATTGGCATATACAGTTTTCTGCACAAAATATTTGGCAATTGGCAACTATAACAAAGATGAGTTATGGTCGAACATCACATTAAATTTGTGAAATACATCAAAAGCATGAGAAAAGGAAAAAGAAGAGCAAATATATAAAGCACACATATTGCTAAAGGGCGAATGCCACCAAGAGCAGTTTATAGAGAAAGCTTTTCGACTGGTATTCCCATTCCCTGAAAAGATGGTAGCTCATATCATTCAACTTCATTCATTGTATGAGATTATCAAACTGAGGACCAACACAAATACATGTTGCATGGAAATATAATGGAAACAAAAACGAAATAGAATCAAGAAACAGCAACTTTATTGAGTCAAAAATGCAAATCCTTCTTTCATCTCAGTCCTGGCCAAAGCCAGTTGATGCTCATTGGCAAAAGTAGAAACATAAATGAAGACAGTAAGTGATTGAGTTGACAACAAAGATCTCCGAGGCCCAAAATCCGTTCACCATCAGTAACAACAATAACCTGGATGTGCCTCTCTGGCCAATTCTTTAATACTTCTAGAACCTATCCTCTGCATAAGACACTCATAGATTTTAGTTAAAAGAGCCACAGACTGGAGTAGAACAATACAAGTGGATATAATCTAAAAGCATACTTTTCTTTCAAACTAATAAAGAGACCCTGTGGACGCCTGAAGATACTTCCATATTTCTGGCAGGCCTTACCAACAGTTGGGATTTAGACCACTAGGAGCAACTCTTCCACATTGTCAATGAGAAGTTGGTAAAAAAGCTTTTCATTCATTTCCTGCAAAAGCAAAAGAGAAAGGATGTCATAACCTAACTCCATTAGCTTTTTATCCATCTCATTTTCTCCCTCCCTAATCCCAGGGTTTGCGAGGCATATAAAGTCCAAAACTTTGTGTGTATGTATGTGTGTGTGTGTGTGTGTGACACAGAGAGGCGGAGAGAGAGAGAGAGAGAGAGAGAGAGGTCTTTGTTATGCAGAACATATACCTTAAGATCCATCCTTGCCATGTACTTCTGTAAAGGTACTTGATACTGGCGGTTATTATGAATCATTTTCTTCGCCTGGCAAATGCAAATTTTTATAGCAAAACATCAACAAATAATCCCATCAATTAAATAACAACAAACCCTATTGGCACTCTGGATCCATATAGAACACCTACCTGAATGTCTTAGCTGATAATACTGAGTAAATTTTAAAAAGCCTGAACTTCTATATTCTAAAATAGGAATGGGGAGCCTAAAAATGTCTAATATGCTGGGTTGTGCACACAGTCATTGAATTAGCACTTCGTGGCATGGTTCCAGGTTGTGTCCAATAATCTCCAAAAGGGTTCAGTAGTTTTCAATATGAATCCAAACTTCACAAAAAGAAGGATTAAAAGGATTAAGCTCCTAGACAGCCATATATTGAGAAGACAAGGGAAAACATACTTAATTCTACAAAAGCCATGTTCCTCTGAAAGAGAACGTTAACATTTAGAAACATCAAATCACAGGGCAAAGCCACAATTATTTTCAGCCAATTCAGCATTAAATGATACAGCTAGATTCGACTTAAGAGAGATCGTCAGAGCTTTCATCAATGTCACATCGATCATCCTCAGGCAATTGAATACAGAGAAACTAAATTTTTGTACTGATTGTTGAATTCGTAAACAAGACTACTTTATATATTTAATTCTGGCCAGAACCTTCATAACCACTCATATTTCAATTCGAAATTCACAACAATCATTGAAAAAAAAAAAACCTCCATGAAATCGAGTCAATCTCAACATGTTACAGACCAAACAGGAGAACTCATCCCAAAAGACTAGCCTATCAAGTGAGAGATCCCATTTAGTCTATAAACCCCTCATCAATTGCCCATACAACTGATGTGGGACAAGTCCCATACCTTGCAATTGATCCAAATCCGTAACATTCGACCCCCCTTAAGGGTCAACGTCCTCGTTGGTCACGGCTGGCTTTCCCAGGCCACCACTCCGATTCCTCGTTGGTCACGGCCACGTTAGTCACGGCTGGTTCTTCCAGGCCACCACTCCGAGTCCTCGTTGGTCACGGCCACGTTGGTCACGGCTGGCTCTTCCAGGCCACCACTCCGTGCGCTTCCACTCCGAGTTGGCTCTGATACCAATTGTTACAGACCAAACAGGAGAACTCATCTCAAAAGACTAGCCTATCAGATGAGAGATCTCATTTAGTCTATAAACCCCTCATGAGTTGCCCATACAACCGATGTGGGACAAGTCCCATACCTTGCAATTGATCCAAATCCGTAACACAACAGCATCGCTAAGGGACCAACCAATATATTAGATTATTAACTCAAACCTCGAGTATACTGAGAAATAGCAGTCAATAGCGAGCAAGAAACGAAAATGCAAACTTGCCAACGAGGACGAGGATACCAGAGCCCAAATTGCCCCCATCGTCAAGCTTGAAGAGGTTGCTGTCAGCACTGGTGAAGAAGACAAAGACCCTATCCTTGATCTGTACTCTCTCTCTCTCTCTCTATTTCTTTTCTTCAATTTAGGGTTTGACGGTGTTGTAATTGCTATTGTCTAATCGAAATTATTGCATGTTGTTTCATGTATTGTAGAAAAGCGAGCTTTACAAATTTGACAAAGAGGGGAATCAATGGAAGGAGAGAGGAATAGGCAGCGTCAAGTTCCTTCAGCGCAAGGTTACTTGCAATGTTCGCCTTGTCATGCGCCAGTATAAGATACTCAAGATTTGCACTAATCATCTGAGTCCGTATCTTTTTCTGCCTTCATCGATTTCTTTTCATTATTTCTATGCGAATGAACTTGAATTTTGAGTGTCTTTCTTCTTTTGGTGTTCTGTGGGCAGTAATTGCCGGCATGACGGTTCAGGGGCATGTTGGAAATGATAAGTCCTGTGTCTAGCATGCCACTGATTTTACGAATGAAAAACTGAAAGAGAAAACAAAAAAAAAGTGAATCCTCGAGAACAGTCGAGGTGGTAGTTGCACTGACTTCGTCACCGCCCTCCGACGCTAACTAGAGATAAAGGCTAGGTCAGTTGACAGAGGGGGATTTCTCCAGCATTGACAGAGAGAGGAGAATGAAATCTGCTACTGTTTCAGTTTTAGCTTGCTAGTTAATTAGGGATGCATATCAATTAGAAGATTTACAGACATAAAAAAATGACTGGTTTTTTTAAAAGTCAATTCCTTCTTGCTTTATTGAGGTGTACTTTTCTTGACTTGCCTTGTCTCTTAGTAGTAATTTAGGGTAATTGCCACAATAGATTAATGCAATTGTGGCAAATTTTATTTTGCCACAATTAATTTAATTTTTTATTATTATTGTGGCAATTCTCAATTTGGCACAAAAAAATTGCTACAAAAGATTAATTTTGCTATAGTGAAAGGAGTCTCAGCTAGATTATGTATCGTATCACTTCTTATTCAAAACATGCATCATCAACACTAAACTTAGTGTGGGGGGGGGCGGGCCGCCCCCCCCCCACAAAGGCTCACTCGCCTCGAGCCCTATGCACTGAGCTAAAGGGAAGGATAAATTAGATTTGGTCAGGACAACATCATCATTGTGCACAACTGATGCAAAATCAGGTTGTACATAGCATGCATAATAAGGCCGTGAATTAATATCATGGGTAGAATAATTACATAAGTTGGACCAAAAGGGGGCACAACAAGATCTAGCATAGAATGCACAAAGATCATGAAATAAATATCTAGAAACATGACTATCCTTCCCAAACTCAAATGAATCCCAAATAATCCACTCAAACAAGTATGCCTCATCAACATTTTTACCAAGAAAACCCCAATACTCTAAAAGAGCGTGATTTTTACTATTCACATCCTCATCAACAATATCTAAAATTTTTCATTTACCCACACAATAACCACTTTGAGCAAGAAAAGCATTTAAACGCTTAAAATACCTCTCAAATAATTCATGCTTGAATTGAAAAAAATGAAAAATTACTATCATTTTTTCTCAAAATTTTTAAATTTTTAAAAATCTTCAATTTTTTGGTTTTTCTTTCAAAGAAAAACAAAATGTTTAGTCAAACCTATCGACAAAAACCCAATATTTGATTCTAAACCCCGACAATCGCACCAAAAACTTGATAGGACCGCAAGCACACCGGTGGCGTTGTAGCAAATCAAGGTCGATCCCAAGAGATTAGATCAAGCTACCCGCTATGTTCCCTCGAGATAGGCTAAGCAAATTAAATTTTGAGATTGAAATTAAACTAATCTACTATTTCATCTACTGGCTAAATGTTCAAGGAATTAAGTCAACCAAGCAATTACGAAGCTCAAGATAGATCAAGCACTCTCTCCTTATTTAGAAAATTTCAAGACCAACAATCGAGGTATCACAAACCTCTTTCAAGGCGGAGTGAAATATCCAAATCAAATCAATCATCAATTCTCATGAATTCTCGATTAGTTCAGGTTCATTAGGCATGAGATTATCATTTTAGGTCTCTTGATCGGTAATTCTTTTTCAAGACATCACACAATCAAATCAAACCTAGTGATTCTGACATCAAATTCACCTTTCAGTACTTTACCCAATATCAAATACATGCAACAAGGTGATCAAACTTCTTACAAGTAATTCAAACTCCGGACCTGATGAAAAGTCATCAACAATTCAAAAGCACACCGAACAATAAATTCAAGAACACAGACAATCGCAAGTTCAACATCAATTCTAATATTTAAAACTACAAATTAACATGAGTTACATAATCTAATCTATCAATGTAGAAAGCAATTAATCCAATGGAGAAAAGAGAAGAGAAAGGAAAGAATTGCTCACCACGAATGCAGCTAGAATCTGGCGATTGCAAAACTCGATCCCGCTTCCTCGTGAATCTCCCCCTTCTATTTGCTCTCTCTTACTCTAAAAATGGAGTCTAATTCCTATCTAGATGGTGGAATGGATATTGGGTTACCAAGGAAGCAGTTAAAACCGGCTTTTAAGGCAGAAATGAAGGCTACAAACATCCAAAACACATGGAAGACGAACAACTGTAAAGAAATCAAGCCGACTCAGGGAAGAAGGACAACCACGGCCTGACTGTGGGGCCCACCACATACCGTAGCCCTGACCACAGCCAGGCGTGGTGCCATCTGGTTGGGTGGCTCTCCCTTGTTTGTCATGCTGCTTCTTCCTGGATCCTCCTATATTGTGGCAGTGGCCATGGTTCGTCCGTGTTGGGTGTCTTTGAGCCTTTATGCTTTCCTCGTTGGTTTTTTGTTTTTTTCTACAATCAGTCTCTTTATGGCCAAAGAATTAGCAATGACTACATCTAACAGGCTTCCATTCACACTTGATTTTCTATTTCACCACAATATCCCTTTCATTGACAAAGTCCACCTGATCTGGAAATGCTCTATCAAGCTTCATTTCCACTAGCAACGGTGCATAGCTAAGCATAGACTTATCCATGGTAGGTCTATATGTCTTAATTGGTATGCCTATAAGACTACCTAGTTTATTGAAGCTCTCTATACTCCAGTTTTAATGTCTAATACAGGTAGTTGAATCCATGTGGACAATGATGTAATTGGGCTTATATCTATCTTCATAGATTCATTCCAAGCCTTCACTATAAAAGGTTTACAGTCAAAGAAATATATTCCTTAATTAACCACAATATCTTTGTCTTAACTATTCTGTAATCATATCAGAAACAATCCTTTTCTCACCGAGGCCAGTTTGTCAATGTCTAAACCTTTCTAAATCATATTACTTCTCATCTATCACATCAAAAGGACGATTTTCCCCCATGGCACAACATAAAAATGATGTACTCCAATAATCAATTCCGCGTTCAATGTTAATATCTTTTTCTTTTATAGTTAAGAAAATTGTATCTCTATATGTAATTGGCTATAATAGATAGAACCCATATACTGGGCTCATTTGCGAGCACTGTCCAAGCCAACTCATACTGAAATTCTTTTTTTTATGTTACACTAATATGACTGTTGATGTGACATTACGCCATTCTGTTGGCTCCTACTGTGTCGCCTGACCACTTGCGTTGATTGTCGTTGTGTTGCTTTCTTTTGTTGTTGCGAAGAAGTAAGTATGCTTAGTACTGTAAAAGGTGGCTTAGTCACGAGGGAATGACTTAGAATATATATGATTAAAATTGGCTAAAATCTTGCTCACCTTTGTAACCCCCCCCAAAATGCTAATGACATGATTTACGAAAATCTACAGCGGAAGACTTAATAATAGAAGGCGCTACCGCCGTACTGATAAGGACAAGGCTCACTGAAACCATTTAATCTTGCAACTCCTATTCACAAACACAAAATCTATTAACTGAAACACTTCACGACCAAAGTCCATAATAGTTCAACTTCAATACCATCAACTAATCATACCATGTGATAACTTAAACTCCACACTATACAAGTATATTTAATATAGATCCAACTTGAACCTGAGGTCGATTCCAATATTCATGCTATACTGAATCCACTGTGAGCATCTGATTACTTCCAAAAGGGCTTGCTAAAAGGGAAAACAGATCATACTTCATCACCTAAAATGGAAAATATGAAAACAATTCGAAAATCTAAGTAAAAACTCAGTACATGCATTCCTATATGGTAAAATGAACATATAAATACTGTTGATGGGTACCCGTCTTTGCAATTCATTTAGTTGGCAATAACAATGAAAATGAAAGTAATATGAAACTGAATTGCTCATTATTATCCGGATGTGAACCCCTTGCAATGATATGATCTATACATAGGTGTACACCTACCAATCCGATCAAGAGTTGTCCTGAAGCCGCACTGGTAAATGATGGGTTGACGCCCTATAGATGATAACTGATGGGGTCACAAGTTAAATGGAAAATCGTTGTATAAACTGATTCATTGATAAACTCATTAAGAGTTATAATTTGATAAACATGATCTGCTTTCTGAAGATACAGGCAATGGACGTACCTTGAGTCTTTAAAAAATGACATCTGACTTGATACAAGTCAGCTGTTTCATAAATGTCATCTGACTTGATAAATATGTTCTGACTTGATAACACTTATGCATAACGGGGAATGATAATCAGGCTTCAACTCTGTTTCATAAACGTCATTGTAAGTATGTGTAGTCAGTAAATGATCCTTACTCGCATAATTGAGTAAGTAAACGTATGTGTATCAGAGATTAAGTAATTAAATGGTATATATAACTTGTGTATTTCAATATAACTTTAAAACTGAATTGATGAAAGCAATTAAATTTGATATGTAAATAAAAGTAAAATAGTCCACAGTGAGATAAATGAGATTACAAAAGAAAAAGGCCTTGATGGTGATAATTGAGATAGTGGTTATGGTCTTTCCTGAAATAGGTTACTGATACGAGTTTAAGGCTTGCTAATATATAACTTGGTTCAAGATAACAGCAAGTACACTAGATTGGCTTGATAAATACATTTGATATAAGCTGAAGTGAGTAAGTAATAAAGGTTTGAGGCCAAAAGAGATATATCTTGGTTCAAAATAGTATAAAACCCCAATATGAAAATATTAAGAAGTCTCTGGAAACTTTTATGTACAATACAAAATATGATTCCCGCAATAGGGTTCCCAAATGGGACTAAAATACAAGTGTGTCAGTTTTTAGTCCATTCTATGCAGTTTCGGTAAAATGACCATAACATTTTTCACAGACCTCAGATTAAGGCGATTCAAGAGGAATTTGAAAGATAACGCACTGAACTATCTTCCCATCAAAAATCATAATTTTTGGATAGACCATTCATTACCAGTTTAATCCCAAAGTCACTCCTAATTTTCTGAAATTTCAGTCCTTCACTTATTTAACTTTCTCTTTTTGTTCACGTAAGCTCACTTGAAATCATTTCAAATCCCCAAAATCAGATATATAAGATCATTTAAGTCCTCATGTATATATCCAAACTCTAAACAACTTCATTAATACATAATTACATAATTCGTATCCAAAACAGGGCAGTTTTCTTCAAAATTTCATAATTCACTGATTACACGTCCAAAATTCATGAACTTTTGCCAGAAAATCCCAAATAATATATAAAAGCTACAGTAAAATGTCAGAATTTTTGGACAATCCTACAATTGCCAGAATTTTCGACAGTGGCATTTAAACAAATGCAAAATCATGAAAATCATGCTCTTGATCAAATACCCATGGCTCCAAACATCTCCAAACTCAATAAAAATTGCACAATAACTATAAATTTGATCATCCAAACATAGCCCATAAATAAAACAACCATAAAACTCAAGATAAAATAAGTTAGCGTTTGGAACAAACCTCACTTTAGGCTTGAATTAGAGAGAGGAAGAGGCTGTTTTGAGTGATTTGAGCGGTTGGGCATGATAGCTAGCAGCAAGAGGAACTCAGGGCAGCTGGGAGGTGGCCGGAAAAGTGGCCAGAACCACCAGAACTGGCGGCACTGCTGCCCCTGTTTTGTGCCCAGCCTACAGTGAGGATGAGAGAGAATGGAGAATGGGCATGTGATTTATTTATTTTTTTTGCTGAATTTTGTGTGTAAAAATGGTCAATTTATAGCCACATATGGCTGTAAATTTCTAACCCAAAAAGTAGCTTTTTGCTAATTAAAATTAGGTGCTAAAATGAGTAATTAGTGAAATAACAAAAGTTCGTAAGGCTTTGGGCTTTTGTTTTGGGCCCAAAAGGCTAAATTGGGGCTTGAAAAATTATTTGGAGTGTTGAACAAAAATAAAAATTTGTGTTGCTCGGAATTAAAGTTTACCGAAGATAAGAAAATAATTAATCACTAATTTATACTTACCGAGGCCTAATATCGATTCGCCCGACATTTAATCAATCAATGAAACTTAAGTTGCAAAGTGGTACCCAAAATGAAATATCTCCCAACCGGGATGATTAAATATGATAAATGAAGGTGGAAATTTTAAATAACTTAATGAAATTTGTTAAATAAATAAATTGAGTGTAATTAAATTTCATAAACATGATTTGGTTAAGCAAATAACTATGAGTGATTAAGTCAATAAATATGATTAATGAAATAAATAAAGATGATTTAAATAAATAATACGGGTTAGGGTCAGGTTATTACAGTCTTCCCCCCTTAAAGAGTTTCGTCCTCAAAACTTATAACACTTGTCAACTGTATGCAATGCTGCTTTAAAACACATGGGTCGTTGGTTCCCATTGCTTCCCTCTGAAGGGGTGTAATTTGCCGAATGTACACTGACTAAGGGTGTACGTATTGTATAACTTCTTAATCCCATGTTTCGGTAGTAGATCCGGATACTTCTCACACAATAGCTTCAATAAACTCAATTACTTTGTTTCAAAAGTGATATTCTCTTCGAAAGAAAAGAACCTTGTTACTGCAAAGGAGGTATTCTACACTACTGACTCATAAAGCCCAAAGTAACGAGGACTTAATTAGTGCCGATATCCAGTCTCCTGACACCCTTGACTAGATAAGCCCTTCGGAATACTTTGTATCGCATCTGAGACTTTGGTTATTTCTTTGTTTTGCCAACACAACTGTTTTGTCGACTTGGTATCACCTCGACATGTACTTGAATTTTTCCTCTTAATGCTTGCTTGGATTAGCTCTGACCTTGTACTCAATGTTTCTTTTGGCTCACTCCAATACAATTAGACAGTGCTTGAGTTTATACCCTTATCAAAATCTCCTCATCTGATCATCCTAATGCCTCACAGGATCTCCCCTCATCCGACTACTCAAGGATCTGTTCCCCGTCGATAAAGGGCAATGAAATGACCATGGTTAGGGATGAGAGTGATGAAATTCTTAACCAAATGAATCATTGCATATAAAAGAAATGAACAATGAGACTAGAAAAGGCAAATAAAGGAGAGGTTATCATAGGGTGGTTAGAATAAAGATAACCATAAGTATATCTTGAATTCTGAAATATAATGCCACAAGAATTGTGGTTTATAAATATGGATCATAAAGGGTCCAATAAATAATCCACCAAGGAGAAACATGGCATGGTTATACTCGAGTTTAACTGATGAATTGGAAACAAGATCACAAGCAACTGAGCTTCAACTAGGTGACTTTATAGCCACAAGGAACAAGATAAATGCAATAGATAGACAACTAGATTGGACAAGCAAAGTGTAATAGATGGATAAATGGATTGGATAAACAAGCAAGGTCTAATGAATAGATAAATGGATTGAATAGGCTGCAGTGGAAACATGCATTTGCTTATATGGAGCCAAGTCAAGTACGGCAATAAGATTAAATAAGGATTACTGAAGTTCACTTATGTGGATATAAGATATAGGTGTGAGAATTGCAAGTGCCATAAATAGATCAATAGATTAAACGAGCAAAGTACCAATGGATAAGTAAATAGATTGAACAAGTGACATGAGAAACGTGCCTTTGCTCATATAAAACCAATTCAAGTCCAGTAATAAGATTGAACAGAAAAGCTATAATTTACTTATGAGCAGGTAGGATATATGTGTGGGAGTTGAAGTTCAAAATAAGGAGAGTAAGGGGATTATGACAATCGCAATCACCCACACCAATGAGAGTTGAATTACATTATGAACTCAGAACAAGTTATACAAGCGTATTATTATGAATAAATAAGATGTAAGGTAGATGTGGGAATCAGCTCTCAACGAAATGAACTACAACTCAAGATTATGAAATAGAGATGGTGAAGGTCGAGAGCACAGGAATGATGACAACCATATAGGGTTGAACAAGAATGTATTGCACATTTAACAATGGGTTTGCAAAGACATGGAAGATCACGTTAATAGGAACATCAGGTTGAAATGCAAGGGAGCTTAAACAATATTGGATAGCATCAAGTTTTGCAAATGAGACAGGCAACAAGAATTACTATAAATGGGTATTCTTGTAAAAGATAAACTGTGATTGCATGGCTTAGGTGTGATATCCGGACCTCCAATCATTCCTGGAAAAGACTTCTGTTGTTGGCAGTTAAACCCATAAATCATTTGGTCAAGCTATAGAGCACTTATTTTGATAGTGATCTTATGCAACTCCCTGTGCATAGTACACAACCATAAGATTCTGTCTTTCTTCTTCGTATAAACCTGAGGTTCCCCACGAGGACACACCTGGTCAAATAAATCCTTTACAACTCATGCACTAGATCTTTAATTCTTTGAACTCTGTTGGGGGTCATATGATAAGGGTTTTGAAAATGGATTGAGCACCTTGAACTAGGCTGATCTAAAAATCAATGTTGCTTGGAGCAAAACAGTCCTGAAAGTCCTCAAATGAAACATCTCTAAATCCACCAACTGTAAATATGGATATGGATATACCGAGTGTGGTTGACAAATCACTAATATTCAATGCATTACTGACATGATAATTCAGTTGCTTGCACAATGTAATTGGGGGGATAAACAGGGCTTCTCTTCTCTTGGCCCGTAGAAATGCACGTTTAGCCAATCCTCATCTCTCAGGCTAACCTTAAGATCCTTACCAATCGTCGTAATTCTATAAGTACACAGCCAGTTCACCCCCATAATGATACCAGATCTATCAATCAAACTAGATGGAATGTCCAGTGAATGTGGGTCTAGCACTACGACTAAAGGCATGTGTATAAAAGATAAACATTCAATTGCCTACTGGTCTCAGTAAATTGAAATGACAGGGGGGTCATCTAAAATGTAAAGAGATGTAACCACAACATGAACTCTTGCAAAGATATTTCTTTATTGGTTAGAAATGACTAACATGTAAGCTAAATGGATGAAAGGACGAAGAATAGTAATGAAAGAGGTAAGACATAGAAATGACCTGTATATACAAGACATGCAGTTTATTCATGATGGTCATAATAGTAAGGAAAATGATCGATGTTATGAAGTTGAGAGGGAGTATTAAGTAATGAAGGTGAAGAAATGTAACAGGTTACCAAAGCGGCTTTTGAAAAATCATACGGTATCCGTATGTGAGTAAAATGACGAAGATATGGATCAACACTATCAGAAGCAAAATTTTATTCATCTGATGTTTGAAAGGACATAAGGAGTCAATCTTATGACCGAACATGATGACATCCATCAATAAAACAATTTGCAATAAATGGAAGTCTTGGGTAGGCATATAAACTTCAAAACTGCTGGCAGATGAAAATAGCACCAATCGTTGTTTATCATTAAGAAGATAGGCTATATTAGTAAAGAAAGGATTACCAAAATAACTTGATTAACGACATGCAGTTACGGCCATGAAGTAGTATGCCACCATGACATTACGGTGCTATAAAAGCACGAACAATATGGATACATTTAATTGCTGCAAGGGCACTCAGTGACTGGGTTTGAAACAACCAAAGGCTTTGCAAGCAATCAATGAATAGTGCCCAAATAGAAGCAATGAGTTCAAGTAGGTGACAGTAAAAATATGATCATAGTGATGACTGAGCTGCAAGTAGAATGAGTCAAATATGCTTAGGAAAAACTTCAAATCACACAGGAATGTACATCGGGGGTCATTATAGGCTTCATTGTGAAAATAGAGAATTCAACGGGTATGATTGTCAGGGTTTGAATCGCCTATAAGAAAGGTTGCTCAGATGTGTTTGAAGAAGTCCCCACAGACCACATATGAGAATTTCCATAAACACTCCATTACAAATCAAGAGAGTGTTAGCAGCAAAGAAATGATGCATCGGAACAATTCAAGGTAACTAGGGTAGAAATAAGTCAATTATAGGAAGTAATTGGAGCATTGCTGATGTACGATCTTAGTGTCAAGAGCAGATGATTCCGATACATGGCAGCTTAATCTTACTTGTACCACTCATAAAATGTCAAGTAGCACACCATAAGCTACCAATTGTTATCACCATACATAAGCACTCATTGTAGTGTTCATCTCATACTGGGTCACCTCAAAGATGTTGCCCCGTAAGCCATTTCCTCATCTAGAGGTTTTCATATAACTTGACACTATATTCATCCCTTAAGAAGTTGCAAAGGGCATCCCCACATTGGGTTTCAACCATCACTGTACCCAAGAGTAGGGATATTAACACACCTCAATAAGACTCTCAAATCCTAGGGCAAAACGGACAAAGCTCCGCCTAAAAACTGATTAAAACCCAGGCTAAAAGCCTTACAATAGATACTTGAAATAGAGAGAAATACTTCAATAGCTCAACAGCCACACGCCGAAGTTCATAACTCAACGGGTTACACACTCAGAGTGCACGATTACAGAAGTTTAAACAAATAAGAGAAATGAAATATGCAATACAAGTCCCAGATAAATGAGAACATGCCTCACCAACAGGTGACCCAAATGGTTCTACAGCCCACTTTGCTCATACTTGAATCTCATGATATTACCAAATGATTGAGTCACCCAGATGAAAATGGTTTTTCCATATATGCCCATACATATGAACTTATAAGCAATAGCTCATTAACATAACTCATGTACACCTTGATAGCTAACTTATAAACACCTGATAGCTCACAGTGGCCCTTAAACCTTAGCTCTGATACCAAATTTGTAACGCCCCCAAAATGCCAATGACATGATTTACGAAAATCTCCAACGGAAGACTTAATAATAGAAGGCGCTACCGCCGTCCTGATAAGGACAAGGCTCACTGAAACCATTTAATCCTGCAACTCATATTCACAAACACAAAATCTATTAACTGAAACACTTCAAGACCAAAGTCCATAATAGTTCAACTTCAATACCATCAACTAATCATACCATGTGATAACTTGCACTCCACACTATACAAGTATATTGAATATAGATCCAACTTAACCCTAAGGTCGATTCCAATATTCATGTCATATTGAATCCACTGTGAGCATCTGATGACTTCTAAAAGGGCTTGCTAAAAGGGGAAACAGGTTATACTTCATCAACTAAAATGAAAAACATGAAAACAATTTGAAAATGTGCGCAAAAACTCAGTACTTGCATTCCTGTATGGTAAAATGAACATATAAACACTGTTGATGGGTACCCGTCTTTGCAATTCATTTAGTTGGCAATAACAATGAAAATGAAAGTAATATGAAACTAAATTGTTCATTATTATCTAGATGTGAACCCCTTGCAATGATATGATCTATACATAGGTGTGCATCTGCCAATCCGATCGAGAGTTGGCCTGAAGCCGCACGGGTAAATGATGGACTGACGCCCTATAGATGATAACTGACGGGGTCACAAGTTAAATGGCAAATATTTGTATAAACTGATTCATTGATAAACTCATTAAGAGTTGTAATTTGATAAACATGATCTGCTTTCTGAAGATACAGGCGATGGACGTACCTTGAGTCTTTAAAAAATGACATCTGACTTGATGTAAGTCAGTTGTTTCATAAATGTCATCTGAGTTGATAAATACGTTCTGACTTGATAACACTTATGCATAACGGGAAATGACAACTAGGCCTCAACTCTCTTTTATAAATGTCATTGTAAGTATGTGTAGTCAATAAATGATCCTTACTCGCATAATTGAGTAAGTAAACGTATGTGTATCAGAATTAAGTAATTAAATGGTATACATAACTTGTGTGTTTCAATATAACTTCAAAACTGAATTGATGAAAGTAATTAAATTTGATATGTAAATGAAAGTAAAATAGTCCACAGTGAGATAAATGAGATTATAAAGGAAAAAGGCCTTGATGGTGATAATTGAGATAGTGGTTATGGCCTTTCCGGAAATAAGTTACTGATATGAGTTTAAGGCTTGCTGATGTATAACTTGGTTCAAGATAACAGCAACTACACTAGATTGACTTGATAAATACATTTGATATAAGCTGAAGTGAGTAAGCAATAAAGGTTTGAGGCCAAAAGAGATATATCTTGATTCAAAATAGCATAAACTGCAATAACTTGGTCTGATAAACATGGTTTCTGAGTCACAACTCTCCCCACTTCTCATATTTCATTCATAAATCCATTAGATAAAGAATTCCACCCTAAATGAGTCATTGAACTCAATAGAAGCTATTAAGCTTACTAAGCTTGGTATTTTCTTGGTAAAATCTATAATTGATTCAAAGTTCATAAACAAGCTAAAAGCTCCATAAAAGTCCATGAATATTCATTTCCCCCTTAAATGACTTGGCCCAAAATACACAAAATGAATGCATGATCAATCTCACTTAATCTTTATTATTGCTCTTTGTACAATTACTCAAAGTGCTTCCAAAAATCACCAAACTCAAAATACTCAACCAAAATTCATGAGATCTTACAAGAAATTCGAAAATAATATGGACAGTCTATAGTAAAAGTTTTAGAATTTTCATCCACATATACACTGCACAGAATTTTCAATAACAACCTGATTTACACCCCAGTAGGTCAGTTCACTTCAAAAACTCATAACTTTCATTCTAAACCCCAAATGGAGACATAAAACCCCAATATGAAAATATTAAGAAGTCTCTAAAAAATTTCATGTACAACACAAAATATGATTCCTACAATAGGATTCCCAAAATGGGGCTAAAATACAAGTGTGCCAGTTTTTAGTCCATTCTGTGCAGTTTCGGTAAAATGACCATAACTTTTTTCACAGACCTCGGATTAAGGCAATTCAAGACACATTTGAAATATAATGTACTGAACTATCTTCCCACCAAAAATCATAATTTTTGGCTAAACCATTCATTAGCAGCTTAATCCCAAAGTCAGTCCTAATTTCCTGAAATTCTAGCCATTCACTGATTTAACTTTCTCGTTTTTTTCACGTAAACTCACTTAAAATCATTTCAAATCACCAAAATCAGATACAAAAATATCATTAAGGCCTCATATATATATCCAAACTCTATACAACTTCATTAATACATAATTACATAATTCGTATCCAAAACAATGCAGTTTTCTTCAAAATTCCATATCTCACTGATTACACGTCCAAAATTCGTGACATTTTTCCAGAAAATCCCAAATAATATATAAAAGCTACAGTAAAAATGTCAGAATTTTTGGACAATCCTATAATTGCCAGAATTTTCGACAGTGGCATTTAAACAAATGTAAAATCATGAAAATCATGCTCTTGATCAAACACCCATGACTCCAAACATCTCCAAACTCAATAAAAATTGCACAATAACTATGAATTTGATCATCCAAACATAGCCCATAAATAAAACAACCATAAAACTCAAGATAAAATAAGTTAGGGTTTGGGACAAACCTCACTTTAGGCTTGAATTAGAGAGAGGATGAGGCTGTTTTGAGTTATTTGAGGGGTTGGACATGATAGCTAATAGCAAGGGAAACTCAGGGCAGCTGGGAGGTGGCCGAAAAAGTGGCCAGAACCACCAGAACTGGCGGCACTACTGCCCCTGTTTTCTACCCAGCCCACAGTGAGGATGAGAGAGAATGGAGAATGGGCATGTAATTTTTTTTTGCTCAATTTTGTGTGTAAAAATGGTCAATTTATAGCCACATATGGCTGTAAATTTCTAACCCAAAAAGTAGCTTTTTGCTAATTAAAATTAGGTGCTAAAATGAGTAATTAGTGAAATAACAAAAGTTCGTAAGGCTTTGGGCTTTTGTTTTGGGCCCAAAAGGCTGAATTGGGGCTTGAAAAATTATTTGGAGTGTTGAACAAAAATAAAAATTTGTATTGCTCGGAATTAAAGTTTACCGAAGATAAGAAAATAATTAATCACTAATTTATACTCATCGAGGCCTAATATTAATTCACACGACATTTAATCAATCAATGAAACTTAAGTTGCAAAGTGGTACCCAAAATGAAATATCTCCCAACCGGAATGATTAAATATGATAAATGAAGGTGGAAATTTTAAATAACTTAATGGAATTCGTTAAATAAATAAATTGAGTGTAATTGAATTTCATAAACATGATTTGATTAAGCAAATAACCATGAGCGATTAGGTCAATAAACATGATAAAGTAAATGAATAAGCATGAGTAATGAAATAAATAAAGATGATTTAAATAAATAATATGGGTTAGGGTCAGGTTATTACAACCTTAGAGGTGCTCTAGCTTTTAGTTTACCATTGTGCCGTTTAATAAAAGTTTGTTGACGGTGCGTCTCAATGATAACATACAACTCTTTTGTTCGCTCTTTTAAATAATTTATCAACATCCAAAGAAACTATAAAAATTCAAATTTAACATTGATTTCGGTATGCATTTATGTCTCCTTTTGATTTGACAAAAGAAAAATATAAAGCACACTCTATAAAATGTAACCTTTTTGTCCTACGCATTTATTGAACTAGTAAACATTCTTGCATTATTGGCCAAATGCTTTTTCTAAATCCAAATTGCAAAGGACAACAATATTCAACCAAATCTAAGAACTTTACACTATTGAATTATTGGTTGACTTTGCTTTAAATCCAACTTGTAAGGTGAGAATCATCCTTCAATGATACCAAAACAGTTTATCAATTAAACCAACTGTTCAATTATTCAGGGAACGTGCTCTTGAGAATAAGGACTACCTGAACTCTTGAGAAGGACTACTAGCTGAGCTATTGGTTTGACAAAGCTGGATTCCACATAGCGTCCATACCGTTGCACACCTACCACTACTGAAAAATCAACTTTTTTCGAAAGATTCTTCGACGGAAAAGGCGACATTTTTCATCGGGAAATGAGTTTTCCGACGGAAATTCCGGCTGATTGCGTCCGTCAAAATAAGGAGGGTCGGGAAGGCGTTCTGACGGAAATAGTAAGTCCGTCGGACCGCTTCCCCGATGAAATTCTGACGGAATTGGGGGGCCGATAGACTCATCCATCGGATGCAAACAAAAATTCGCAAAAAAAATTTCAAAAAAAAACTTTTCCCAGATTCTGTCGAAAATTCCATGGGAATTTTTAAAATTTATTGAAGCAAGTGTCATGCCCACTCAAGTCCAAGAGAGTTCCCACATCCTCCTTAATGCTCACAAGCTCCATCAAAGGCGACTTGGCCCATGTGCTGTTTTGGAGCTTCAATTCCAACCTCGTCCTAAGCCTTTAGGATGTGTTACTCTTCTATTTTGGGAAGGTCAAGAGGCCTTCTAAAGGGTTTTGTCCATCAAAATAAAGTTAAACCCACGAAGATAATAAGAAAGGCCCAAAACAGCAAGGTATAAGCTAGCTGCAATTTAACCCGATTTTAACCCAATTTTGTGGGATTGATTATTCAAGATTAGTATGGGTTTAAAATGTTGCAAACTCACTTTTTGGAAACCTTCTTATGTCAGCCAAAAGGGCATAAAAAGAGTTCTAGGTTAAGGCATTGGGTAATAGGTCAAGTGGAGCCTTTTTTCAGATACTGCAGAAACTGTCCCAGCCTACATATGCTGCACCTTTTGCCCTATATCTCCCAAACGGTAGCTCCAAATTGCTTCCCACTTGATCCACGTGAAAGCTGACTTCCTAAGCTTTCTAGCAAGGTCTGTTTCACTCCGTTTGAGTAAGAAATCTAGGAGATATAGCTATTTGAAGTTGACAATTGTAAATTGAAAAGTTGCTGACAAAAGCATAAAGCACTTTTTAGCTTTTGTCATTGTTTTTTGGTCTCCTCTTGCTTTTTGGACGTGTAAGGCCCCTTGTTCCCCCTTTCTTTTAGCTTGTTAAATGCTCTCATTATATAATGGAGGCCTTAGGTTGTAAAAATCATATTTGGTTATATGCAAGGAAGCTAAAGCTTTCTCTCTCTCAAAATCTTAGTTCACTTTATCCTTTTTCAAAGGTGGTGAGTCTTGAGTGGAATCCTTTATAGAATTGTGCGTGTCTTAGCCTTTAAACAATTCTAGGTGGATCCTTAGTCCTGATTGGTGGCCTAGCCTTTAAATCAAGTCATATCTTGTTGCTAAGGGGAAATTTGGAACTAAACTCAAGATTGCTTCATTTGGCCCATCCCGTGTATGCTCCATTTGGTACCAGAGCTAATCCAGGTAGGTGTTCTTGAGTTTATATCACATTTCCTTACTTAGTTTCATCCTTGTCAAGCTTTTCTTTCACCCTTGTTGTGAACAAACCTTGTTAAAGTTATACCTCTCTCGCTAGCTTAACCCTCTCTACATAACCTTGGCTAAACCCTTCCTTAAAGCCACAAACCATAGCTTACACTTGATTTTCTTCCACAAAAACCCTTATTTTACTTCTCAAAGAACCCCCACAAAACAGCCCAGCACAAGCCCCCACCAAAACCTCCCACAAATTCTCCATCCACAAAAACCGTGCACATGACTAAGAACACGGCACGGCCACCCCATGCCATAAAGCACGACCGTGCCACTCCTTCACCTGCCAGAACTTAAGCACGGCCTCCCCATGCCTCCAAGCACGACCATGCCACCCCTCTCCCAGCTTGCTTCCACACCGTGCTTCCCTAGCATGACCGTGCCTCCTCCTATCCGAGCCCTAACCTCTCCTCTTCTCCTTTCCCACTTTCACCATGTCTAATGAAGAAAACCCTCCACTGATTCTCCCCAACTAGCAAGGGTACCAAAAGGTATGAGCCTAGAACAAACTCATATCATGAGACAAGACAATGCCATTCTAGCCTTACAACAAAGTGTGAGGCAAATTAGTAGGCAACTTGAGCAAATGACCAACCAATTTGTGGCCCTCCAAAGAGGCCAAAGAGCTCAAGAGCCAAGTGATCATGAGGATGAACAAGGCTTCTCTAGTGACTTAAACATGGGAAGCAATCCAAGAAGGGGAGGTAGGAAACCTCCTATGGATGAGTTTAGAGATATCAAGGTTGAGCCACCAGAGTTCAATGGCAACTTGAATCCCGATGAGTTCCTTGAATGGGTTCAAGCCATGGACCGAATCTTCGAAGCTAAAGGCTATGATGATGAGAAGAGTTTTAAGATTGCTAGCCTCAAACTTACAAGGTATGCCTCCTTATGGTTTGAAAATGTCAAGAAGCAAAGGGATAGAGAAGGAAAAAGGAAGATTAACTCATGGGAGAAGCTTAAGTCTCTAATGAACAAGAGATTTCTTCCCGAGAGTTACAAGCAAAACATCTACAACCAGCTATTCTCACGCAAGCAAAACAATATGAGTGTAGGTGAGTACATGAGGGAGTTTGAGCAACTCCTTTTGAGGGGAGGCATCCATGAACCCTAATAGCAAACCGTGGCTAGGTTTCTCAACGGGTTAAACCCTCTTATTACAAGAAAGGTAGAACTTCAAACCTATTTCACCTAGGATGATGTCTTTAAATTAGGTCTCAAAGTTGAGAAGAGAAGGAAGGAAAAGAAGGTCTTCACCAAACCATTTCCAAAGGAGCAAGTAAGTTCAAAACCCCCATTCAAGCCTTTCATTCATCCTAAACCCAAAGGCACCTCACGGGTTGACAAGGGCAAAGTCGTGGCTCTTCCTTCACGAAAGGAATTGCCTAAGAAGCTTGAGGGCAAGAAGTGCTTTAAATGTCAAGGGTATAGACACTTCTAATATGATTGTCCTAACCGAAGAGTCATGACCATGCAAGAAGTTAAGGAAGTAGAGGCCCTATTGATGGAGACTCAAAAGGAAGCTCATAAAGAGGAATCGGACTACATGGAAAAAGAGACTCAACTTGATGGCGATGAAGGTTAATTACTTGTCTTGAGGAGGGTTGTATGCACCCAAGATGCTCCTTATGACAAGGCTCAAAGGGACATGATCTTTCACTCCCGGTGCACCATACAAGATAAGGTTTGCAACTTGATCATTGATAGTGGAAGTTGCACTAATGCAGTCTCTACTACACTTATTGAGAAGCTTGGCATTCCTACCATTTCACACCCCAAGCCTTATTCTCTCAAATGGCTCAATGATGGTGGCGACATTAAGGTATCTAAGCAAGCACTCATCTCTTTTTCAAGTAGAAAGTATAGAGATAATGTGCTTTGTGATGTGGTACCCATGAGTGCATGTCATATACTTTTGGGCTAGCCTTGGCAATTTGATAGGCATGTCATACATGATGGGCTCAAGAACACGTACTCTTTGGTCATTGATAAGGAAAAGATAGTCTTAAACCCATTACCTCCAAACCAAGTTCACAAAACTAAGCCCGGGGTGGGAAGTGAGAAAAAGAGAGACCTTCTCATGTTGAGTGAAACACGGGTTGAGAGAGCTTTAAGCAATGGTAAGCAAGTTCTAGCTTTACTCATACTTGAAAGTAACAAAAGTAAGGAAGTGACTCCCTCACATCCCAAAATCAGCCCCCTCATCTCACAATACAAAGATGTTTTCCCACAAGATCTACCCCCGGACCTCCCTCCAATCCGAGGCATTGAGCACCAAATTGACCTCATTCCCGGTGCTCCTCTCCCTAACAAGGCAGCCTATAGGCGTAACCCTCAAGAGACTAAAGAACTCCAAAGGCAAGTTGATGAATTGATGGCAAGAGGGTATGCAAGAGAAAGCATGAGTCCATGTTCGGTTCCGGCCCTGTTAGTTCCCAAGAAGGATGGTACCTTTCGTATGTGTGTGGATAGTAGGGCCATAAACAACATTACTATCAAGTATAGGTATCCCATACCTAGGCTTAATGACATGCTTGATGAACTACATGGCCCTTCCATCTTCTCCAAGATTGACTTGAGAAGTGGGTATCAACAAATCCGTATGAAGGAACGGGATGAGTGGAAAACAGCATTCAAGACAAAGGGTGGGCTTTATGAGTGGCTAGTGATGCCTTTCGGCCTCTCCAATGCCCCTAGCACTTTCATGAGGTTGATGAATGAAGTCTTGAGGCCTTTTCTTGGAGGATTCGTGGTAGTGTATTTTAATGACATTCTAGTCTACTCCGAGAGCCAAGAGGATCACCTACACCATTTAGAAAAGGTATTCAAGGTTGTGAGGGCTCAAAGGCTCTTTGGGAAATTGGAGAAATGTGAGTTCTTTTCACCCCAAGTCACCTTTTTGGGGTATGTTGTCTCCAAGGATGGTATCTCCATGGATCAATCCAAGGTTGAAGCCATCAAGTCATGGCCCACTCCTACTTCCATCACTGAAGTTAGGAGCTTTCATGGTTTGGCATCATTCTACAAGAGGTTTATCAAAAGGTTTAGCACCCTCAAGGCCCCCATCACTGAGTGCATGAAGGAGGGATCCTTTGAGTGGACCAAGGCTGCCCATGTCGCCTTTGAGAAGCTCAAAGCCAAGTTATGTGAGGCCCTAATGTTAGCTCTTCCCGATTTCGACAAGCTTTTTGAAGTTGATTGTGATGCAAGCGGAGTTGGCATAGGGGTTGTCCTCATGCAAGACCAACGCCCCCTTGCTTACTTTAGTGAGAAACTCAATGGCTCAAGAAAGAACTACTCAACATATGACAAAGAGTTCTATGCATTGGTGAGAGCTCTTGATCATTGGTCTCACTACCTAAGGCCAAAACAATTTGTGCCCCATTCGGACCACGAGGCATTGAAGTATTTGAATGGCCAACACAAACTCAATCCAAGGCATGCTAAATGGGTTGAGTTCTTGCAAAGTTTCTCATTTGTGGCCAAGCATAAGAAGGGGAGCACCAATGTGGTTGCAGATGCTCTTTCAAGGCCGCATTCCCTACTAGCCATGATGAAAGCAAGGGTCCTAGGCTTCCAATTCATCTGTGATCTCTACCAAGAGGATGAAGATTTCAAGCCCTACCTCAATGATCAAGAGGGCAGCAAGCATGACTCTTATACTCTTCAAGAGGGTTTCTTGTTCAAGGATAACAAGCTTTGTATCCCAAAAGAACCTATCCGAAAGCTTCTTGTCCAGGAAGTCCATTGAGGAGGTCTAGCCGACCATTTTGGGATCAACAAGACCATTGACATGCTCAAGGAACACTTCTTTTGGCCTAAGATGGGAGGTGATGTTCATGAGGTGATTTCCAAGTGTTCTATTTGCCAAAGAGCTAAGAGTCAATTCCACCAAGGGTTGTACACTACTTTGCCTATCCCTAATGGTTCATGGGAAGATGTGAGTATGGACTTCATAGTTGCTCTTCCAAGGACTCAAAGGGTGGTGGTGGACCGTTTCTCAAAGATGGCTCACTTCATTCCATGTGAGAAGACGGATGATGCATCTCACATAGCTGATCTCTACTTCAAAGAAGTTGTTAAGCTTCATAATATCCTTAAGAGCATTGTGTCTGATCGGGACACAAAGTTTCTTATCCACTTTTGGAGGTGTTTGTGGAGACTCCTTGGTACTAAGCTCTTGTGTAGTACCTCCCACCATCCTCAAACGGATGGACAAACCGAAGTCACCAACAAAACTCTTACTACTTTGCTTAGAAGCTTGGTGAGTAAAAGCATTAAGGAGTGGGATCTCAAACTTCCCCATGCTGAATTTGCATACAATTGCACTCCTAGTTTTGCTACGGCCTATTCTCCCTTCAAATCATACTATGGGATCAACCCACTAACTCCCCTATAACTCATACCACTTCCACTTGAGTATAGAGTGAGTTATGAAGCCGAAGAGAAGGCAAAGGAGATGAAAAGGCGTCACCAATAGATTCGAGCAAAGATTGAGGAGACTAATGAGATGTATAAGGCAAGAGCAAACAAGCACCACAAGGCTATCACCTTCAAACCCGGGGATTTGGTGTGGTTACACTTGAGGAAAGAAAGGTTTCCATCAAGGAGGAAAAACAAGCTCATGCCAAGAGGGGATGGTCCTTTCAAGATCCTTGAGAAGGTGAATGATAATGCCTACTAGCTAGAGTTGCAAGAAGACATGGGTGTATCCCCTACATTCAATGTGGGTGATCTCACACCCCACCTTGATGATGAATAAGATGGTGATGATGAATAAGCATATCACAATCAAGAAGGGGAGGATGAAGCAAGTGTCATGCCCACTCAAGTCCAAGAGAGCTCCCACATCCTCCTTAATGCTCACAAGCTCCATCAAAGGCGACTTGGCCCATGTGTTGTTTTTGAGCTTCAATTCCAACCTCATCTTAAGCCTTTAGGATGTGTTACTCTTCTATTTTAGAAAGGTCAAGAGGCCTTCTGAAGGGTTTTGTCCATCAAAATGAGGTTAAACCCACAAAGATAATAAGAAAGGCCCAACACAGCAAGGTATATGCTAGCTGCAATTTAACCCGGTTTTAAACCAATTTTGTGGGCTTGATTATTTAAGTTTAGTATGGGTTTAAAATGCTGCAAACTCACTTTTTGGAAACCTTATTATGTCAGCTCAAAGGGCATAAAAAGAGTTCTAGATTAAGGCATTGGGTAATAGGTCAAGTGGAGCCTTTTTTCAGATGTTGCAGAAACTGTCCCAGCCTGCATATGCTGCACCTTTTGCCCTATATCTCCCAAACGGTAGCTCCAAATTGCTGCCCACTTGATCCTCGTGGAAGCCGACTTCCTAAGCTTTCCAGCAAGGTCTGTTTCACTCCGTTTGAGTAAGAAATCTAGGAGATATAGCTGTTTGAAGTTGACAATTATAAACTGACAAGTTGCTGACAAAAGCATAAAGCACTTTTTAGCTTTTGTCATTGTTTTTTTGTCTCCTCTTACTTTTTGGACGTGTAAGGCCCCTTGTTCCCCCTTTCTTTTAGCTTGTTAAAAGCTCTCATTATATAAGGGAGGTCTTAAGTTGTAAAAATCAGATTTAGTTATATGCAAAGAAGCTCAAGCGTTCTCTCTCTCAAAATCTTCAGTTCTCTTTATCCTTTCTCAAAGGTGGTGAGTCTTAAGTGGAATCTTTTATAGAATTGTTGGTGACTTAGCCTTTAAACAATTCTTAGTAGATCCTTAGTCTTGATTGGTGGCTAACCTTTAAATCAAGTCATATCTTGTTGTTAAGGGAAAATTTGGAACTAAACTCAAGATTGCTTCATTTGGCCCATCCCGTGTATGCTCCATTTATTTAAAAAATAAAAAATATAATACTGAACTATAAAAATATTTTTCAATGTATCTAATATACAATAAATTCTCATTATTGACGTTAAATTGATATTATCATTAAATTATGCTTCATTGATTAAAAATTATATTCTTTAACAACAAAGTACAAAATTGAGGGTAAATTATTATCCTAACAAACTAACATCAACGTTACAAATTAACTATATAAACTATTAAATTTGTATAGTTACATGCAAACTAATTATACAAATTATTAAATTCAACGTATATATTTAATTAACAATAAATTCATACAAATTACACATAAGAAAACCTTATCAAAAAGTCGATGACGAATGACGACGAAAGAAGGTGATGGCGGCAACCAGCGGTGCGGCGATAGCAAGTGGCGATACTCCGTCTCTCTCTCTCTATCTCTCTATTTTACGAAATGAGTAACGGAATAATGAAGCGAATTGCGAGTTTTATAAGAGAATGTCCGACGAAATATGCCAATTCCGACGGATTTTTCCGTTGAAATATTCAAAGAAAATAAATTTTCCCTCCATCAACTCATGGCAAAAAAAATTTATATTTTGAATTTTTTTATTTTCTGACGGAATATTCCGTCGAAAATTCCAACAAAGTCCATTTTCCGTCGAAATTCCGACGGATTTTTTCGTCGGAAAATTCAAAAAAAAATTATTTTAAATTTTGAATTTTTTTGAATTTCTTAATATTTTCTGGCCGAAATTCCATCGAAAGTTCCGTCAGAATTCTAGCGAAAAATATGTCCGTCGAAAAATCCATCTGAATTCCAGCGAATTTTTCGAAATCCATTGAAATTTCGTCGGATCAATATTCCATCGGAATAAGTCAAGTTTTAGTAGTGAACAGCGTAACAAATTGTAAGATCTTATATGGCCCAATTCTATCCAAGGTTCTTGAAAATCACTGTGCTTTATGTGCAAGAAGCTTTTACTTACATAAAGCAGCCTCTTGTCACATATTCTCCTCTCCATGGAGTTTTTCGCCTGACAAGTGGAACTTTCAACTAAATATCTATACTTAAAAGTATTTCTGAACATAAAGGGCAATTTATAACTCACTTTACCCCAAGGCGAACGAGTACATCACAAAAGTGATATGCAACTAAACAATGTAGCTTGCATCTCAGCTTTTATTCCTGAGTAAAGCTAAATTAGTAAAGAAGAATATACGGCAATTGAAACTACAGTCTTAAAGAGAAAGTTAACTAGAGATTGTAATACAAAGCACAAGTACTTCCACTTTTTCGCACTTCCCCCCTTTTTTCTTGTCAGAAACAAGGTCAGCCAAGGGGCGAAGCATCGTGAAGAAACTGATGACTGATGACTGATGATTGATGACTGATGACTGATGTACATGAACAAAGGCTAGGAATAAACTCTGATTTCCACCCAGGAAGAAAGGATTTTAACTTCGACGATTTACCATCACACATTAGCCTTTTTTGGTGGTGATACTGTTTACCACGAGTTAGCCATTCAAAAATGTACAAGCGACAAGGAAGCCGTATTCTAGAAGCTTCTCAATAGCCATTAAAGACAGTTTCTTCCTGCCCTTTGAGATTTCAGGGCCCTGGAGAAACTCAGTTACCTTTTATTTCCATAAGTAGATGCTTCACCTAGTCTTCTAATAATGTGCAGAGGAGCAGATCTTGTACAAAACCGGCTCTTCCAACTGCTTGTCGTATCTTCTTCTCTCTTTCTTCAATGCTTAAAGATGAATCAAAACTGCCACAACAAAAGTACCAAGCCAATGAAATAGGCATGTTAATAGGATAAATCAACTGTGTGCTCATCATGTAACTACCAAACAGAGCTTGGCTCTATGGTACTTCAACTACCATTGATGTACAAAGTCAGGGAAATATGGCACCAAAACGAGCTAAGTTTGGCCCAAACCCGCACTTCCACTACCGTTGGGCGGAAACTCTACCCCCCCAACCCTTACTGGTCCTCCGAAGCGCAGTTGAAAACCCTAAAAACAAAATATATATATATATATCACATTGCTCTATCTAAAGGTTTCTGATTCTTATTTTAGATCAATACAGCAAGGATCCCCCTTTTTCGAACCACAGTTCCTGCCCTTGGGAACATTCCAAAAACCCACAATCCACATTCCAAGGACAAGCGGTCCGAATCCTAAGTTTGACTCTAAGTTTGACTGAACTTGTGCTATACTGCCATCAGTAGTGATCCACATTCCAGCTTAAGCAATTCGTGAGGCTTTTCTGGTAGTAATGTTCTAAACACTGTGGTAGCATGTAACAAAATTTTGTATGCTACCCCCAAACACCACAAAAAAAAAAATAATAAAAAATAAAAAATAAAATCGGAGCAGTTTTGACTACTACAACCATACTGTGCCCCCAACAAGAAGAAAAAAAAGCAAGAAAGAAAAGAAAAGGATTTGGCGAAGTTCTATTTCGAATTGAGTACATATCTCTAAGCTGTGGCAAAGTGCAAGTGATTTAGTGTATAAAACCAACCAACTGATCCAGGCCAAACATTCTCATGATTGCCTAACAATACACCAAAATTCTTGACTTCCTAATGGAGATGACAAGTCCGGTAAGTCTGGAGAGGGAAGCCCAAACCAGAACATTGGAATACCTACAAGATTTGGAAGTAGATCGTACTTTGACATTGTTGCTATTCTCATAGGTTATTTTACAGGAATTTATTTGGTTCTTAGAAAATTAGGCGGAAAGAAAAAAAGAAATGGGGAAGC
>JACYFF010003369.1:24174031-24224716 GCA_017589665.1 Selenicereus undatus
CCCCCCCCCCCCCACTACTAGAGATAATCAAGGACCTTGATCGTATCTCAATGTAAAATTATTTTTCCCCCAAATAATTTTTCTCAAATCCAAGCAAGGGAAGATAATTAACTTTCTACTCTTTTTTCCCCCTCCTAACCTTTTCTCTTTTCAATTTTCTTTCCCATTGATTTCCTTACAACCAAATAGAGCCTTAGGATATTTGAATAATATTTAGTTTTCTATTCTATCTGGGATAGATTTAGGTAAGCGTTTACTTGTTTTACAAGTGTTGAGCATCTAAATAGACATATTACATGTCATAGGTTCTTTACGCTTTGATGAATGTTGATATTTGGTAATTGAGTGACATACGCATGACATTTCTGCCTCTCCCTTTTCCTATTTCTCTACTCTTCCACTCTACTTTCCCTCTCCTTTTTCCCCTCTATTCTCTAAAATTGACGTATCAGAGCCTCCTCTTATCTCAGTTTAGTATTCCACATCCCAAAACTACTGCTGTCAAAAACCGCCGAAACCCCCAGGTTAAAATCTTCTGATAGTTGTCCAGATCTGAACTTTTCAGAGATCACCGCTGCAGCAACCCACTGAAGATTCTGCAATTATACTGAATCTTGTGCTGTTATTGCAAGAAGTCTGCTCCAGGAAGGAAATTTGCCGCTGGAAAGTTTGTCTTTACTTAGCTGGGTGTTCTCCAAGTCAAGCACCTATTGTTAACCCTTACGCTTTAGCTCAGTGACATACAAAGTGATTATCGACCATCAGTGACATGATTCACATCCAATACCAAGGTTCTATATAAAGTGCCCTCATTTAATGGTGGCCATTTAAAGAAAATTCATACGTGCAGGCCCTCACTTCGTGTCCATGTCCATGTCCAATTTTATTCATGGAGAGATGCAAGAGCTTTTCTATGCACTTCAAGGATATATGTGTGTGTGTGTACATACATACATAAACACACACACACACACATATATATATAGTCAATTTGAATGATGGTTTTCATGCTTGACCTTTCTGCTTACCTATTAAGGTTATTGCTTTGATCATGCCCTCAGGCATCATAATGTTAATACCTCCTTTTTGCCAAAATGAAGAGTTTCAAATGAAAAGGAAGTTGATGTAAGATCTAATTCTTATGTCCAACATGGTTCAGCTAATCAGGCTAGAAAAGAATCACTTAACTCCAAGTGCTCAACACTTAAGATCAGATCGAAGACTGGACGGGTTTGAAAGAGAGAAAAAGAAAGCACGATAATTAATGATGTTAGTGATGACCTACACTTTATGCTAACGAATTTGGAGATTGATCCATGAATCTTAAACTTGTTAATATGTCAACAATGGAAGTCAGCACACTGACTTCTTCATTCCTGAAGGACTTCTAATTGGCAAAGTCATACATCCTATCTTCTTGAGTCTACCTTTGATGGAAAAAGTTCAGAAAAATTTTCATGTTGGTCCAAATCATGCATTGATATTGCTATTTATGTCCTTTATCTCCCTTTGTTCGTGTTGTTATAAAAATCAAGGATGAGTTTTTTCCAACAAGGAAAGAATAATGGGGACAATGACTAAAGTAATTTATTGCATGCAGTCAAGAGACAAATGTCAACCCCAAAAAGCTAATAGTAACTTCAACACATCCAAGCGATATTTGGTTCTAGGACTAGTCCTTTGTTGCATCTCCTGCTTCTCCTAGGCATTTGCCAGGCTCCTTAGTTCATAGGCGCAGACTAGTACAGACACAGCCTATGGTGGCATACTTCCGTACAACACAGCAAATACAGAAGCTAATAATGTGACTTCATTTGGAAACTGAAAGGAAGCGGTTCACTAGCTTCCGCATTTTTAAAGGATTTGAACTGGTTCACATAGAAGGATTCTCACTTTAGAGGACAACACCAGCTTGGCTGATCTCCACAAGACAGATAAGTAACCAGCAGGACTGGTAGGAACACTCCTTTCATCTAAGTACAATAGAGTAACAATGCTAAAGTGGAACTGAAGAAGCATGTTTCTGCGCGGTAATCATTTGTGATACCTGCTCAGCCAAGAATATGGCCCATTAGCACAGTGCATAGGACTGCACTAGTCATTCCTCTTCCTTTTCGATTATTTTCATCTGATTACCTACCCTCAGTCCTCACTCATCTGATATCTTTTACAAATTCCTGCAAATCTCCCCAGACCACTACTCTTTTTTTTTAAATTCTTTTTAAAGTCTCTAGAGAACAGTACTTGTCAGGGGTAAAGCTAAACAAATGATCATCTCACAGATACTAGTTCAGCAGGACATGCCACCTTGGCTTTTTGTTTGTTTGTTTTGTTACCATAGTGCATAAGTTTCACTTGCAAAATTGGCTACTGCCCAAACCATGCCTCTGGAGATTCCAGCACGCATGGTTAATATGTGTGGATATACTAACCGCTTAAGAGTCATACTAACATTTTGTAAGGCTGTAGAGCATCCTAGACTTCTTTTTGGGTCCCCCTAAACTATTCTTAGCAGTAATGTATAGAAGAAAAGAGGATGACATTCCCAAAAATCTAACATGTTTTCTAACATGTTTTGTGATCTTTCAGACTTCAGAGAAAATTTGGCAACCCAAATATACTGGTTGCATCATCAGAAAATTATCCGTCACAAATAAAGAGAAGCCCTCAAAAAGGCGACTTCAACAACATGGTTCAAATCCCGTGATCCCACAGAAATCATCCGGGCATGCATATGTGGACAAATTACCCACAATAAGCATGATAGTCCGCATCATTAATCACAGGCAACCTTCCCAGTTCAATTTTGACCTCAGCTACAAGTTTTTGCC
This sequence comes from Selenicereus undatus, assembly GCA_017589665.1. Taxonomy (NCBI): domain Eukaryota; kingdom Viridiplantae; phylum Streptophyta; class Magnoliopsida; order Caryophyllales; family Cactaceae; genus Selenicereus; species Selenicereus undatus. The sequence goes on from JACYFF010003369.1 coordinate 24,176,863, forward strand.
ATGAGATCTACCCGTTCCACCTTGATAGGTCAACAACCAAATGACGTATGTGTATCTGAACAAATTCAGAAAACCTCCACTTAGATGAACAAGGCTAGTTTTGCTTAATACGTCCTTTAAGATATACGTATTCCTCATTATCCATCCCACAAAATCATTGGTTTTTTCCTTTTAAGTAGCAATGTAAAGTCCTTTTATTACTACTAGTGTCAAAGGCCCTCTCATAAAAAGATCAATAGAAGATACACCATCAAAAGATGTGTCTCAAATACTATGGGTTCAAGGTAATGGAGGGAGTAAAAAAAATAATGTACACAGCATCACGATCAAACCCTCGATAAATCCATAAAATAAATTCAGCAAGCTGATATCAGCTGGCAAACAAACCCATTCCAACAGAAATGTGGACTCCTGAGCTGTCCTTAATTGGTAAATAAGTTTTAAACGCAGCCTAGTTGTTGCCTATAAGCTAAACGAAGTCTTCTTCCCTTGTCCTAACATCAAATTAGAGCTCGTTGGCTAGCGACTATGTTCTTTTACAAGTAACCAACAAAAATCCCAAGAAAAGCAGCTTGATAAATAAGGAGCAAGGAACTTTCCTAGTACCTGGGTTTCCAATAACGTGTTGAAGAAGTATTCTTTACCGTTGTATCCTCCACAATGGATGTCATGGACTTTGAGATTTCGTCCGTCTCAGATGATGGAAAATTCAATACAAGGGATGAGAGGAATGGATCCACGGCAGAACCAGTGGTATATGTATTGTTTGATCGAAATCCACCACCTCCTAGAAGCACCTGCAGGTGAGCTTCACGAAGGTCTCGTCCAAGCAGGGAAAGCGCTTGGCTATTCGGAATGGCAACCCTGCGTAATCTTCGACGTCTCTGCAAGTAATCTTAAGTCAAAGAAAACTTTTAAGGGAATGCCACACTTTTTAATAAGGCTCAAGCAATTATTAAGTATGATTTTTAGATTATATTTGAGATAACACTAGAACAACTTCAATTGATAGGATATCTTGAATAGATGTCCATGCTCCAATGTGATGTGATTCAGCATATCCCGTGCAACTTTTATAGAACAAATTGGACAGATCTGAAAAGAGGCAACAAATCAGAGATCAGTTCTTGTTGAAGAGACCAAAGACTAATGTTAGTTAAGAATAACTAACATGCATTCCCCCCCCCCCACACCCGCTTTTGGTGGTAAAGGAACTGCCCCTGTGGGGATAGCCTAGTGGTGGGATCCTTGGTCCCCGGAAGGAAGGTCAAGGTTCAATTCCCCTTTGGTGTGTGCATGCATAAATTTACCTATCCCCAAAGAAAATAGAAAAAATAAAAAGAAAGGACTACTATCCTTATTGAGTCAAACATCTATAAATGACAGCAACAAGACACAGTTATGAGCACTATAAGAGTGTAACAATACGCCTAGCCCCAAAAGGACACTTCAACTACCATAGAAAATTCATAAATAATGTTATGAGTACCATGGCATTCAAAAGCATTTCATCTCATCAACTAGTAAGTTTTGCGTGAGACCGTCTCCCAGAACTTTATTTGTGAGACGTACATTTGCGACACATGCACCAGTATACGTGTTGCAGAATATGGCGCTGATCAGTTTTCTTTTTATTACTTTTGTTTAGTTGTTAGAAAAATATCTGTCACAGGCATTCAAACTGTTGCTCCTTCGGATGCCCAGGTCAGGGCACACGAGAACCAACTCTGATGAGAACGCCTTGCAGCACCTTTCGTACTTTTTTATTACCTATCCCCGTCCATGCATTAACTAATGCCAATTAAGCAATTCAACGGTACGCAAGATCACTTCACTATTTTCTTTATCATTTACTACTTGAAGGTATATGGGATCTTAACTTTTAGGAAATTTTAAGTGACTTTTAGTTGTAGTTTGTAATATTTTAGGGTTGATTAATTTAATTTTTGATGTGGCTAATTATTCATGTAAAATGTTACAGTAATTTGAAAATAAAATATCGCCTTAAATATGAATTGTTAATTACTCAAAATATTTTAAATTCACTCTTAATTTAAATGTATCCTTCTCTTGTGCCCTTTGGGTGAGTAATTTTAAATCATTTCAAGATACTCCTATAAAATGTTCACAGTTACTATTTAGACACTTCAAGATGACAATTGTTAAATTTTATATTATCTAAGTGTCATATTGCACAAAATAATGTTTGCTTAAAAACATTTCAAAAGTTAATCTAAGCATCCTCTTACCTTTAAAATATACAATGGTGACTTTTAGGAGTTCTAGATGCAACTGCTAAACATTTTGGCCGCTAATATATTAGGAAGATTTAAGAGATGGACAATTTCTTGGTGAGTTCTAGAATATTTAGCTCACTAAGTGTGAGTGTATAGAATATAGGTTACCTTTACTTAAAGATGGCATGAGATGAATTATTTTAGAGGTGACCTTTCATATTTTTACTCTGACTAATAATTCATTTGTGAGTTAAGTTTATCTAGATGACTAATTGTGGACATATAGATAGCCTTTATTTAAGGATGGCATGAGGTGAACAAAGTTGACTTTTCATATTTTTGCTAGGACTAATTATTCATTTACGAGTAAGGTTTATTTGGAGATCAAAAGTCACACCAAACTACTTATGAAATTCTAATTGTGTTGTAACATTGTTTCAAGCTTGTTTGAAAGGAATATATAAATAAATAATGTTAATTTAACCATTAGCTTGAAATAAGTCAGATCAAAATAAATTATTATTTTTCACCCTTAAAAAATTTGAAAGTTCACCTTTCAAGTGGCTCATTTTACCATTTTTGAAGAGATGATATATTAAAACTGAAAATAGAAGTGATGCCACTTAAAGAAACTTATTAAAAATTGAATAAATCCTATCTATTTAACATCTTTAAGAATTTATTCCTAAATTTTAGAGTGACTGATATTTTAAGATGACACTTTAATTTGATAGCTAAAATAATTTAAATGCCACCACTAAAATGTAACCTTGAAAAATACACATCGTATCATATCTTTGAGTGATTATGAAGGAGCTTACGAATGATTTTTATATACTTTAGGGATGACTACCCACACGTTTTGGGGTACCTGATAATTCGGAAAATGTGATAAGATTCAATAGTCCGTATCAAGAGGCGACTTCTACAATTTTTGCGGTGACTAAATATATTTGAACAGTGACTTTAATTTAGACGTCCAAAGTAACTTGAAAATTTTCAAAAGTCATCCAAACATCCCACAGTCAGTCCTACATAAAATTACTCTAGATTTGACCAATTGGCGTTTTAGTAAATGTTAAAAATATGCCCATTAGATCATACTTTTGTCCATATCTTCTTATTGAGATGAAATAGAAATGTGGAATGTTTTGGAAGCATTGCCAACACAAATCCAATAAAAGCAAAATACCCACAAAACCTAAAAAATGACTAGAAGGAAACAAATATTGGTAAGGGTAACAAAACTGGACCAACATAACACAAAGAAAATCAAATGGACAAAAACAAAATGATATGGACGAGAATCGAGCTGCTGGCCTAGCAATACTGAAACGTTGCTACTTCACTACATACCAATAGTCCAAAGCAATGTGACAATTAATTTTGTTGTTGAAATACTAGGTAATCATTTATTACTAATTGACCGAAAACAATTTCGAGCAAGGCACGCATGCAACCCAATCGACATCGTCTCGCGGAAATGGTGAGACAATCCTATACAAGAATTTGTGATCATCAACTCTTAATACAACTTTTTTTTTTAAAAAGATTTCCAGATTTGCAAGAACCAGCACCAACAGTAAGTTATGTCGAAAGCCATGTTAAGCATTTAACTCATTACAAGTTACAACAGTGAAATTCAGCTCCTACAAGGAAAGAGTGAAGCTAAGGATTTGCAGACAATGGATAGCCAACAAAAACCAGAAGCATGAAATCCAAAAGCCCTCAATCGTGAATGAAGAAGAATCAGAAAAAAACCATAGCAAAAGGTCAAGTCCAGCTAAACACAAGCTGCTTTCTATTTTACGAAACTCCTGATTAGATCCAAAGGCCGGCCCATGCGAATGAAACCTTTTCTAATTACTAGACTCCCTATGATCACATGTAAAAGTGTGAGACTGCAAACCTGTTGGATTTAAGCACCCCACACCAGAAATAAGTTCTGCTCAGTAAATACACCTCTATGGACCTCCCTTGATCTGCATCAGCTAGGCTTCGAATCCCTTATTCTCCTACAATTCCTCACAGTTAGCATCACTCTTGCTTAGGTTTTAGGCTTTCCAAATAGACATTTGTTGGACACATATCTGCACTTGGGTGAAGCGTCCCATATAGAAGGTCCAAATAAACAACCACCACCATTAGCCTTAGAGGGTGGCGCCTAACAACTACCAAAGAGTTCTTGGATGAAAACCAAACCTTATCAAGTAATCTTTTGTTATGCCATGGGCCACGGCCATGCATTTAACCAATGCTCAAGGTATGACAATGCTTTTTCAGTTTGATCTATCATATGATCCCAACATATGGAAATCAATCATTTGCCAAACAAAGTCAATTCAAATCCTATATGTTCATCAACTACTAGCTATTGTTGTCGTCCCAACAATATCTCCTCATTTGCAAGCAATGCAACATCACTCTGGACATAAGGCCTTTAAGCTACTCCAGCATCCATGTCAATGCACCAAAACCTTTTAGGGTCCGTTTGGATGGAGGGTAAAGGGGAGTACGGGGGAGTAAAGGAGGGCAAATACACCGCTCTACCCCTCAACCCATGTTTGGATGGAAAAAGGGGGGGGGGGTAAGGAGGAGTAAGGGGAAGTGACTCTTACTCCTCTTTACTCCCTCAACCCTCCATTTTCTTACTCCGCAAGATGGGGTGTAAGAAGGAGTTTGAAAATTATTTAAATGTAATTTTACATCTTTTGCCCTCATCATCCTATCCTATACATGCATACATTTATAAAAAGTTAAGGGTATATATGTCATTTAGTTCATTTACTCTTATTTGCTCTCATATTCTCCCAAACAAGGGTAAGTTCTTACTCTCCTTAAACTTCCAAACAAAGGTAACCAACTTACCCTTTTAAGGTAGTGAGGCATTCCATTTCTATGCCCCAAGCCTCTGCACAGCTTTTTAGGTCCATGGCAAATGAATAACACTTCAAAGATGGAACAGACTTTCTGATTCTATTGATCAATGAGTCCAGGTGCAAAGCATGCTAAACTCTACAGTTTAGATACACCCAAGAGATCTATCTTCCTTTCCGTCCGTCCCCCCCCCCCCTCATTACCATTTTTCAAACAATTACAACTTCTGAATCATTTAAACGACAAAGATCCGTAGACAATAATTAGAATTATTATCACCGGTTTCACCAAGAGATCAATAAACAAAAAGACTGAATCAGAGGTAACAAAGCCACCTAAGGCCATCACAGTTGATCCACAAATGCAAAATATAGGCAAAATTTAGAAGAGAAGACCCTCTAATCAAGCTCAACCGATATAAAACCTCGGGAAAGCTCACAGCTTTAAGTAATACTCAAACATATGATCATTGACGGATACAAAATCCATCATCCCACAAATTCCACATGTTGAAAGGGTAAGGGGAAACCAAAAGGAAGATAGAATACATACCGTAGCTCTAGACTCAGAAGAGTGCTCATCTTCAAGATGGTTGCAAAGGGAAGCGATGTCCAAATCTTGGTAGCAATATGGACATGGGATATCAGGTCGGACATCATCCTCCACCTCAAAATCATCAAAGTTCAACCGATCTGAAAAGTGCCCATTTCAAAAAAATAAATAAATAAATCAACCAATACCCAGAAACTCACAATCAAAATTAGTCGGAAAAAATCAGATCCAAACAAATCATTCGACCTCTCAAAAAATTCGAAAACAAAAAGGAAGAACTTAAGAACAAACCCAGCTGAGAGGAGCCATGAAGATGGTGATGGTGCTGGAGATTGAACTGCCGTTTCGCAGCGGCAAGGCGAGAGGTCCAGAAATCCGAATCCATTATCCGATTTTCCAGAATCCGGGTCGGAAAACGGTGAACAAGGGGCCCCCTCAATTTGATTTTCTTTCTTTTTTTCCTAATAATCTGGAGAAAAAACGCAAGAGACAGAGACAAACATAGGGGCTAGGAGGAAGGGGGAAGAGTCAATGGGAATAGAGAAACGAAACCCAAATGTTGTTCTTTTTATAAAAAAAAAAAAATTTGAAATCTCTCTTCTTCCCTCCCTCTTTTTTGGGTTGAATTTCGTGGTGCACCCTGTTTTTGTTGCCTTAATTGGAAATCAGGGAGTTAATTTTTAACCTGTTTTTTTGGATTTTGGGTTGCAGGCAGAGGCACAGACGACGTTGACCAATTCTTCTGTTGAGAGAGAGAGAATGGGTGGCAGGTGATGCAAAGGCCGCTGACATTGGAATCTAGGAAAAGAGGGAAAGGGCGTAATAAAAACATCGTGGAATCCTAAGAGCGCGTACAGCGGGAAGCTTGTATGAGGAGAGAGAAGCCTCGGCAAACAGCAGAGGTTGCCTCAGCAAGGAGCACTCGTGGGGGGCCTCGGTTTAGGGAGGAAGCTCGTGAGTTCTTTTTTGTTTTTTAAAATTTTTTATTATTATTTTTTTTTTTGGAAAATAAAGTTATATATTATGGAGTGGGTTCATGGTATTATTTTATTTGGTGAGGTATAGTGATGAACCTATGATTGTATAGAGTAATGATTGTGAGGTAAAAAGTTGAAGAAATACTGATATAGTAATGATATAGCCCAACTGGTGAACCAAAAATGGGTTCACCATTGTTTTTGCTCTACTAGCGCGGCCACAGAAACAGCACAACTTTGGACAACGTGCTCATTACCACCCACTGAGCTTTCACCACTACAGTTGACAGGCTTGATAAAAACTACCCCAACTTGAAAATTCGATCTGAATTCATATAACAACTCGAGCTTTGAACATGATTTTTTTGACTGAAATTCTAAATAAATCGAACTCTAAAAATTTATAAATTAGTGGATCAAATTCAACTCAAATTCAAACCCGAACCCATCGTTTGATCCAAATTCAAACCCAAACCGACCTATTTGATCCAAATATTATATCATTATTTTTTATTTTTCTCTAATTTATCCCTTTTAACAATAATAGTTAGTCATTTTTATTAAATAGTTTAAAGAGATATTATATAAGTATTGCATTCCTTTGTAAATAAAAAAATAGTACAATTTCTTTCTCTCTATACTCTTTGAAAATAACATCCTGCACAACTTATAAATGAACAAAGGTTAAAAATGGATGTTAAATTGTATAAAATAACTATCTAATCTTTAAAAAAATTAATTTAGAAGAACATAAATATTAAAAATGCACAAGTCATACCATTATATATTTAATGAAACAAATATGTCTAATCATTTTTTAATTAATTACTTTATAATAATCTAAACTATTGACGTTATAGCTAAAAAATAATATATCTTATAGTACTTCTTCAATTGAATTTTATTTGGTTTCCGTTCTAACTAGTCTTGAACTATGATGCTAAGCAGGAAAAAGGTCGATCGCGTTCGTATTGAAGTCGATCCATTAATAAATTTTTACATGATTAGACATTGGTTGGTTAATTAAAATATCAAATTATGAAATACGTTATTAGCGGGCTAAACTACTTCAACGCGTTAATATACTCTAGATAGGTTGGCGGTAAATTACTCGATCGGTATTGACTTTCTTTTAATGTACAAGTCAATCCACCCAAACCAAAGGGGGCTTGTTTCTTTACTTGCCCATACATAACATTTATATATCATAATGAAAATTTTGAATATTTTTCAATTACTATGCTTTTTCACTGAATATTGCCGATTTTGAGTAATTAATATGCAGAATTTTTTATTCTCACAAAGAAAAATAACTCACACAAAAGCGCCTAAACTTGTTGGTCGATCCGAAACTTGAAAAACCGAAATACATCAGCTGATATTTTACCTGAAGCCGAAATACACCCGACCTGTATTTTATCTGAACGTGAATACACCCAACCTATATTTAACATGCTCTCACAAAACTAACAGGTCTAGTTGTGTATATGTGCATTCAGCAATTGTTATACTATGCAATCTAAGGTACAATAGTATTGTACATGTTGCAACCCGAAGTTCAAATGAACTACAAAAAATACGCAACTGAAATATATACCTATTGTCTGGTGCATCACACCTAGATCTGTCAATTCGGGCGGGTGGGTCAAATACGAGTCGGGTGTATTTAGCTTTGAGTAAAATACGGGTCAAGTGTATTTCAGGTTTGGGTAGAATACGGGGGACCGTATTTTGTTTATACAAGTTTCAGGTCGACCCAACGGGTTTAGAGCACCTTTTTGGTAGGTTATTTCTTTTTTGTCAAAATTAAAAATACGACATATTTAAAACTTATAATTGTTTTTATTTAGTGAAAAAACATTCTAATTGTAATTTCTTAAAAGAATGTTAAAGATATTCAAACTTTTCATGATAATATATGTGTGTCATGTACATGTGGTTAAAGAGTCGAACCCACTGAGTCGGCCTATAGATAAAAATGATGTGAATAATGAGCCAAATTATTAAGGCGCCATCCCATTTAAAGCATATTAGCGAGTTGGAACGGTTTGGTCTGCTAATAAGCCATTTCATAATTCGATGTTTTTGTTAACTAAAAATTACTATTACCTAATCAGGTTCACTTTATTAGTGAATCCATCATAATACGAACACGAGTTGGGTCATTACCCAATATCATAATTCGAAACCAGTCATAAATGAAAACAAATGAAAGGATATTACAGAAACACAAGATATTACAATTATCTTTTAATTATAATATCAAAATGTTGGATTATTATAGCATAACATTTTTAAATATGATGAGACGCATTCATTTCACTAAAAAATATAATGGTATGGTTTGCATGTTTTAAATATTGCCTTATTCTAAATTGATTTTCTTAACACTAAATAGTTATTTCGCGCCATTTCATATCATTTTTTAAAGTTTTTCATTTATAAGTTGTATATAACATTATTGTATGAGAATGAAGTTGGGAAAGAAAGGGTACAATTATTTAATTTACAAAGGAATGCGATAATTATACAACGTGGATTTAAACGGACTGACACAATGAATAACCATTGTTGTTAAAAGGGATAAATTAAAGAAAAGCAAAAAATAAAGATATACTATTCGGGTCAAGGCAGCGGGTTTAGGTTTAACCCACTAATTTACGGGTTTTTTTGGATTCGGTTAATTTCGAGTTTGGGTTAAGAAAATCATGTTCAAACTCAAAATTTTCGGGTGGAATTTTCGAGTCGGGTCATTTTTTACCAGATCTAATCACACCACTCATATATAATTACGATTTTAGGCAAATAATATCAAGTTATTGATGCAGCACACAGGCAAGAGTTGGGCATTAGTCCTTGACATATTAGGTCCAAGGCTTGCTAATAACAAATCATTGGGATTTTTTATTTTAAAAACTTTGAACCAATCTATTATTTTAAAAAGCAAAAACTTATAGAAGTTGTCACTATAAGACAACCACCATAACTAGGTCAATGTAGGCCGTATATTTATTATAGTATGATCTAAACCGTTGATTTATTTTAGTTTTTAAATGGACAAAATGCATTATAAAAATCATCAAATATTTATAAATTTTGAGAAAAAATATTTTTGTAAGGTTTGTTTGGAGTTTGATATGCCTCACTATTAACCTTGAAATTTTCCAGCAACCCTTCATATTTTCCAATTGCCATTCAAAAAATTCCGGCGACATGATCAAGTTGGGCAATAAAAATCCGGCGAGAAGTGAGTGAAGGTATGTTGACTTCAACCTCCACTTTCGCATTTGAACATCAGGGAAATCTTCGGCTGCCAGAAGGACCCAAGGACTGTCGCCGAAGCATATAGAATCAGTGACCGTGTGACCGTGTCATTGTTGTGGCCGGGGCTGGCGGGCAACGTGGGTGGTAATGGTGACAGGGTTTCACCTTTTTTTATGTTCTAATTTGAACTGTTTATTGTGGACATTATGTAAAATGTGATCACACAAAATTGAACAAGCTTAGTAGCTCAGCGGATAGGGAGTTGTTGGATGTTGGGATTTTGCATAAGGTCACAGGTTTGAGTCGTGGTCGAGGGGGAAGAGCAGTTCAGTTGGTTTCTTTGTGTTTTTGGGGTTTTCGCACTTGGCTTTTTATGTATTTTTCTACCTCCATATTTTGTTTTCTTTTTAATATATATTCCACTGTTAATATCTTTATATTCTTTTTGTTAGCATTATTAGCTTTTTTTTTTTTACAATATATGAAATCTTTCAAGATATTATTTTACTCACAATCTTCTCCTTCTCAACACATGTTTAATAAAATCCCTCAATGTCCATCTTCCTCAACTTCTTAAATTGATATGTTAAAATTACATCTCTTGTTTGCTAATTAAAAGCATATGTTCATGAGTAGCAAGTCATATTTTTATTTGTCTTGAATTTCTTGATATGTTGATTGTGTTAAGTTGTATCTTCTATTTTTTAAATACAATTGTATTAGTTATGAATAAATTTTCAATAGAATTATTTAGACTAATAATTTATGAGTTTCCTATTATTTAGACTTATAAGTTTTGAGCAGTATTTCAAATTCTTATACTTAGGTTTTTTTATATTGATAGTCATGAATTAGTTTTATATTTCAATGACATATGGATGTACATTTTTAATTTAAATTTTTGGTGATCATATTTTTTGCTTTATTTGAAAAATAAATTATACATATTTTTGGAATGCAAGTGGAATAAATAATATGAGAAATACTTATTAGTACTTGACGCATATCAAGGGCAAGTTCAAATTGTGAGGGAAAGGAATCATTGCTCACTGATCCTCTTATCGACCAATTCTGTGAAGGGAAACAATGCAACTTTGATGCTTGTTTTAGGAAGGTCCTTGCTTTGTCGGACGCCCTAAGACCACTTGCAAAAAGACACAAGTCATTTTGAGGCTAGCCATCAGCCTTAGTTCAGTTCAATTTCAATAAGGATTGTCTGAAGTTTAGTGCATTTTGGCTCCCCCAACAGCTATTGGTGAATCATTTTCGGTCAAGGAGCATCACCTCTTTTTTGATAGTAATTAGCTCATTTGATAGCACATGATCAGCTACTAAATGATAAAGGTTGCTTGAGTTTCAGTAAGAACAATCCAATAGTAGCAGTGGATCAATTCAACAGTAGCAGCAGTTCTGGAGGTTTATTTTAACCTCAACTTAGCAGCTCGTTTTGACATGTTCAAGGACTTGAAAATGTGTCTAAATATTTATCATTAAAGGTCCTAAAGTTGCATAATCAGATCATTCAGCATCTACTTTTAACCAGCTCAAGTACCTTGGAAATACCCTTTGATCCAATGGATTTTAGAGTGTTGTACTTTGCTGATTACAGGGTTGCTCACCTGATTAATGGCTGCATTTTGCTCCCCAAGGCCATCATTAGCAGTCCTTGGATGCTACAAAGGATTGACACCTCAGTAAATGGAGATTAATGAGGCCATTCGGTGTCAAGGATCAAGGGTTAGTTACTGTTTTAGGCAATTTTCTTTCAAATTGTTTTGTTGTTTTAATCCATTAAGCATATTCTGTTTTAGCCGTTGATTGTGTAAGGCCATTCTGTTTTTCATTGTAACCTTGGAAATCTCTGTAAAGTTTTACCTGTTTGGTGGTGCTTAGTGAGTGAGCCCTTTAGCTTATCTTTTGGTGCTAAGACTTTAGGAAGATTGGTGGCAAGCTCTTTTCCAGTCTTGATTGGTGGTTTTAAACCTTTACATCATGACGTATCTTCCATGTTGAGTGCTAGGTTTGGTTCATCCCTAAGCCTGCAGTTCTGCATATAACATCCGGTATCAGAGCCTAACTTTGATTCTTGGTGAGTCTTCTTCTATTGCTGCTCTTCTTATTTCATTCTGAGCTCATTCCTCCTTTTACATTCTAGAACTTGTTGTTTAACCACAACAGAACCCTGAAAACTAAACGCAATTAAACTACAAAGCACTTATCTCTTCAAAATAGCCACAACAAACCCCTTTTCTTATCAAAACATCATGGCTGAGAGGGATACTACTTCTCCCCCTCCTCAACAACCTGTTAGAGTTCCCAAGGACCTAACTCTAGAACAGGCTCATGAACTCAGAAGGGACAACGCTATCCTAGAAATGCAAGAAAGGATTAGAACACTTACTGCTCAGATTCAGTAGCTTATGACTCAGCCTAAAGGTAGGGATAGAGAACCACCACAGGACCCTCCTGATTGTTCCTTAGACTCCCACTATGGTAGTAGCTCTTCTAATGGGAATGTTAGGCCCAAGAGAAAGAGAATGCACAGAGATGATCTTAAGGACTTCAGAATAAAGGCACCTGAGTTTGATGGCAGCTTTAAGCCTGAAGATTACCTTGAATGGGTACAAGCTATGGAAAGGATCATTGAGATCAAAGGATACTTAGTGGAAAAAGCCTTCAAGCTTACTGTTTTAAAGTTAAAACAATACACTTCTCTCTGGTGTGAAAACTTAAAGAGAACTAGAGCCATGGAAGGGAAATCCAAGATCAAAACCTGGGTTAAGCTGAGGAAACACATGGATAAGAGGTTTCTGCTAGCCACCTACAAGCAGGAACTTTATCTTGGAGCTTCTCTTCAGCAAGGAAGCATGAAGGTGGAGGAATCTATAACGGAGTTCGAGCAACTCCAAATCAGATGCAGTTTGAGGGAAGAGCCTGAACAGACTATTACTAAATTTCTCAAAGGTATTAATCTTTCCATCCTGGACAAGGTTGAGTTACAACCTTTCTGGAACTTTGAAGATGCCTACAAGCTAACTGTTAAAGTCGAGAAACGGCTCAAGATGAGAAGGGCTTACCCTTCTGCCCCACCTAAGCTAGCTACTCCAGTCAGGGCCTTTAACTCTTACAAACCATACCCCACTCCCAAGGAAGACAAAGACAAAGGGAAGGGTAAGGAATTAGCTAAGGAAGCTTGTAAAATTCAGAAGAAATGCTTTAAATGCCATGGCTATAGGCATTTTCAAGCATTTGTCCCAACAGGAGAGTACTTACGATTAGAGAAATTGAAGATTTGGATCAAATAGAGGTCAAGGAAGATGAGGAAGAATCTGGTGAGGAAGGAGAGAACTCCTACCTACCATCTGATGAAGGTGAAATGCTCATGATCAAAAGAGTGCTTCATGCCACTGATGTACTGCCTATGGATGCTTGTCAAAGGGAGCAAATTTTTCACTCCAGATTCAAGGTAACTCACACGACATGCAACCTGATTATGGATGGAGGAAGATGTACAGTGTGGCCTCCATTGAGTTTATTAGTAAGCTCAACCTATCCACCATTGAGCATCCCAGGCCGTATACCTTGCAATGGCTCAAGAAAGGGAATGAGGTAATAATCTCTAAACAAGCCTTGGTTGCTTTTTCAGTTGGGGAATACAAGGATGAAGTTGTGTGTGATAAACTGCCTATGGATGCTTGTCATCTACTTCTTGGTAAGCCTTGGCAATATGATAGGGATGTCACTCATCATGGTCAATCTAACACCTATTCCTTTAAACTAAAGGGCAGAAAGACGGCCTTAACCCCTTTAGCTCATAGCCAAACACACAAAACTAAAACTGGGAGGAAAAACACAAGGAGAGTGTCTTACTTATCAATGGGGGAGGAGTGCAGAGGACTATTTCAAAGGGAAAACCCATATTTGCTATTCTCATGATGGAATCTACCCCTAGTGTAGATCCTACATCTTTTCATCCCTCAGTTCAGCCTTTACTTCTTGAGTTTGGTGATATCTTTCCTCAAGACCTACCTCTGGGCCTTCCTCCCAAAAGGGGCACTGAACACCAAATAGATCGGATTCCTGGAGCCCCCTTACATAACAAGCCTGCTTATAGATGCCACCCAACTGAGACCAAGGAGGTACAGAGGCAGGTTCAAGAGTTGATTGACAGAGGTTATGTGATGGAGAGCATGAGTCCATGCTCAGATCCAGCTCTTTTGGCGCCAAAAAAAGATGGAAGTTGGAGAATGTGTGTGAACAATAGGGTCATCAACAACATTACAATCAAGTATAGGTATCCTATCCCTAGGCTTGATGACATGTTAGATGAGCTCCATGGTTCTAAAGTTTTCTCCAAGATTGATCTCAGAAGTGGATATCATCAAATCAAAATGAGGGAAGGGGATAAGTGGAAAATTGCATTAAAAACCAAGCAAGGGTTGTATGAGTGGCTTGTTATACCATTTGGACTGTCTAATGTCCAAGCACCTTCATGAGGCTGATGAATGAGGTGCTCAGACTCTACATTGGCTTTTTGTAGTAGTGTACTTTGATGATATTCTTGTGTATAGCAAGACTAAACTAGATCACATCCAGCATTTGAGGCAAGTCTTCTCTACACTCAGATATCAAAAGCTCTATGGAAAGCTTGAAAAATATGAGTTCTTTGTTCTAATGGTTGTCTTCCTTGGATATGTGGTCTCCTGCGATGGTATTCAGGTAGATGAGACCAAGAGTGAAACTATTAGATCATGGCAAGTTCCAACCTCAGTCACCTTTGTAAGAAGTTTTCATGGCCTAGCTTCTTTCTATAGAAGGTTCATCAAGGATTTTAGCTCAATCATGTTCCCAATCACATAATGTATGAAGAAGGAGAATTTCTCTTGCCCTCCAACAGCTCAGAAGGCCTTTGAGACCATTAAACAGAAGCTTTGTGAGGCACCTGTCCTAGCCTTGCCTAAATTTGAGGAGTTGTTTGAAATAGAGTGTGATGCCAGTGGAGTGGGCATTGGGGTTGTTCTGACTCAACTCAGAAAACCCTTGGCCTATTTCAGTGAGAAACTCAGTGGCCCCAAGCTCAATTATTTAACATATGATAAGGAATTTTATGCAATAGTGAGAGCATTGAGCCACTGGAGTCATTAACTCAAACTTAAGGCATTTGTCCTTAATTCTGATCATCAGGCCTTAAAGGTCCTCAATGGTCAGCCTAAACTCAATGCCAGGCATTCCAAATGGGTTGAGTTTCTGCAAGCTTTCACTTTCCCTACCAAGCACAAGAAGGGCACTAACAATGTGATAGATGATGCCCTTTCTAGAAGGTATGTTCTTATCTCAGTTCTGGAGCAAAGCTCTTGGGATTGCAAGTCATGCAAGCCTATTATTTCTGAAGATCTAGCATTTCAAGACTTGGTAAAGAACACCCTAGCTCAAGGTCCCTACATAATTCAAGAGGGATTTCTATTTAAAGGGAATAAATTGTGTGTTCCTGCCTGTCCTTTGGGGGAGTTATTGATTAGGGAAGCTCATGGAGGATCCCTTGCTAGCCACTTTAGCTTGAACAAGACCCTGGATATCCTCAAGGAGCACTTCTTTTGGCCTAAAATGGGAGATGATGTTCTTAAGGTTGTTTCCAAATGCTCTATGTGCCATAAAGCCAAGAGTTAGTTTCATCAAGCCCTTTATACCCCACTACCAGTTCCTTTGAGTCCTTGGGAGGATGGTATCATGGATTTTGTGGTAGTTTTACCAAGAACACAGATAGGCAAGGACTCAGTTATGGTAGTTGTTGACAAGTTTTCTAAGATGGCAGACTTTGTATCCTGTCACAAGACAGATGATGGCTCCCATGTTACAGATTTGTATTTCAAGGGGATTATCAGACTTATTGGGTTACCAAGGACCATTGTGAGTGATAGAGACACCAAATTTCTGTCTCACTTTTGGATGAGCCTTTGGCATCTACTGGAAACCAAGTTGCTTTATAGCACTACCTGCCACCCTCAGACTGATGGCCAAACTGAAGTCATCAATAGGACCCTATCTACCCTCCTTAGAACATTGGTCTAGAAGAACATCAAAGAGTGGGATCTCAACCTCCCATATGCTAAATTTGCCTACCATAGAACCCCAACTGGAGCTCCTGGTTGCTCTCCATTTGAGGCCTTATATGGGATCAATCCACTTACTCCAATTGATCTTCTTCCACTATTACTGATTGCAAGGTCAATTTTGAAGCAAAATAAAGAGCCAAGGAGATGAAGAAAATGCATGAGCATATTAGAGCTCATATTAAGAAGATTAATGAGACATACAAGGTCAACGCCAACAAAAACAGAAAGGATGTTGAGTATCAACCCGGTGACCTTGTTTGGCTCCATCTCAGGAAGGAAAATTCCCTACAAGAAGAAAGAGCAAATTGATGGCTAAAGGGGGTGGTCCTTTCAAGGTGTTGGCTAAGGTAGGAGCCAATGCATACAAGATAGAACTCCCTGGAGATATAACTATATTAGCCGCCTTCAATGTAGGAGATTTAAGTCCCTATGTGGAGGATAAGATTGATTATAGGGGTTTGAGGAAAAATCCTTTCAAAGGAGGGGAGGATGATGCAGAACAAGGGCAAGTTCAAACTGTTTAGCCTGAAAGAAAGGAATCATTACTCATTGATCTTCTTAAGGACCAATTCTATGAAGGGAAATAATGCAAATTTGATGCTTGTTTAGGAAGGTCCCTGCTTTTCTAAATGCCCTAAGACCACTTGCAAGAAGACAATAGTTATTTTGAGGCTAGCCATCAGCCTTAGTTCAGTTCAGTTCAATTTCAATAAGGGTTGTCTGAAGTTCAGTGCATTTTGGCTCCCCCAACAACTACTGGTGAATCATTTTCGACCAAGGAGCATCACCATTTTTTGGAAAGTAACCTACCTCATTTGATAGCACATGATCGCCTACTAAATGATAAACGTTGCTTGAGTTTTAGTAAGAAAAGTCCAGCAGTAGGAGTATATCAGTTAAGCAACAACAGCAGTTCTGGAGGTTTATTTTAACCTCAGCTTAGCAACTCGTTTTGGCATGTTCAAGGACTTAAAAATGTGCCTAAATATTTATCGTTGAATGTCCTAAAGTTATAGAATCAAATTATTCAGCATCTGCTTTTAACGAGCTCAAGTACCTTGGAAATACCCTTTGATCCAATGGATTTCAGGGTGTGGTGCTGTACTTTGCTGATTACCGGGCTAATCACCCGATTAATGGCTGCATTTTGCTCCCCAAGGTCATCATTAGTAGTACTTGGATGCTAAAAAGGATTGACACCTCAGTAATGGAGATTAGTAAGGGTTAGCTACTGTTTTAGGCAGTTTTCTTTCAAACTCTTTTGCTATTTTAATCCCTTAGGCACATTCTATTTTAGCCGTTGATTTTTGTAAGAGAGGTCGAGTATGTAAGCCTTGTTTTTCATTGTAAGCAACAAATTATGATTATGAAATACAATTGCTTTGCTGGTTTCAAGTAAACTCTCTCAAATCTCTCTAAACTTTAACCTATTTGGTGGTGTTTAGTGAGTGAGCCCTTTAGCTTATCTTCTAGTGTTGAGGCTTTAGGAAGATTGGTGGTGAGCTCCTTTCCAGTCTTGATTGGTGGTTTTAAACCTTTACATCAGGACATATCTTCCATGTTGAGTGCTAGGTTTGGTTCATCCCCAAGCCTGTAGTTCAGCATATATCAGTACTTATTGTTGAATCATGCTGAATAGTTGAAGAAAATATGACTAGATATTCTCGATAAGTACCTAATAGTGTTGAATTGTACTAAATTGTGCTGAATTATGCTGAATTGTGCTAAATCATGCTGAATTATTCTGAATAGTGTTGAATTAACGAGTAACAAATTAGGAGTATTGCCTCTCTTTTATCCTCTTCTTTTTTCTTTAATTAAGATGAAACACCCTAAGTGTTTTATTTTTGTTTTATGGAAGTTAGCCCATCATGGGCTTGAGCAATGAAAATGGTGGGAAATTTACAGATGAATACAGTGAAATGAGTAATTTTACTGCTAAGAAGAGTGAAGCTGTAATAATTCAGGATTTGGATGATGAAAATCTATAGGCAGCATTTGGCAAGGCACTTCATGATTTTACCATGAGAGATATGACAAAACTGATATTTAGATCGTTGGATTTATGTGGTCAATTTTATGAAATGTATGCAAAATCAAAAGGGTTTGGAGTTCGATAGAAAGGAGCATGTAGGAGTATAAGAGATGGTCTTCCAACTTTAATAATATTTAAATGTTCTGTAGAAGGCCAACGTGATCCAAGGTACATAAACTATCCTAACAAGAAAAGGACGGCAAAAGAGTTGACAAGATAGGAATTGTCTAGTAGAGAGCCCATCCAAAGGGATCAACCTTTTTTT
This sequence comes from Selenicereus undatus, assembly GCA_017589665.1. Classification (NCBI taxonomy): domain Eukaryota; kingdom Viridiplantae; phylum Streptophyta; class Magnoliopsida; order Caryophyllales; family Cactaceae; genus Selenicereus; species Selenicereus undatus. Next base: position 24,195,183 of record JACYFF010003369.1, read on the forward strand.
CATCACCGCCACCACCAACAACGACGACACCTCCCAGTGTGGCTCCCATTTTCACCAACAACATCAACCTTTTTTTTTCTCCCACCATGATCACTAAAGCTTTGTAGTGAAGAATCCATATTGCAAGATTTGATAAAGTTCATGTCTATGATGTACTAACTTCTATAAATTAAAAAAAAAACAATTAGGGTGTTGGATATTGACAATATGCTATTAAAAAAAGGAGGAGGAAAAAAGAGAGGAAATACTCCAAATTTATTATTTATTAATTTAGTATAATTCAACACAATTTAGCATAATTTAGCACAATTCAGCACTATTCATCATAATTCAACACAATTCAGAACACAATCAACATATCAAAAAATTCAAGATAAACAAAAATATGACTTGCTACTCATAAATATATGCTTTTAATTAGCAAACAAGAGTTGTAATTTAACATACCAATTTAAGAAGTTAAGGAAGATGGACATTGGGTGATTTTATTAATCACGTGTTGAGAGGGAGATGATTGTGAGTGATTTTATCAAATAAGTTGATAAGCAGTTGTTGATGTGAAGTACTTGAATTAGATTGAATTTATACATATTGGGTTATTAGGGATTCGTAAATTATGGAGGAAGAAAGGAAAAATAATATCTTGAAATACTTTATATATCTTTTTTTTATCAAAAAAAGATTTCATATATTGTAAAAAAAACTAATCATGCAAACAAAAGGAATATAAAGATATTAACAGTGGAAAATATATCAAAAGGAAACTAAAATATGGAGGAAGAAAAAAATATAAAAGCCAATGGCGAAAACCCTTAAAAAAAATCAAAGAAGAATTGAACTACTCATTTCCCTCTCGCTTGATTCGAACTTGTGACCTACTGGAAAATCATAAGGTAGTGCAATTCCCTAACCATTGGACTACAACATTACTTCCAATCTCTCTTCACATTTTTATGTAATATTTCTACAATAAAGAGTTTGCATCAAAAAAAAAAGATCAAACCAAAAAGCCCTAAAGCGATTACCACCCGCGCCGCCCGCCAGCTCCGGCCACAACACTAACATGGCCACCATTTTTTTCTGCTCCAGTGACACTCAGTGATTCCTGCCGGCATTCAGTCGGAGATTTCGGCTATGTTGAGATGCGATAGTGGAGGTTGAAGTCGACATACCTTCATTGACTTCTCGCGCAGATTTTTGTTGCCCAACTTGACCATGTCGCCGAAAATTTTTGAACGACAACTAGAAAATATGAAAGGTTGTTGGAAAATGTGAAGGTTAATGGTGATACATATCAAACTCCATACAAGCCCTACAAAAATATTTTTTCCTCAAAATTTGTAAATATTTTATGATTTTTATAATGCATTTTTGTTCATTCAAAAACTAAAATAAATCAACAGTTCAGATCATGGTATAATAAATATATGTTCTAGATTTACTTAGTTATGGTGGTTGTCGTACAGTGACAACCACTATAATGCATCCTTTAAAAAAAATGGAGTATTTTCTTAGTTTTCATTTTTTTTTGTTTTTTTCATTTGTCAAAGTCTAGTTTTCAACCAAATCTTATCCGTGAAAAATAATTCACTAAACAATGATCTTTTATTCACAGAAAACTAACCTATTGTTCAATAAAGAGTGCTCTACTATTAACTAAAAATTATTCTAATGATGAATAAAACTGAATAGACATAGATTATGGGCTTGCGGCTAATGATTCTATTTATTCAGTTGTTAAGAACAAAATTTGAAAGCTTACGACAAATAGTGTTCTAATGTATACCAAAAGTCAAACTATAGTTCACAAAACAATGTTTTTATTGTACAATAAATAACATTCTATAACACACTAAATATTATTTCATTGTGTATTAAATACTGTTATATTATTCTACGTAAAATTAATGTAAAAATGAATATGTGCGTATACATTTGATGAATTAAAAAAAATGAATATATATGTGAGCTAAATAATATTCTATCATGCACTAAACACTATTCTAGTATACATTAAATACTATTATATTCTACTCTAAAATAGTGTAAAAATAAAGGTGAATGTATACATTTGCTAAATCTTCGATGATAAAAAAAATTTAGCACAATTCAAAATCTTGAATTTCACAACATCAAACTTCAAGAAAGCTATCCAATTTTAACTTTTTGTCCGTTAAAAATTAGCATGTTGCTCACTAAGAATTATATGGACACTTTTATTGCCAAAGAGTATTATGTTGTCCACCAAAAATTATTCTATTGTACACTAATCTTTTTGTATGTGTAAACTCAACTTAGGCTAATAGAATATGTTTTATAAACTAAGTAAATATTACAAAAAATTAAAAGGTAAAAGTCATTGAAAAAATCAAGAGAAATAGATAACTCTAAAAACAAGTGGAAAATGTTGCCAAAAAACAAAAACAAAACAAAGATAACAAATTTAAAAAGAAAATAGAGTTGTGGCTTATGGGTTATGAACAGATGAACTTGGAAATCAATTAATATCATCCCTATCGTGTAGGTGACTCAACTAACAAATGTCAAAGTGAGAATAAAAGTATTAATTAGTTGTTGGCACGACTCAGGTCTTCAGAAATGTTGACGTTTTGCTCCGGTGTATATGATATTGTTGTAATAGTGACTTGCTCAACCTAATATTGTGTCACTTTATAACCTTTTATTATCTAATATTTGCTCGAAAATAAATGATTAATTGGAATTTTAATATGTTTTTATTTATCGTGTAGGAATTGGAAGATTAGGAGAAAAAAAAAACAACTTGCTCAATTAATCAAGGGTTGGATCAAGAGAAGAAGAAAGGAAATAGAAGAGGAAGAAAAAAAAAACCCACCCAGCAACCTACCTTGCCCCAAGCTTTGAAGCTCAGTCTGTGTTTCACCACCCTTTCTCCCTTATTCCTTTTTCTCTCTCTCGCCGGGCCTGGCCTGGCCTGGCCTAGATACTCCAACAGGCCAGAACTGTGGCCCATTCTCCCTTCCCCCTCTCCTCTCTTCATCCTTCCCTTTTGTTCCTAGCAGGGTCTCGAGGGCAAACGGGCTTATTTTCGTGGCCCATTTGTTGCCGGTCCATAGCTTCCCCATCTTCTCCCCTTTCCTCCTTCACCTCATTCATAGTGGGCTTGGGCTTTGTTTTACTCTGCGACCTAGCCGTGCTCTTCCCTCTTCTAGCCTAGCCTTCCCTGTATTTAATCTGGCATGCTTCTCATGTGACCACCCAAATGGCTCCCCACTCCTTTTCTTCTTCTCCTCGCTGCCCATTCTCAGACCACTTCATCTTCCTCTCAGTGCAACCATGGATCTTTCTCTCTCCTCATTCAATCATCAACTTTCATTGCCCCATTATCACATCCGACCGTTACTCATTAGTTTCATCATCATCACTATCATCAAGCTGACAGTTACAAGAATTAGAGAAGGCTTAATTGGTGATTAAGGAAGCAATTAAGAGGGGAAGAGGGTTGCAGTTTTGTAAGATTAAAAAGGGGGTCCGAAGGCAAGAGGCAGGGAGGAGGGTTGAATTTTTCATTCTTTTCTTGGTTTTACATTTTCATTTGGAACCTTAGATTTGGTTGTTTAGATTCCAACAAAAAAAAAAAATATTCACTCAAGTTTTTGTCAATTTAAGACATTTTAGGTTTTGAAGTTGGATTAATCTGGTTGTGGTTCAAGCATTGTCGAGTATTTGCAGCTTTCTAGCTTCGATTTTCCATATTTTGGCTTTGACTAATGATGCTCGTCCTGTTCTTCAATCCTAGGCCGTAACTTCTAGTTAGGTAATAAAATTATCCAGTCTTACATTTTCATGAATGATTACATTAGATTTGAGACAATAAAACTCCACTAACTTCCAATTTGCACTTCTACAAGAAAAAAATTAGATTATATTAGTTAATAGTGTTATTTAGGGTTAACTACTGTTTTATCAATATTTGAATGATAGCTCTTGATTAGCGATCTAATTGCATACACTATCCCTAAGGACGACACTCATAAGCACTATAACGATAAACCGTACACTTGCGGATTTCACAATAAGTTTTGGTGCCGTTGCCGGGGATTGTTTTGTGAAATTCAGTTGCATCAAGTCGTAGTTTAGTTATTTGAGTCGTTTGATTCATTGTTGTTTTAGTTTCATATTTGTGATTTTTAGTTTTGGTTGAGTTTTTATTTAGTTCTAGTGGTTTAGTTTAGTTTAGTTTAGATTTCTTTGTTTTAAATTTTCGATTTGAGTTAGTGTTTTGATTTTGTTTTTGTTTTTGTTTTAGGATCAATTTAGTTTGATTTTTAGTGTATGTTTTACTGCTAAAAAAATAGTACAAATCAAATTAATTTGATTTGTGAAGCTGTACAGGAACATAAAAGAAAGAAGCAGAACATAACCAGAAACTGTCCGGTGCTTTCCTAGCATTTTGGTTACTATTTGAATTTTTTAAAGCACTTTGGGTATGAATTTTTCTGTGTTTATATTTTTTTTGTGGATTCAGCATAATGTTTAGAGTATTTTTGAATTTTTCTAGAATTTTTTGGACTATCTGGAAATTTCTGTGATTTTTGTAACTAATTTTCTATTTGCAATTTCTTGCACAATTTAGGGCTAGAAAAAAATTCAAAAAAAAATATAGTCATGTCCTTGAGATTGTGTTGAATTTACTGTGTATAGAGTTATGATTTTAGGAGTTTTTTCTATTTTAATTTTATTTTTAGATTTGACTTGTTTGAGTTTAGTTTATTTTCTATCTTCTTTTAGTTTATTTGTGTTTTTTGTTTTTGTGATTTTTCTAAGGTTGGATCACTTTCTTTTTTTATTTTGTTTTTAGGTTTGATTCACTTTTTGATTTTGGTTTTGTGTTTTAAAGAAAAAAGGAAAAAAATTAGAAAAATGAAAAATCCAAAAAGATTAGAAAAGGGGGAAAAAAAAGACCAAAAATATATCCTTTGGTGAGGGTGTGGGATTTACATGATTGGTTGGGTTAGAGACCCTGAGAAATAATAGACTTGTTAGGAGTGAACCTGACCCTGAGCTTGAAACTGAACCTTAACCTAAGTCTGAATTAGAGGAAATGGCACAAGAAAGATCTTTGAGTGATATTTTCTATCCTCCTAGGACTGCTTTGGCATCTTGTTTCACTATACCTAACCTAGGACCAAATGTGACTTTCAAATTGAGGCCTCACTATACTCAAATGCTCCCTAAGTTCACAAGTTTAGAGGATGCTTATTTATTTTTGAGGAAATTCGAAGAAGCGTGTCCTATGATGCATTTCCATAATATCCCTATTGATGTTGTGTGCATGAAATTGATTCCTTTTACTTTGAAAGATTCTGCTAAGCGTCAAATGTATGGCTTGGCTGCTAATTCTGTTACTTCTTGCAATGATTTCGTTAGATTGTTCTTAAGAAATATTTTCCTAATGCCAAGACTCTTAAGCTAAGGAATGAAATCAATCAATTTCTACAATTAGATAGGGAATCATTCTGGAATACTTTAACATGTTCAAAATTTTGTCGGCTCAGTGTTCCCATCATGGTTTAGACCAAGCATTATTGTGCCAGATTGTATATGAAGGAGTTGACCAACAAGCTAGAACCATGTTAGAGTTCATGTGCTAGGGTTACTTTCTTTCTAAGAGAGTCACTGCTGCTTGGGAATTTTTAGAGGACTTAGTTGAGAAAACCATGTAGTGGGAAACCACTCGTGATAACAGTCTAAGTTCTAGGTTTACAAGGGGTGGGTTACATTTTGTCTCTAAAGTGAGTCACTTAGAGTCTAAGATTGCTGTTTTAGAAAACATATTGAAGGGGTTGTCTCCCCATATTCCCTAGATATCTCAAACTTCTGTGGTGTTCTGTTCTCATTGTCAGGCCTTAGATCATTCTTTGAGTACTTGTACTTATTTGGCTCACCAGTTAGCAACTAGACCGGAGCAAGCAAGTATGGCCTTTTAGAGACCTAAGGACGACCCATTTTTTCCTTATTATAATCCAAGGTTGAGAAATCACCCTAACTTTTCTTAGAGTGGCCCAAATGTTGCAGTTTCTAACTCCTATCTTGGAGTGTTTCTTGGAAACAACTCCCAGTCCATCTCCCACCCCTCTAACTCTTTTTAGAGACCGACTTTTCTCGGTGTGCCCAATGCACCTAGACCTCCACCTCATGTATCTTAAGTTCAACCTCCTCCTGGTTATGCTAACATTGATAAAATTGAGAGGAGAATTAATAGTAACGTAGAGAGAATGATTAATGCTAATATGGAAAGAATGATGAGAATGATGACTGAGCAGTTTTTCCAATTAGCATCATCTTCTAGGGAGCTAGGTATTTTTCCAAGTCATCCTGAGGTGAATCCTAAGGGGCATGCGTCCTCCTCTTCTGGTGCTGACCCTAGTGAGCCTGTGAGGAAAGCGAATGCAGTTATATCTTTTCGATCTAGTTGAGATATTGATAATCAAGTGAGAAATCCTAATGAACCCTGCATGTATCCTCACCAATTATTTCATAATTCTTCTTCTTCTCATTCTTCTCAAGAAAATGGTTCATCCAGTAAGCCCGTGGCTACTATGGATGGTGCCCCTAATGATTATGATAATCCTATACCTACTGAGTCACCTTCTAACAAAGAGCAGCCTAAGGAGAAAGGTTCCTCTTATTCAGTTGATCTTTCACCTTCTAAGGATTCTTCTTATCCTTTTTTTGCTAAGAAAGTCCATAAGTGTTTATCTCCTTTTCCCCATGGGCTTAAAAAGAAAGACCAAGCTCGTGTTGAGAAGATGAGAGATACCTTCTCTCTCAAGTCAAAATCAACATTCCTTTACTCGATACTATTCAGCAAATGTCTTCATATGCTAGATTTATAAAGGATCTGTGTACAACCAAAAGAGCTGCTAGTATCCCTACAAAGGCTTTCTTAGCCTCTTACCCTAGTTCCATCCTTTCTCATACGATCCTAGTGAAGTATAAGGACCCTGGTTGCCCTACTATTTCTATAGTTATAGGGGACCGACTTATTCATAGAGCTTTACTTGATTTAGGGGTCAATGTTAACTTGATACCTTTCAATGAGTATGAGAGGCTAAGGTTAGATGAGCTGAAACGTACCAAGATAGTCATTCAATTAGCTCATAGATTGACCAAGTTGCCTAGGGGTATAGTTGGGGATGTTCTGATTAGAGTGGGTGAATTCATTTAGCATGTGGACTTTGTTGTGATTGAGACTGAGAAGGTGTCCAATATTGCTACTCAAGTCCCTATGATTCTAAGGTGCCTTTCTTGGCCACTGTCAATGCCCTCATTAATTACATAAATGATATGATGAGACTATCTTTTGGTAACATGACCTTAGAATTGAACATCTTTAACATAGAAAGACAGCCTTTTGGTTTTGATGATATAGAGTTTCCACTCTTAATTGGGTAGAAGATTTTGTATTCAATGATGATTTTGATGACATGTTTGCTGCTGAGTATGAGTCATTTCTTGTGGATAATGGGCTTGAATATGATGTGTTTGAGTTTGACAACTTGTGTTCTACTGCTCATTGTATACTTGCTACTACTTTTGAATCTGCTCATGATTCTATTTCCCTTCCTACTCTTGAATTGAAACCTCTCCCTAATTCTCTTAAGTATGCATTTTTAGGACTCGATGAATCGTTACCTATGATATTGCTTCTGACCTAGACCAAGACCAAGAGGACCAACTAATTGCCCTACTTAGAGAGGACAAGGAAACTATAGGTTGGACTTTAGGGGATATCAAGGGTATTAGTCTCTCCACTGTGCAGCATAGAATTCATTTGGAGGACAATACTAAGCCCTACTGAGACCGTCAAAGGCGTTTGAACCCAACCATGCAAGAAATAGTTAGAAAGGAAATATTGAAGTGGTTAAACCATGGAATTATTTATCCCAATTCTGATAGTGAGTGGGTTAGCCCTATTCAAGTTGTTCCTAAGAAGACCGATATTACTGTGATTAGAAATGACAAGAACGAGTTAGTCCCTACTCGAGTCTAATCTAGGTGGCGTGTGTGCATTAATTACAGAAAATTGAATGCTGCCACTAGGAAATATCATTTTTCCCTTCCATTATTGGGCCAAATGTTAGAGAGGTTGGCTAGATATTCCTTCTATTATTTTTTAGATGGATATTCTGACTACACCTAGATCTTTATTGCTCCTGAGGATCAGGAGAAGACTACTTTCACTTGTCTTCTTGGGACTTATGCCTTTAGGAGAATGTTGTTTGGACTGTGCAATGCCCCTATTACCTTTTAGAGGTGCATGATTTCTATTTTCTCAAATCTAGTTAAGCAATGCATAGAAATTTTCATGGATGACTTTTCTGTGTTTGGGTCTTCCTTTGATGATTGTCTATCTAATATGAGAAAAGTGTTAGAAAGGTGTAGGGAGAAAAATTTGACTTTGAACTGGGAGACATGTCACTTCATGGTTAAAAAAGGGATAGTCTTAGACCACATTATTTCTAGAGATGGATATGAGGTAGACAAGGCTAAGACTGATATGATTGTTAATCTTTCCACTCATAGTTGTGTGAAAGAGGTGAGGTTTTTCCTTGGATATGCTAACTTCTATCGTCATTTCATTAACGACTTTAGTAAGTTAGCGAAGCCTTTGACCAACCTGTTAGCTAAGGATGTGTCATTTCACTTCTCTAAGGAGTGTCTTATGGCATTTACTAAGCTTAAGGAAACCTTAACATATGCTCTCGTTCTTCATCCTGCCATTTGGGGAGATCCATTTGAGTTGATGTGTGATGCGCCTGATTATGCTATTGGGGTTGTTCTACGATAGCGTATTGATAAGAAGCCCCATGTTATTTATTATGCTAGTGACACTCTGAATGATGCCCAACCGAACTATACTATTACTGAGAAAGAATTCTTGGCTGTGATATTTTGGTTTTGAGAAGTTTAGACATTATTTGATTGGGTCTCATGTGATTATCTATACTAACCACTCTACTCTTAAGCACTTTCTTTCTAAGAAGGATGCTAAGCCTAGACTTGTGAGATGGATCTTGCTTTTGCAAGAGTTTGATTGCGAGATTAAGGACAAGAAAGGCTCTAAGAACCTTGTAGTTGATCATTCATATAGGATTCCCTGTGATGGAGAGAGTGAGTGAAGTATTTCTGAGTGCTTTCTCGATGAGGAATTATATGTTGTCCACCCTGATCTTTGGTATGCTGACATTGTGAACTACTTAGCTTCTGGTAGGACCCCTGAGGGATGGACTAAGAATGATAGAGATATGTTCTTTCACCTCATGAAATTCTTTGTTTGGGATGACCCTTATTTGTTTAAGTACTATTCTGATAAATTTTTTAGGAGGTTTATTCCCGATCATGAGGTGAAGAGTGTCCTTTCTTTTTATCATGACTAGGCATATGGGGGGCATTTCAGTGGGAGGAAGACTGCAACCAAAGTTCTTCAATGTGGTTTCTATTGGCCTACTTTATTTAGGGATGCTTTTGAATACTGTAAGAGTTACCCTAGGTGCCAACAGTTGGGTAGGATAAGCAAAAGAGATATGATGCCACTTAACCCCATCATTGTGGTGGGATTTTTGATGTGTGGGGTATAGATTTCATGGGACGATTTCCATTTTCTTTTGGAAATGAGTGCATTTTATTAGTTGTGGATTATGTCTCTAAATGGATTGAAGCCATACCTTCTAGGACCAATGACGCTGAGGTAGTTGTGAAGTTCCTTAGGGAGAACATCTTTGTTAAATTTGGCATGCCTCCAGCTATCATTAGTGGTTAGGGTACCCATTTTAATAACATGTCTTTTGATGCCATACTGACGAGGTACTCCATAGTCCATATACTTGCTACCCCCTATTATCCCCAAACTAGTGGTCAGGTTGAAGTGTCCAATCGGCAAATTAAGCAGACTCTAGAGAAGATAATGAGCAGAAAGAAGAAAGATTGGGCCAACAAGCTCATAGATGCTAATTGGGCTTATAGGACGCTTTCAAAACTCCCTCAAGTATATCACCTTATTGGGTTGTTTATAGTAAACCTTGTCATCTCCCTATTAAGATAGAGCACAGAGTTTGGTAGGCCATTAAGATGCTCAATTATGACTTGACTAAGGCCTGTGAAGAGCGCAAACTGCAATTGAGTGAACTTAAAGAAATACGAGCTGAGGCTTATGAGAGTGTTCGATCTTACAAAGAAAGGACTAAGTTGTTTCATGAAAAACAAATCCTTAGGAATGAGTTTGCCCAATGAATGAAAGTCCTCGTATATGACTCTAAGCTCAATTTATTTCAAGGGAAATTGAGGTCCTGATGGACAGGTCCTTTTATTATTTCACATGTTTTCCCCTGTGGTGCAATTGAAATTCAAGATCCTGAGAGTGGTGCCATATTCAAAGTGAATGGCCAACGATTAAACCAGTTTCTGGAGCTTCCGAGTAAAGAAGATATGGAGTGTTTGATACTTCGCAAACCGCGCTCTAATTAGAGATGAAATTTTGAGCTAAATTGGGTATATTTAGCGCCCGACCTGGTTTGCTTGTAATTTCTTTCCTTCCTTTTTCTTTTTCTCATTTTTCTCTTCGTTTTGTATAGTTGGCTGCTTTTCTTTCACTTTTGTGTATATATGTTGAACATTTGTTTTTGAGTCATGTCATTTTTTGTTTTTGAGTCTTATTTTCCTTTTTGTATATTTGTTTCTATTTCTTAGTTTTTATTTTTGTGTGTTATGTTTCCTTTCACTCCCAATGAGGACATTTGTGAAATTTAGGTGTGAGGGTGAGGAAACTTTGAAAATTTAAGACATTGAAAAAAAAAATTGAAGACTTTGAAAATCCAAAAAGATTTTTGTTTTGTTTTGGGGAATATATGTGTTATTCTGATTGACTATGTCATCTTGTACCCTACTACAAAAATGGGGCCGAACATCGACGGAAAAAGCGACGTACAAAGCACCCAATTGAGTCATTAAGCTTTGTTCGACGGAATTTACATCGAAATCCGACGGAAAATTGAATTTCCTATGTAATTTCCGTCGGACAATCATCCTGTTTCCCCCAAAAAAGTAGATCTGGTTTTTAAAAGCATGGGTCTTCAGTTCGACCCTGATTTCGCAACCGAGAGAAAGGGAATGGAGGAGAGAGAAAGAGGGCGCCGAGGAGAGAGAAAGAGCGAATTCCATTTTTTCCGGTGACCGGTAAATGTGAAGGAAGTTGCTGTTAATTGTTATTCACCGGTAAGTTAATTATTTTTAGTTAAATTGTTGTTTAAAGTTGAAAATTTTGAGTTAATTAGTGTTTTTATGGTGGTTAATTTGTTATGGGTGGGTTGAAGAGGAGAAGCCGCCCGCCGTCGCCACCGCCACTATTGCCGCCGCTACCGCCAACTATTTGCAACTCTTTTCGCCGGTGGTTGATTTAATTTTCCGGGCATTTAGAGGTTAGTGACACTAAGCACCTAGCTTTATTAAAATTATTGTGTGTTGAAATTATATTAATTTTTTATTTATTATTGAATTTTGTAAAATTTAACTTTGTAGTATATATATGTGTTAGTTTATTTAATTTATTTTGTTTGGTAAATTATGGATGTGGAAAATATGGAAGTGAAATATGTTATATTTATTATTTGATTTATGAAGTGTACTTATTCGGATAAGTGGAATAAAATATTTTAAGTATGTATATTTATAAAAAATTGTATAATTATTATAAAATGTTGAAATATATTAAGAATGTTTGATGTGTTTTGTTTTGGTAAATAATTTAAGTTTGTTAAGTATGTTTAATTTTTTGGGATTTGTTGTATACATTAAGTTTTATATAAATTTGTTAAATATTGTTGAATTTTGTGAAATTTAACTTTGTAGTGTGTAATTTATATGTTAGTTTATTTTATTTATTTTGTTTGGTAAATTATAGATGTGGAAAATATGGATATAATATGTTTACTTGTTATTTGATTTGTAAAGTGTATTTATTTGGATAAGTGGAATAAAATATATTAGGTATGTATATTTACAAAAGTTATATAGTTATTATAAAATGTTGAAATACATTAAGAATATTTAATGTGTTTTGTTTTGGTAAATGATTTAAGTTTGTTAAGTATGTTTATTTTTTTGGATTTGTTGTCTATATTAAGTTTTATATAAATTTGTTATGTATTGATGCATTTTGTGAAATTTAATTTTGTAGTGTGTAATTTATATGTTAGTTTTTTTAATGTATTTTGTTTGGTAAATTATAGATGTGGAAAATATGGATGTAATATGTTTACTTGTTATTTGATTTATAAAGTGTATTTGTTTGGATAAGTGGAGTAAAATATATTAGGTATGTAAATTTATAAAAGTTATATAATTATTATAAAATGTTAAAATATGTTAAGAATATTTAATGTGTTTTGTTTTGGTAAAAGATTGAATTTTGTTAAGTATGTTTATTTTTTCGGATTTGTTGTATATATTAAGTTTGTGTATTAATTTGTTATGTGTTGTTGAATTTTGTGAAATTTTTAATTTTGTATTGTATATATGCGATAGTTTATTTAATTTATTTTGTTTCGTAAATTATGGATGTGGAAAATATGGACGTGAAATATGTTATATTTGTTATTTGATTTATGAAGTGTATTTATTTGGATAAGTGGAATAAAATATATTAAGTAGGTATATTTAAAAAAAATTGTATAATTATTATAAAATGTAGAAATATGTTAAGAATATTTAATGTGCTTTGTTTTGGTAAATGATTTAATTTTTTTAAGTATGTTTATTTTTTTTTGGATTTCTTGTATATATTAACTTTGTATATAAATTTGTTATGTATTTTTGAATTTTGTGTAATTTAATTTTGTAGTGTATATATGTATTAGTTTATTTTATTTATTTTGTTTGGTAAATTATGGATGTGGGAAATATGGATGTAAATATGTTTATTTGTTATTTGATTTATGAAGTGTATTTATTTGGCTAAGTGGAATAAAATATAGTAAGTATATATATTTATAAACATTGTAAAATTATTATAAAATGTTGAAATATGTTAAAAAAAATTTGTTAATAATATTTTGTTTATTTTTTGGGCTTGTTTATTTCGATGAAATATGAAATAAATAAATAATGTAATTTGTGTTTGATAAATAAAATAGTTACGTTAAACTTATTTTCTTGTAGCATATATGTTTAATTATATTGTTGTAATTTAGTTTTTTGTGAAAATTTATTTTCGGAATATGGGAATATAGAATGTGAACTAAATATGAATATGATTTTTTTTTTCGGAATATGCGAATAGAAAGTGATAATTAAACATATTTGTTTTGATAAATGGTGTTAGTTATGGTTTATTTGTTATGTATTTTAGATGGGAAAAAAAAGAAAAAATGTTGAACGATAAAAAAATATCGCAATTGTTCATGCTCCTGTGACAAGCTTGGCGTTGTATTTTGCTGATTGAAACAGGTTTCTTTATTATGTTTACCTATAATTATTTTTGTGCATCAAAGTTTTGTTACTATTCATAGATAAGTTGATTATTGCCTTCCAAATATTGAATTGTATGATGTATTATAATAATTCATTAGTTAGTGCACGGTTAAATTGATTTTTAAAAGATATTTATTGAAATTAATTGTAGTATATATAACAATTAATGCGACCAGATTATCAACATATGGATGGGTCGTTGCATCGTCAATAGATGTATAAGAGGAGAAATCCTGATGGACATGGACTTATAAATGAGTGGTTGACGGGAGTAAATATGTTTGATGAAAATAAGAGGAATATAAAATTAATGGAGTTTATAGATATCCATGTGTTAAGTGCAAGAATATGCAATATGTTATTCCATACATTGTAAAGTCTCATTTGTATAGAAAGGGATTTGTGAAGAATTATTGGTATTGAACAAGTCATGGGAAAAATGATAATTCAGAAGTAGGGGGTGCAAGTACTTCACAATCTATAAGTTATGATTACGATCACGATGATCATAATCATATGGAGGATATGCATTTTACTCAATGCTTGAATCTGCTCTAAGACCTTTGTAAGAAGGGTGTAACATAACTGAATTGGAGACATCTGTAAGGCTGCTTAGTATTAAATCAGGCCACAACATGTCTCAATGTTGTTTCAATGAAGTTGTTTGTTTGATGAAAGATACATGCCCTCCTAAAAGTCGCATTCCAAAAAATTATCATCAATAGCTAAGAAAAGTGACAAATTTAGGCATGGATGTTCAGGAAATTGATTGTTGTCTAAATGGTTGCATGCTTTATTATAAACATGATGAGGCTATGTCTGCATGCAAATTTTGTGGATATGCAAGACGATTATGAAAGAACTCCAACCAATGAGGACGTAAAGAGGTTTCATATGCTACAATGCACTACCTACCTTTAATCCCAAGATTGCAAAGATTGTATGCCTCTAAAAGTAGTGCCGCTCGCATGAGATGGCACCATGAGCACCACCGAGAACCGGGTGTTCTTCGACATCCGTCGGATGGACTAGCGTGAAAACATTTTGACCAAAAGTATCCAAATTTTGCAGCATACCGTCAAAATGTGAGGTTAGGTCTATGTGCTTATGGTTTTACACCATTCTCACTATATGGAAGATCGTATTCTGTGTGGCTAGTTGTTGTTACACCTTATAACTTGCCTCCAGATATGTGTATGACCACTCCATACATGTTTTTAAGTTGTGTTATCCCAGGTCCAACAAATCCGAAAAACAGAATTGATGTGTACTTGTAATCTTTAGTTGATAAGTTGAAAATGCTATGGGATGTTGGGGTGGATACATTTGATGTTTCATAGGGAGAAACTTTTAGATTGCATGCTGCATTAATGTGGACAATCAATGACTTTTCCGCCTATGGAATGCTGTCCGGTTGAAGTACTCATGGGTTGTTAGTATGTCCGGTTTGCACGCATCAAAATTGTGCATTCTAGCTACAGCATGGACGAAAGCCATCTTGTTTAAATTGCCATTGTCGATTCCTGCCTCAGAATCATTGTTTTAGAGGTAATAAAGTTGCTTTCCGTAAAGGGTAGAGCATACACATTGACCCCTCCTCAGAGGATTTCTAGTGAAATATTGTCTGATGTAGCATCTATATTGCCTAAAGTAACTACAGAGGCAGAATTTCAAATTCCAGAATTGCAGGAAAATGAACGTAACTGGACGAAGCAAAGTATTTTTTTAGGAGTTGCCTTATTGGAAGCATCAACTTGTAAGACATAACCTTGATGTTATGCATATTGAGAAAAATTTCAGTGAAAATATTTTGAACACAGTGATGGATGTTCCGGGAAAAACAAAAGATAATATAAAAGTAAGAATGGATATGGCTATTCTGTGCAGTATTCAAGAGTTAAACTTAGGTACAAGAGGGTCCACTGATAGATTGTGTAAGCCGAAAACCAAGTGTGGACTCTCGTTAATTCAAAAGAGGGTTGTTTGCCAATGGTTAAGAGAGACTCATGTGCCTGATGGTTATTGTTCTAATGTGGAAAATTGGGTTGATTCATCTAACACAAAGTTTCAAAATATAAAAAGTCATGATCATCATTTGTTTTTGGAGAATCTTCTTCCAGTAGCCTTTGCTGCTCTTCTAGAAGATGTTTTGGGACCCTTGGTCGAGTTGAGTGAATGCTTCAGGAACCTATGCTCCAATGAGTTACATGTTAGCATGCTCGAAAAAATGAATAAGAATATTGCTGTAATTCTTTGTAAATTGGAGGCAGTTTTTCCTTCTGGATTTGGCATGTCATGGAACATTTGCCTATTTATTTAGCAGAAGAAGCTTTGTTGGGTGGTTCTGTTTAATATCGATGGATGTATCCTTTTGAGAGGTATTTTGGCTTTAAGCCTACAACAAAGAACAAAACTCATGTAGAGGCATCCATGGTTCAAACATATTTAGCATTTGAGATTAAACATTTTACCGAGTATTATTTTCAGTCAAGCTTGCATCGCCCAAGAAATGGGCGTAATGAGAGTATGCAACAATCCAAATCACAAATGCCAACTCTTTCGGTGTTCAACAGTAAGGGTATACCATTTGGAAATCGAGGAAAAAGATATCTTATTGAGCCGGAGTATCGTGTCACTCGCCTTCACATCTTACTGAATTGCGATGAAGTGCAATCATATTTGGAGTACGTTTATCAGTTGTTGAAAGTTTTATTTGAATATTTCAATTGTTCAGTAATTAAACAATTTGAATATTTAAATACAGTTGGTTTAGACATTAATTCCGTGGTCATAATCCTAACGTGAGTGATGTGAAAGTTGATTTGTTTATCGAGGCAAATTTTGCACAGTGGTTTGAATACAATGTAAGTAATTTTTATAATTAATCTTAAACTCTTACAAAAGGTTTTTTAATTCTAAAAATAATAATATGTTTTTTTCCTCATAGGTTAACTCTTACCAGGTGTTTGATGATGAGAGGCAAAATTTTTTGGTTAACTTATCTCGTGGACCTATTATGGTAGTGGAATTTTTTTTTCTGAGTATAAAGTGAATGGTTTTCAGTTTCATACCAAGACTAGGAATGAAGGTAAAGCCACATATAACTGTGGCATGTGTGTCAACGAAGTAGGCGAAGGTGATGAAGTATCAGGAGATTATTATGGCATACTTCATGAAATTATTCGTGTTGAATTCACGGGTGAACCAATTAAGAAATGTGTACTTTTTAATTGTAAGTGGTTTGATTCAGATGTTCCTCGGGGGCTACGTTATCCTAAATTTACCGCCTATCCCGAGGTTAATCATAATCTACGTTACAGAAAGTTTAACCCATTTATATTTGCTGATAATGCAACCCAAGTGGTATACCTTAAGTACCCTGAGGGAATAACAGGAAAAGTGAATCGGTGGGTAGCGATATAGAGCAAACCTCACGGTGCCCCTAAAGATAAGGATAATTTAGAGCTTGCCTATCAACAATTAGGAATGACAACCATGAATGTGGATAATGTAATAGCTACAACATTAGTTGATAAAACTGCGCAAGCTGATGATGTTGATGGACGTGATTGGGGTGATGATCATGATGGGGATGGTAAACATGATGATGATGACTATGAAGAGGATGAAGAAGGTGAATGGCAGGATGAAGCTGAAGACACTGATGATGATGATAAAGGAGATATGACATTGCAAAGTGATGATGATGGTGACGATGTGTTCCACAATAGTTGATTTAATCTTTTTGGTTGATTTAATCTTTTAGTTGTACGGGTCTTTATGCATGTCTGTGCACTTTATTTTTTATTGCAAGTGAGGAAAAACAATTGTATGTGTTTGACACATTTAGTCTAATTTAGTTGTTGAAAGTTTCTTTGTTTGGTGTGATCCTTCAATGACAATACTATCAATGTTTACGCTGCTGTATTTTATGTCTATTTTGTTCTTATTTATTAGATGTCTGTGGCAAATAGTGGACGCGGTTGAGGTCGAACCGTTAGGAGTGCAGGTAGAAGAGCACCACAACTGACCCCACAGAATGATCCAGCTGAAAACTATGAAACAAACACCTTCAGTGGGATGTTTGGAGGTTTCCTTGACCCAACTTAGCCGTTTGGAAATTATTTTAGTAGCATGAATGAACAACCATATATGCAACCACCTTTTTTTGGCATGGGTATGCAAACACCTAGCCAACCCAATAATCCTTACGTCGGTGGCACTTCAGCTACCCCATTAGTTTATCAACAATTTGGCACTATTAGCCCACATTATAATAGTAATCAGATTGTTGGTCAGCCTAAAATTCCAAGCCACTCAATCCACAATGAAGGGGTCCAAAATGAAAGGGCAGGAGGAGATAGACAAAGTCCTACACCTGATAGTGAAGCTGCAAGCACAAATAATAAGATTTATTTGCAACTTGATGGTGATACATAAGTTCATTATAAATTTTCTCCATCGCTAATCATATTTTTTTCATGCCTACAGTAATTAATTTTAACGATTTTTTTTTTGTACTTAGTTTTGTTCCATACCAGGTCGTAGTTCAAAAAATTGTTGAAAGTTTCGTAGGTAAGTACCCACGTCCTTGGACCACGTGGCGGAAAGTTCCACAATCCCAGTGAAACATATGGTTGAATGAGTTCAAGGTTGGGTTTATGTACAATTAATTTCAATGTTGTCATTAAATTGTTTGATGTGTTTACTAATATACTTGAACTTTGTTACAGAAACACTATTACTGGCATCCAGATAATTAACTCCACATACGGCGTAACTATGAGTCTAGAGGTGCAACTCGACTTAAGGATATTCTTGGATATGCTAAGAAGTACAACAAAAAGCCAAAGCGATTACCTCCTAGTGTTTAGAATGAGATGCTTAAGCATTGGACTGAGGATAACAAGTTTAAGAAGTTAAGTCAACAAAATAAAAAAGAATAGATTGAGTGATCCAGAAGGCCTTGGACCTTCGTTACATACATGTGGCTCAATTCCGATTAGTGAAAGTGTTAAGTCAAAAATCATGCATGATTTTTATAATTATTTCGAGTATATTATATATATTATTTCGTTTAATTGGTTTTGTCTTATATATTTTTCAGGGTTAGTATCAATTTAATAAAGATGAGAAGAGAGGACGTCGAAGCTCGGGAATTACACGTTTGGCTATGAAGACGGTCCAAAAATAAAAATTATGGAGAATATTATTTCCATAATTATTTAATTGGGTTAGGGTTTCAAAAGTTGAAGAGAGTTAGAAGTCTTGAGGAAGATAAGGAAGAGGGGAAGAAGAAAACCCTAAAGAAAAAAATAAACCTTCTCCATATAATCCCACGCAGACCTCACGCATAATAAGCTTGAACTCTCTCTCTCTACCCCCTCATCAGCTTTTGCTTCATCTTCATGCACAGCAGCCCACGCCTCCACCATCACCAACATCAGCCCCTTCTTTCTTCCTCTCTTCAGCAGCCCCTCTGTTCTTCTTCTATCATCAGCCCCACGGCTTAACCTCACGTTCAGCCCCTCCTCTTCTCCCACTCCACGCACAGCCCTATCCATCTCCTCTTCCTCTTTCACGCATCACATCAACCTTCAGCCCTCCTCTTTTCATCCCCACACACCACAGCCCATGCTTCTGATCATCAATCATCTCATCTTCATCAGCGATCATCACCATCTTCACGTCCATCATCAACATCATCAAAGTAGGGATTTTTTTTTATTATTATTAGTATTATTATTTTTACTTTGTTTATTTATTTTTGTATTTAGTTTATTGATTAGACATGAAATATTTGAGTTATGATTGTAATTTTAATTTTTACATGAGTGAGTAATTTTTTGTGCTTAGTATAATCTTCTTGAAGCCATGCTAAATTGATAATTTTGAAACAAGTCTTGTGCTTTAATGCCTAGTTGATTTCTATTCGTGATTCTTTAGCGATTAGTGTTTATCGTTTATGAAATCTGTGTTAAATCGATTAGAATGCATGCTAGTTGATTAAATACAATTTCGGTTGATAGTTTAAAAGATTGTAATACGTAAAAGTTATAATCTTTTAGGCCTAAGTATCACCCTAATTAATCATGGATAGCTCAAACCTATCTCTTTTAATTAGGTAATTGCTTTAGATCTTTGTTAAATCGATTTGCTGGTAAATTGGTTACAAAGTGTTAAATGATGTTTTTCTAATTCTTAATGCTCTAATTTGGTTAAATTTTTGCGCTGGTGTAAAGATTATCAAATTAGTAGGGTTTATATTAGGGTTGGACCTAAGTAAACTAGAATCTAAGGAAAAATGGGGAAGAACCGCTGGTGGACCTCTTCTACAGTTTAACTCATTAATAAAATTAACTTGTGTGTTAATGATAAATATTAATTTGCATGGTGGATTGAGATTATACTAAGTATTCTTCATAAATTTGATAACTTTCGATTATTATTTGTTACTTAGCGTTAATTTGGTTAGTTGTTAATTTTTGTTCTATTTTTTATTAGATTCAATATAATTTCAATCAAACCCCCCCCCCCCCAAAAAGTATAATCTTTAGGAGTGTCTAGGTAATTTTAGATAGCTTAGAGTTTGATTTTTGGAGTGGTTATAATTTTAGATTGAGTTTTAGTATTTAATTCCCGGTTTGTTTGAATTTAGACTAAAAATAGTTATTTTCGTTATTTTTTGGTTTCAATAAATTCCTAGGGTTTATAAAGTGTCCTAGTCTGTTCATATTCAGTTTCGTGATTTTTGGAAATTATTTGATAATTTTTCAGAGTTATTTTTCGAAATTGATATGGGCAGGTTTTTTGTTTATTAATTCTGAATATTTCGATTTTTAATTTTAATTTACGATTATTAAGTATTTTTAGGTCCAGAAATTTGTGTCCTGGAATTAGGGTAATTTTCCTTATTATTTTCGTATTTTTATTTATGCAGAATATTTTATTTCCAATTTAAGATTTAATATTCTGTTTGATTATTCTGCAGTAATTGGTTGATTTAATTTTCCTGAATTAAATCTGAAATTATTCTGAAGATATATGCTTATAAGGTTGCAGAATATTAGTTTAGGTTACTGTTTGATAATTTTAATATTTATTTTTCTGATTATTAGTTGCTGTTTTGAGTTTTTATTAAAATTTCAGTTAATATTCTGATTTTATTTTTCTGAAAGATTCAGGAAATATTTTTACTGTTTTATTTCCAGAATATGATTCATAATATTTAGGATAGTTATTAGGTCTTTTTCTAGATTTTTATTCATTAGAGTTCAATTGTTTTAGAATTATTAAAATTAGATTTAACAAGTTGATTAATAAAATTACTTAGAAGCAAACTAGCCATTTAAAGCAATCTTTCCTCGTGGATCGATCCCTACTTCCCTACGCTATAAAAATTATATAATAACCGAAGTAGTGGTTAAATTTGTAGCCCTCGACAGGCTTTACAAATTTTGGCGCCGTTGCCGGGGAAGGAAAATTAAAATTGCTAGTTTATTTCTATTTAATTTTACTACTTTCATTATTTTGTTTTAACTTTATTATTTTATTTTGTTGGACTTCTTGTAGTGCATGAAATTAAGAAGTGGTAAGGACACTGGGGAAATCAGGGATCAATCATTGACAGTTGAAATCAAAGAGAGTCAGCCTGACCCAGTAAGTTTTAGGATTAAAGAGGTAAGCATGTCCACTCTACGAGAACTAGCTGCCCCTAACTTAGAAACCCAACCCATGTCTATTACTTATGCTGTTTTAGATAGACCCTTAAAATTAAACTCAGGATTTATTAACTTATTACCTAAGTTTCATGGATTGGCTGGAGAGGACCCCTATAGACACATTAGTGAATTCCTTATTACCTGTTCTGCTATGGTGCCTGAAGGAATTCCTGATGACCAAATTAGACTAAGGGCCTTTCCTTTTTCTTTGCTTGGTAATGCTAAGGATTGGTTATATTATATGCCTGCTGGATCTTTTGCTACATGGAATGCATTGCATAAATCATTTCTAGAAAAGTTTTTTCCTGCATCCCGTATTGGATCTATTAGGAAGGAAATATGTGGAATCAAACAAATGAATGGGGAGACTTTTTGTGAATACTGGGAAAGATTTAATAAATTATGTGCTAGTTGTCCCCAACATCAAATAACTGAACAACTTTTGATTCAATATTTTTATGAGGGTTTACTTCCTATGGACCGTAATATGGTTGATGCTGCTAGTGGGGGGGGCTCTGGTTAATAAAACTCCAGCTGAAGCTAGAAATCTATTTAACTTGATGGCCCAAAACACTCAGCAGTTTGGTGCTAGAGACTCACAGGTTAAAAGAGTAAATGAGATAGGTTCTAGTTTAACTCTAGAAAATCAATTATCTCACATTACTGCTATGTTAAATAAGATTGTTACTGGGGGTATTCAAAAGGCAGTAGTATGTGGTATTTGTTGTCTAGAAGGGCACTCTACTGATGCTTGTCCTACTTTACAAGAAGGTAATGTGAACGCTCTTTACTCTAACCAAAATCAAAGGAGGTATGATCCTTATTCAAATACGTATAATGAAGGTTGGAGGGACCATCCTAACCTTAGGTATGGCCCTAAGCCTAACCCACCTGGTTTTGACCAATCCTCACGTCAACCTTCTAGTCAAGATAGGACCAATCTCCTCCTAGAGCAAGTCCTTAAGAAAATGGATGATAGGTTCCAGAGTATGGAAACCACCCTTAAGCAAGTTCAAGAAAGACAAACAGCGACTGACACCATAGTGAGCAACTTGCAAGCTCAATTGCAAAATAGGTTACCATCTCAACCTTACCCTAATCCCAAGGAGAATGTCAGTGTCATAACACTTAGAAATGGGAAAGAGTTAAAGGAACCTGTAAAGAAGAGAGAAGTGGAACCTGAGTTGGAAGTGAAAGGGGATGAATCAGAATTCAATGAAGAGTCTAATCAAATTACTAAGGAAATAGGAGAAAAGAAAAGAGAAACTTATAAGCCCATTCCCCCTTTTCCTAGTAGATTTAGAAGCCCTACTTCTAAGGTAAATGAGGCTAACCAAGAGATCTTAGAGACATTTAGGAAGGTAGAGATCAACATACCTCTCCTTGATGCTATTAAACAGGTGCCTCGTTATGCTAAGTTCCTAAAAGAATTATGCACCACCAAGAGGAAGTTAGTGGGTAATGAGAAGATAAGTGTGGGGGAAAATGTGTCTGCTGTTTTTCAAAGAAAGCTCCCCCCTAAGTGTCAAGACCCTGGTGTGTTTTCTGTTCCTTGCAAGATAGGAAGCATTTGTTTTGACAAAGCTATGCTTGATTTAGGTGCCTCTATTAATGTTATGCCTAGATCTGTTTATGACAAACTGAACCTAGGTGAATTAAAGAAAACAGGCATAGTGATTCAATTAGCTGATAGGAGCAACACTTACCCTGATGGAGTGTTAGAAGATGTTTTAGTTCAAGTCAATGAACTAGTATTTCCTGCTGACTTTTATGTAATGAACATGGGTGAAGCATGTCATGATATTCCTATTTTGCTTGGCAGGCCCTTTTTAAAAACTGCTAGAACTAAGATAGACGTACACGAAGGGGCACTAACCATGGAATTTGATGGTGAGATTATTAAGTTCAACATTTTTGATGCCATGCGATTTCCTTCTGATGTTAACTACTTGTATGCACTTGATGTTTTTGATGAGTTATCTCAAGATGTTTATGACTTGTCCCATGAGGATGAGTTATTCACTGTGCTTACCAAGAGTCTTGATTATACTGAGTCTGAAAAAGTGCCGTATCCTGTTAATGATAAGCTAGATGAAGTAATGAGTTCTTTATGTCATTTACAAGAGCATAATGGATCTAACAAAGTTGAATTATCTGAAAAGCATGCTAAGTTACTTCCTTCAAGTATCTCACCCCCTACACTAGAATTGAAACCCTTACCTGAAAATTTAAAATATGCTTATTTAGGGGATAATGAGACATTGCCTGTAATTATCTCTAGTGCACTCACCTTGGATCAGGAAGAAAAACTAATTAAAGTGCTTAGAGAACACAGTGAGGCTTTAGGGTGGACTTTAGCAGATCTCAAAGGCCTTAGCCCTACCTTGTGCTCACATACTATTACCTTAGAAAAAGATGCTAAGCCTAAGAGGGACCCTCAGAGGAGACTTAATCCACCCATGATGGAGGTAGTCCAAAAAGAAATTCTTAAGTGGTTAGATGCTGGGGTGATCTACCCCATTGCTGACTCTGAGTGGGTTAGCCCTATTCATGTGGTTCCTAAAAAGGGGGGGACAACAGTAGTGAAAAATAATGAAGGAGAACTGATACCTACTAGAGTCCAAAGTGGTTGGAGAGTGTGTATTGACTATAGAAAACTTAACAAGGCCACTAAGAAGGACCATTTCCCATTACCCTTCATGGACCAGATGTTAGAGAGACTAGCTGGGAGGTCACATTATTGTTTCTTGGATGGATATTCAGGTTATATTCAGGTCCCCATAGCTCCTGCAGATCAGGAGAAGACTACCTTCACTTGTCCTTTTGGCACTTACGCTTTTAGACGTATGCCTTTTGGTTTATGTAATGCACCTGCTACCTTTCAAAGATGTATGATGAGTATCTTTTCTGATTTTATCACCAAGATTATGGAGGTTTTTATGGATGATTTTACTGTACATGGTGATTCATTTGATGAGTGCTTGCATCATCTTACTCTTGTACTTAGACGTTGCATTGAATCCAATTTGGTCTTGAATTTTGAAAAGTGCCATTTCATGGTAGAGCATGGGGTAGTACTGGGACATGTTGTGTCATCGAGGGGATTAGAGGTAGATAGAGCTAAAGTTGACATCATCCAGTCCCTACCCTATCCAAAGTGTGTCAAAGATGTGCGATCATTCTTAGGACATGTAGGGTTCTATAGGAGGTTCATCAAAGATTTTTCTAAGATTGCTTCTCCTTTATGTGCCTTGCTTGCTAAAGATGTCGTTTTTGATTTTAATGATGACTGTATGAGGGCTTTTGATAAATTGAAGTTAACATTGACTTCCCCTCCTATTGTGCAACCCCCAAACTGGGCCTTACCTTTTGAGTTAATGTGTGATGCTAGTGATAAGGCAGTGGGGGCAGTTCTAGGTCTAAGACTTGGGAAGGTACCTCATGTAATATATTGTGCTTCTAGAACTCTTGATCCTGCACAGTGTAACTACACCACTACAGAAAAGGAGATGTATGCTGTTGTTTTCGCCCTTGAAAAGTTCCGTCCTTATTTGTTAGGTGTTAAAATTACTGTTTATTCTGATCATTCTGCTCTCAAACACTTAATGGAAAAGAAAGATTCTAAGCCCAGGCTAATTAGATGGATGTTATTATTGCAAGAATTTCAACTAGAGATTAGAGATAAGCCTGGGGCTAAGAATTTAGTTGCTGACCATCTGAGTAGATTGGAAACAGGGGAAATTGGTAGCCCTTTTACTGATTGTTTTCCTGATGAGACTTTGTATGCTATGACTAGTAGATTGCCTTGGTATGCTGATATTGTAAACTATATAGTCACCAAAACTTTTCCCATTGAGTTGACTAGAGCTGAAAAAGAGAAAATAAGAGCTCAATCCAAATATTATGTTTGGGATGAGCCATATTTATGGAAGTTTTGTGGTGACCAGATTATAAGGCGATGTGTAGATGACAGTAAAATTCATTCTATTCTAACCTTCTGTCATTCTTCAGAAAGTGGGGGACACTTTGGACCTAAAAGAACATCACATAAAGTGCTTGAGTGTGGTTTCTATTGGCCCACTATTTCCAATGATGCTTATGAATTCTGTAAAAGATGTGAAGTGTGCCAAAAGACTGGAAACTTATCAAGGAGGAATCAAATGCCTTTGTATAATATGTATGTTTGTGAAATTTTTGATATATGGGGCATTGATTTCATGGGACCCTTTCCCCCTTCTTTTGGATATAACTATATTCTTGTGATTGTTGATTATGTATCCAAATGGGTAGAAGCTGTGGCCACTAGGACTGATGATGCTAAGACTGTGGTGAAACATGTCAAATCTCTAATCTTGCATAGATATGGAGTGCCAAGAGCGATCATCAGTGATAGGGGGACTCATTTTTGTAACAGAACTCTAGGTGCCTTATTAGCTAAATATCATATAATTCATAAGGTATCTACTAGTTATCATCCCCAGACCAATGGCCAAGCTGAAATTTCCAATAAAGAGATTAAGGGAATCCTTGAAAAAGTAGTAAAGCCAGATAAGAAGGACTGGAGCCTTAGGTTAGAGGAGGCTCTTTGGGCTTACAGGACTGCCTATAAGACTCCAATTGGTATGTCACCCTACAGGTTAGTCTTTGGAAACTCATGTCACCTCCCTATAGAAATAGAGCATAAATCATATTGGGCTGTGAAGCAATGCAATATTGATTATCAATTAGCAGGGAGAGAGCGTAAATTGCAATTGCAGGAATTAGAAGAGATACGCTTAGAAGCCTATGACAATTCAGTCATCTACAAAGGTAAGGCCAAAGCATTTCGCGATGCCAAACTTATTAGGAAAGAATTTCAGGTAGGTGAGAAAGTGCTATTATTCAATTCTAAACTGAGACTTTTTCCTGGTAAGTTAAACTCTAGGTGGTTAGGACCTTTTGAAGTAGTAAAGACTTACCCCCATGGTGCTGTAGAGATTAAATCCTTTGCTACTAACAAAATTTTCAAAGTGAATGGTCACAGGCTAAAGCACTTCTATGAAGGAGACCAGGTATGTTTGATAGAAGAGATCCAACTTGAGGATCCGTGAGCTTCATGAAGTCGAGCCAACGACTGTAAACAAAGGCGCTGGTTGGGAGGCAACCCAACGTTTTCAAGGAAGTTCCTATTTACTTTTGCTTTTATTTTTATTATTTCTTTCTCTTTGCATGCATTAGGGACAATGCATGAATTAAGTGTGTGGGGGGGGGTGCATCCTGCATTTAATTCCTGCAGTTATTATTCTTGAAAAAAAAAGAGTAGAAAATCGAAAAAAAAAATAAAAAAAATTTTTCTTATAAATAATGCATGATTTGAGTTTATGCTAGGCTTGCTTGGTTAGAAAAATTTTCTTTTTACTATTTTGTAGTTTATTCTTTTATAAGTGAAAACTTCTAAGCATGATAGTTATCCTTTAGAGAAGTTTAAGTTGATCCTCATACATCTTTTTAATGAGTAACTCTCTTGATTATCCATCTTATTTGGTCATGTAATACATCCGATTCAGATGCAATAAAATTACCTGGCTCATCTCCTAGACTATTGAATTAGTTGAATAACTCATTAAAATTGTGATTTTACTTGTCTATTTTTCATTTATGGAAAAGAAAAGAAACAAAAGAATAGAGTCAAAGTGGGGAATGACAAGTACTCCTTTGAGGCATGCGCTACTGGGTGTTACCTTTTGAGGCAATACTGCCACTGGAAAGCTTGCTTCCCATACTAATGAGCCAATAAAATAAAGTTATTTGCTCCAGCACCGCTATTCGGGTGAGTGAGAGATAGGGAGTGTTTAAATTCTAAGACCCTATATGGGCCTCGAATATGTGCGCAATCGGAGTTTGAACAAAAGAAAAAGAGAAAAACGAATACAAGGCAAGTTTATGATCAAATTTAATGGAGTTATTCTACCTAGTTCAATTGTCTCTATAGGCAGACCATACCCAAATTTTTCCATCTTAAATTCCTTTTCGACCTCTTGATTGGTATATGCATAATCAAAAAGAGATGGATAATGATTGATCTTGTAATTCATTATGAAAATGTTTTGAGGCTGATGAATAAACTCTCTAAGGATAGTTGGATGTTTAACATGTATTCACTTATTGAAGGAAAAACTAATTAATTTAGTAAAACTGTTTTTTTTTTCTAAAGCAAGCCAAAGCTCAGTATCGACATCATAGTTATGCATGATTTGTAAGAAAGAAAGAGGGTAAGTTTTTAGGTCGAGTCTAAATTTCTTTGCACGAGGACGTCCAAAGTCTAAGTGTGGGGGAATTTGTTAAGTCAAAAATCATGCATGATTTTTATAATTATTTCGAGTATATTATATATATTATTTCGTTTTATTGGTTTTGTCTTATATATTTTTCAGGGTTAGTATCAATTTAATAAAGATGAGAAGAGAGGACGTCGAAGCTCGGGA
This sequence comes from Selenicereus undatus, assembly GCA_017589665.1. Classification (NCBI taxonomy): domain Eukaryota; kingdom Viridiplantae; phylum Streptophyta; class Magnoliopsida; order Caryophyllales; family Cactaceae; genus Selenicereus; species Selenicereus undatus. The sequence continues at coordinate 24,222,877 of JACYFF010003369.1, forward strand.
ATTACACGTTTGGCTATGAAGACGGTCCAAAAATAAAAATTATGGATAATATTATTTCCATAATTATTTAATTGGGCTAGGGTTTCAAAAGTTGAAGAGAGTTAGAAGTCTTGAGGAAGATAAGGAAGAGGGGAAGAAGAAAACCCTAAAGAAAAAAATAAACCTTCTCCATATAATCCCACGCAGACCTCACGCATAATAAGCTTGAACTCTCTCTCTCTACCCCCTCATCAGCTTTTGCTTCATCTTCATGCACAGCAGCCCACGCCTCCACCATCACCAACATCAGCCCCTTCTTTCTTCCTCTCTTCAGCAGCCCCTCTGTTCTTCTTCTATCATCAGCCCCACGGCTTAACCTCACGTTCAGCCCCTCCTCTTCTCCCACTCCACGCACAGCCCTATCCATCTCCTCTTCCTCCTTCACGCATCACATCAACCTTCAGCCCTCCTCTTTTCATCCCCACACACCACAGCCCACGCTTCTGATCATCAATCATCTCATCTTCATCAGCGATCATCACCATCTTCACGTCCATCATCAACATCATCAAAGTAGGGATTTTTTTTTATTATTATTAGTATTATTATTTTTACTTTGTTTATTTATTTTTGTATTTAGTTTATTGATTAGACATGAAATATTTGAGTTATGATTGTAATTTTAATTTTTACATGAGTGAGTAATTTTTTGTGCTTAGTATAATCTTCTTGAAGCCATGCTAAATTGATAATTTTGAAACAAGTCTTGTGCTTTAATGCCTAGTTGATTTCTATTCGTGATTCTTTAGCGATTAGTGTTTATCGTTTATGAAATCTGTGTTAAATCGATTAGAATGCATGCTAGTTGATTAAATACAATTTCGGTTGATAGTTTAAAAGATTGTAATACGTAAAAGTTATAATCTTTTAGGCCTAAGTATCACCCTAATTAATCATGGATAGCTCAAACCTATCTCTTTTAATTAGGTAATTGCTTTAGATGTTTGTTAAATCGATTTGCTGGTAAATTGGTTACAAAGTGTTAAATGATGTTTTTCTAATTCTTAATGCTCTAATTTGGTTAAATTTTTGCGCAGGTGTAAAGATTATCAAATTAGTAGGGTTTATATTAGGGCTGGACCTAAGTAAACTAGAATCTAAGGAAAAAAGGGGAAGAACCGCTGGTGGACCTCTTCTACAGTTTAACTCATGAATAAAATTAACTTGTGTGTTAATGATAAATATTAATTTGCATGGTGGATTGAGATTATACTAAGTATTCTTCATAAATTTGATAACTTTCGATTATTATTTGTTACTTAGCGTTAATTTGGTTAGTTGTTAATTTTTGTTCTATTTTTTATTAGATTCAATATAATTTCAATCAAACCCCCCCCCCCCCAAAAAGTATAATCTTTAGGAGTGTCTAGGTAATTTTAGATAGCTTAGAGTTTGATTTTTGGAGTGGTTATAATTTTAGATTGAGTTTTAGTATTTAATTCCCGGTTTGTTTGAATTTAGACTAAAAATAGTTATTTTCGTTATTTTTTGGTTTCAATAAATTCCTAGGGTTTATAAAGTGTCCTAGTCTGTTCATATTCAGTTTCGTGATTTTTGGAAATTATTTGATAATTTTTCAGAGTTATTTTTCGAAATTGATATGGGCAGGTTTTTTGTTTATTAATTCTGAATATTTCGATTTTTAATTTTAATTTACGATTATTAAGTATTTTTAGGTCCAGAAATTTGTGTCCTGGAATTAGGGTAATTTTCCTTATTATTTTCGTATTTTTATTTATGCAGAATATTTTATTTCCAATTTAAGATTTAATATTCTGTTTGATTATTCTGCAGTAATTGG
>JACYFF010003369.1:24229716-24243865 GCA_017589665.1 Selenicereus undatus
TTCGATTTTTGTTTTTTTTGTTTTCTTTTCTAGATTTTGTAGGATATCTTCTGAAAATCACACGAGACCTTTCTCGTTCACTAGGGGCTTAAAGGGTTTGTTGCACATGCTAAGTGCAACCGTGATTCCTACGAGAGTGAGTTAAGGTTTTATTTTCTAGGATTTTTAGTTTTATTTTACTTGAGGACGAGTAAAACTTATGTCTGGGGGTATTGTTCAACTTGGTATTATGTCATTTTATACCCTTTTATTATCTAATATTTGTTCGAAAATAAATGATTAATTAGAATTTTAATATGTTTGTATTTATTTTGTAGGAATTGGAAGATTTGGAGAAAAAAATAAAATAACTTACTCAATTAATCAAGGGTTGGATCAAGAGAAGAAGAAAGGAAATAAAAGAGGAAGAAAAAAAACCCACCCAGTAACGCAATTCTGCCCAAGCTTCAAAACCCAGTCTATGTCTCACCACCCTTTCTCCCTCATTCCTTTTTCTCTCTCTTGCCGGGCCTGGCCTAGATACTCGAACAGGCCAGAACCGCGACCCATTCTCTCTTCCCCTTCTTCTTTATTCATCGTTCCCTTCTGTTCCTAGCTAGGCCCTAGGCTAGACGGGTTTATTCCTGGGCTTCGTTTTATTCTGCGACCCAACCATGCTCTTCTTCCTTCTAGCCCAGGCTTCCCCTCATTTAATCTGGCATGCTTCTCACGTGACCTACCAGACGACCTCCACTCCTCCTCCTCCTCTTCTTCGTCTCCTGGCTGCCCGTTCTCATACCGCTTCATCTTCCTCTCAGTGCAGCCATGACTCTTTCTCTCTCCTCCTTCATTCATCAACATTCATTGCCCCATTATCACATCTGACCATTACCCATTAATTCCATCATCATCACCATCATCAAGCTAATAGTTATAAGAATTGGAGAAGGTTCAATTGGGGATTAAGGAAGCAATTAAGAGGGGAGGGGGCTGTGGTTTTGTATGATTAAAAAGGGGGTCTGAAGTAGACCTGGAAAATTGGTCATTCGGTTCGGGTACGGGTCGGGTCAAGTTCGGGTTGGGTCATGTTTAGGTTAAGTGACATTTCGGGTCGGGTATGGTTTGGGTCGGGTCGATTTCGGGTCAACTAATTTTTAGTCAAATACGCTCGTCATACCAAAACGAACAACTTTGTAGAAAATTTCGGGTCGGGTATGGTTCGATTCGGGTCAATTCGAGTTTCGGGTCTACTTTTGGGTGAGCATATTTCAGGTGTTGGGTCGGGTATGAGTCCGGATGATTCGGTTCGGATCTCGGGTCAGTTTTGCCAGGTCTAGTATGAAGGCAAGAGGTAGGGAGGAGGGTTCAATTTTTCATTCTTTTTTTGGTTTTACATTTTCGTTTGGAACGTCATATTTGGTTGTTTAGATTCCAAAAAAAATTATTCATTCTAGTTCTTGTCAATTTATAAGAGACATTTTAGGTTTTGGAGTTGGATTAATCTAGTTGTGGTTCAAGCATTGTCGATATTTGCAGCCTTTTGGCTTCGATTTGCCTTATTTTAGCTTTGACTGATGATGCTCTTCCTATTCTTCAATCCTAGGTTGTAACTTCCAGTTAGGTAATAAAATTATTCGCCCTTACATTTTCATGAATGATTACATTAGATTTGAGACAATAAAATTCCACTAACCTCAAGTTTGCACTTTGACAAGAAAAAAAAATTAGATTACATTAGTTAGTAATGTTATATAGGGTTAACTATTGCTTCGTCAATATTTGAATGATAGCTCTTGATTAGCGATCTAATTTCATACACCATCCCTAAGGATGACACCCATAAGCACTACAATGATACATCGTATGCTTACGAATTTCAAAATGTAGTTGTATAATATAATTTGTGTGCATTTTGTACCTTTGAAGATTCTATGGTAATCAACCTTTTTTGTCAATCATCACAATTAAATTTAATATCATATATATATATATATGTACATATATATATATATATGTATATATATCTATTAATATATATATGTATATGTGCATGTATGTACATATATATATATATATATATACACACACACACACACACACACACACACACACACACACACACACACACACACACACACACACATATATATATTGCTAGGAATTAGAGTAAACTAATAGGGGAAGCAATAGGATGACACAGATATTCAGAAATTTAAAGAATGATAACAAGAACAAAGCAATGACACACAAGATTTACGTGAAAACCCAATGCGGGAAAAAACCACGGACGGCGACAAGCATAATCAATCCACTATATGAGCAGGGAGAGTACAAAACGATCACAATCACAACAAGTGATTCGATCCAATAGCAGAATTACAACCTCTTTTGTAATCTCTCTCAAAATCTCTCTACCTCTCAATGTGTTTAGGGATTCAGGGATGATTTTAGATCCTAGGCAAGACCTCTTTATATAGGGTCTAAAAGTCCAGGGTTTTACCCCTAGAGGAGAACCTTAGCCGCCAAGAAGACTGCACGCCAAAGCAAACCCTAGCCGCCAGAAAAGCCCACCCCCGAACTGGGCGTGGCACGGTCACCCCGTGCCATGGTGGCACGCCCGTGCCATTTTTCCGCCCTCTTTCGACGTTCTGCTTCTTCGGCCTGACATGTCCTTGTCGTCTAACATGGTCCCACTGTGCCAATTCTTGGATTTTGGGCCACGAAACCCAACAATCTCCACCTTGGACCGAAATCTCCAACCACTAACTCTCTAACACCGTCATCGCACCCCGAAGGGTGACGCCCCCCAAGGGGCAATGCCCCGAAGGATGCTCAAATACTGTGAATGCCAACTAAGCCCAAGCAATGCTCGAACTTAGCTATAGGTAGAGGCTTGGTGATGAAGTCCCCACCACCATAGACAAGGAAGAAGGTCCAACAAGTCTTACAAGGTCCAATACAAGCTCCAAAGTTCAAGCATTTACTCACATTGTAGAAGAGAGTTAAGGAAGTGCAATCAGGTTAGAAAACCAGATTTTACCCGGCTTTGTTCACCTCATAACTTAAGCTACATTGTGGCTTAAGTCTTGAATTTTTACATTTTTGGAATCCTCATGATGTCTAATTTTAGGTCCAAGCATTAGTTTTCAATCATACCCATAAGAGGATGGAAGATCAAGGCCTTTTGTCAAACCGGTTAGATTGGGCTCCAAACTGCATGGTTTAATGTTTAAGTCAAATTACCTTACTTAAACATGCTATAATCTTGATTTCTTTTGGGGGGGGGGGGTTATACACATCCCAAAGTTACCCCTCCATGGCCTAAAAACCAAATCATACTTACTTTTGATAAGCTTAAGCCTAGTCCTAAAAACCGGCCAAAACCGTGCTTGAACCCGGTTCAATTGAACTCGATTTTTCTTGCTTCAACCGTGAGTTTACTCACTTGCAAGTTGATTGGCACACTCTTCTAGGCTTGGAACATGTCCTCGGGCATCAAATGATGGGTTGCAACCTTGGTAAGGACGACCAATAAGGAGCAAGCAGCAAAAGAAGTGTCTCTTGCATTTGATTGGCTAGACAAAAAGGAAGCTTCACGTTTCGGCTAACCAATGGGATTCTAGCTAGCTGTTCAGCATGTTTAAGCTTAAGTATGAGTAGATTAATGTCTAATAAATATTATTATTGCTTTACTTTATGCTTTGTATGTATTTAGATTAGTTTAAGCAAGCTTTGTACTTAACTAGCTCTAAACCGGTTGTATTAGCTTACTTAACACCTTTTTTCTCTAGTAAGGAAAGGTAGAGGTGTGTGTGTGCTTGCTAGCTTGGTTATTTGCTGGTAACATAAAGGAACCACATGGCCAAGGCAAGAACATATCCAACTTTGAATGAAAATAAGTTTTGAGAGCTTTTAGCTTTCTCTCTTCAAATACTTCACTTACTTATCCTTAATTTGGTCGATTAAGGTGGTGATCAAGTAAGTCCTAACCTTTGTTAAGTGGTGTTTCTGTATCTTAACCAAAGATTAGGGACCCTAAACTTATATTTGGTGGTGATTCTGTATCCAAGCATTGAGTTTAGTTCTATCCAATCCTTTGTTCTTCCACACGGTTTCAAAGAGAACAAAAGTGGGTTTGCTAGCTTAATTTTGAGTTAGTGATTCTTAACTTTGAATCTCTTTCAATTTCAATCATTCACAAGCCTTTCATACATCCATTTCCATGGTTAACCAAAGCTAAGACTATCCCCTTTGGTCTAGCTTCCATCACAAACACAAAGCCAAACTCAACCGTGCAACTTGACAACAACCGACTTTGCCTAGCAGCAATTTGGCACGGCCACCCCGTGCCTACTGGCACGTTCGTGCCATTTCTGGTCGAGTTATATTTCTTGTTGTGAGTCGTGTTCTTGGTGTGTTTTAGCTTGGTTTCTTCCTTCCCTTGAGACATAAATCATATTTGGTATCAGAGCAAAGGTTTCACCTTAGCCTAGTATACCCTTCCACTTCCACAAATCATTCATTCATTCCCCTTCTACACAAATTCAGTTTTCTACTTTGTTTAAGCAACCTTGTTCAAGCATGACTTCACCAAGCATGTCTTTGGAAGAAAGGTTTGAAGCTTTGATGAAGCAGAATGAGTTCTTGGCTAGCAAAATCTGAGATGACTCACAAAGGAACCAAGAAGCTCAAGCACAAAATGCATACTTGAGAAAGCAATTGGGTTCATTCTTGAAGCCAAAGCAAAAGATGAACGAAGAAACTCTTCAATTTGAACCTAGAGAATGTGAACAAGTCTATAGACATGATGTTGATTCCTTAAGTGAAGAAGAAGTGCCTAGATTGGCTAGAGGAGAGCAACGGTTTCAAGCTAACACCAATGATTTTAGAGTTGAAGTTTCTGAATTTGAAGGTAAGCTTGATCCTGAGGAATTCATTGATTGGTTACATACTGTTGAAAGAGTCTTTGAGTATAAAGATATTCCTGATGATAAGAAGGTCAAGTTAGCGGCTTTAAGACTCAGAAAGTATGCATCTTTATGGTGGACAAACTTGAATGTTAAGAGGCTTAGAGAAAGAAAATCAAGAATCCAAACTTGGGAAAAGATGAAAACTAAGCTTAAGGCACGGTTTCTCCCACCAGCTTATGTCCAAGATTGTTATTCTCAATTTCATAATCTTACTCAAGGTAGCATGAATGTTGAAGAGTACACACGTGAATTTGAGAAATTGATGATTAAATGTGACATTCAAGAGCCTGAAGAGCAAACCATAGTTAGATACTTGGGAGGCCTTGATCCTAGGTACTCTAATGTGGTGGAATTGCAAGCTTATGCTTCATTTGATGACGTTTGTGTGTTGGCTCACAAAGTGGAACAACAAAAGAAGGCCAAACATCCCCAAAAACCTTAAAACACACGACCTTTCACCCGGAACCAACCTTTTAACAAGGGGAGTTCCAATCCTACTCCTAGACCACAAAATCCCTTTCCCTCTAATCCACAAAGAACCCCAGCTCCACAAAAGGCTCCAGCACCCCTAATTCAACCTAACCCCAATCCAATGAGCAATAGAAGGTGTTTCAAATGTCAAGGGCCTGGTTACATTGCTTCGGAGTGTCCAAACAAAAAAGTTATTACTTTGGTTGAATGGGCTGCCGTGAAAGAAGATTTTGAGGAGGAAGAAAATGAGGTTGAAAGTGAGCTAGAACTTGAAGAAACTCAAGATGAAGTTATTGAAGAAGCTAAAGAAGGTGAGCTCTTAGTTTTGAGAAGAGTTCTAAGCAACCAAAAGTAAGTTAAAGATGAGCAAAGAGAGAACATATTTCATACTCGATGTACTACCCAAGGGAAGATATGCTCTTTGATCATTGATGGAGGAAGTTATGCTAATGTAGTTTCTCTAAGCATGATTGAGAAACTAGGGCTGCAAGCAATGACTCATCTATATCCTTACAACATCTAGTTGTTAAATCAAAGCGAGGGAATTCAGGTGAACTCTCGATGTTTAATCTCTTTTTCCACTGGAAAGATTTATCAAGATGAGTTATGGTGTGATGTTATTCCTACGGGTGCATGTCATATGCTTTTAGGGAGACCATGGTTGTATGACCGTGTAGTTATGCATAATGGTTACCTAAACACTTATTCATTTACCAAAGATGGCAAGAAGATCGCCCTAGCCCCTTTACCCCCATCCAAACTCCATGAAATACACCCACAAAATAAGCCCCCACGAAATGAATGTTTATTGACCGTGAGTGAGTCGATTTTGAAGGCTTCTCAACATAAGTTTAAAGCCTTTGAAGAGTGGATACTAAGCATCTAAGAAGAACCAAAAAATTTTATGCCTACTCACCCCATTGCAAGAACACTTATTAAAAATTTCTATCATTTGTTTCCTGAGGAGATCCCCACGGGTTTGCCTCCAAAGAGAGATATTCAACATCACATTGATCTTATTCCTGGTTCCATCCTTCCAAACAAGCCAACATGTAGGATGAATCCAAAGGACACTAATGAAATTCAAAGACAAGGTGCAGAATTGCAGGAGAAAGGATTGATTCGTGAGTCTTTGAGTCCATGTGCCGTTCCAGCTCTTTTGGTGCCAAAGAAAGATGGTGGAATGAGAATGTGTGTTGATAGCAGGGCCATTAATAAGATTACTGTCAAGTACAGGTATCCCATACCAAGAGATATGCTAGATGAATTGTATGGCTTTAAAGTGTTTTCTAAGATCGATCTTCGAAGTGGTTACTACCAAATCAGAATCAGAGAAGGTGATGAATGGAAGACAGCTTTCAAGACAAAAGGAGGACTCTATGAATGGTTGGTAATGCCTTTTGGTCTTTCTAATGCACCTAGTAATTTCTTGAGGTTAATGAATCAAGTATTTAGACCTTATATTGGAAAGTTTGTGGTAGTCTACTTTGATAATATTTTGGTGTATTCTAAGAATAAGCATGAACATCAAGATCACCTAACTCAAGTTATGCTTGTCTTAGAACATGAGAAGTTATTTGGTAACCTTAAGAAGTGTGCTTTCTTTTCTCTTGAAGTTACATTTCTTGGTTATATTGTGATTGAAGATGGTATTAAGGTAGATGAAAGCGAGGTAAAAGCCATTCGGTCTGGGCCTATGCCTAAGAGTATACATGATGTTCGAGTTTTCCATGGTTCAACTTCTTTCTACAGGAGATTTATTCATGGCTTTAGCACTATTATGACTCCTATCACTGAAGTTATCAAAGGTACATCATTTGTATGGACACTAAAATCACAATCAGCCTTTGAAGATATCAAAGCAAAGCTTACTCAAGCACCGGTCCTATCCTTGCCATGCTTTAGTAGGATCTTTGAAGTTGAATGTAATGCCTCTGGTGTAGGTATTGGTGGAGTTCTTACTCAAGAAGGTAAACCTTTAGCCTTCTTTAGTGAGAAATTATGTGATTCCAGAAGAAAGTACTCCACTTATGATAAAGAGTTTTATGCCATTGTGAGATGTCTAGAGCATTGGAGTCATTATCTTATTGCTAGTGAGTTTATCTTACATTCTGACCATGAAGCATTGAAGTGCATACAAGGGCAGCATAAGTTAAACTCAAGGCATGCCAAGTGGGTTGAGTTTATGCAATCATATCACTTCACTATCAAGCACAAGTTAGGTAAACTCAATCAAGGTGCAGATGCTCTATCTCGGAGGTATCTCTTATTATTTCAGTTAGATGCTTGTGTACTTAGTTTTGAGCTTCTAAAGGTTTTATATGACAATGGTGAAGACTTTGGGGCATTATATGTTGATTGTTCTAAACACCCCAAAGGAGATTTTCTTATCCAGGACGGATTTCTTTTCAAGGGTACACGACTGTGTATACCAAAGTGTAGCACAAGAGAACTTTTAATTAGAGAAGTTCATGGAGGATCTTTAGCTGGACATTATAGAGAGAATAAGACTATCACCATGCTAAGAGAGCATTATTATTAGCTAGCTATGGAAAGACATGTACAAGACATACTTAAGAGGTGTGGAACATATCAAATTGCCAAAAGCCATTCACCACCTTAAGGCTTATACACTCCATTTCCCATTCCCACTTCACCATGGGTTGATGTAAGTATGAACTTCATTCTTGGACTTCCTAAAACCCAAAGGAATAAGGATTCTATCTTTGTTGTGGTTGATCGGTTTTCTAAGATGTCTCATTTCATTCCATGCAACAAGACTAATGATGCTACACATATTGTTGAATTGTACTTCAAAGAAGTGACAAGATAACATGGTATTCCTAGGTCTATTGTTTCTGATAGGGATACCAAGTTTTTGAATCATTTTTGGATTACATTGTGGAAGAAGTTAGGTACTAAGTTGAAATATAGTACTACTACCTGTCATCCACAAACTGATGGACAAACTGAGGTTACTAATCGAACCTTAGGGACACTCCTAAGAGCTTTGATTAAACCTCATACCAAGGCTTGGGATTCGCTTTTACCCCATGCAGATTTTGCTTACAATAGGACACCAAGCAGGGCTACTGGTCTTTCTCCATTCAAGCTGGTCTATGGAATTGATCCCCTTAGTCCACTTAATCTCACACCACGATCCTTAGACCAAAAGCTAAATGCGGATGCAGCAGCAAGGGTAGAACAAATCAAGAAGGTTCATGAGTTGGTAAGAAGCAAAATTGAGAAGACTAATGAAGCATATCAGGCTCAAGCCAACAAGCACAAGAAGAAAGTGGTTTTTTAACCTGGAAACCTCATATGGATTCACCTTAGGAAGGAAAGATTTCCTTCCAAAAGGAAGAACAAGCTTATGCCACGAGCTGAGGGTCCCTTTGAGGTACTTGAACGTATTAATGACAATGCTTATAAGGTTGATTTACCAGGTGACTATGGAGTTTCAGCTACATTCAATGTAGCTGATTTGAAAGCTTACCAAGACGATGATTACCTTGCTGATTTGAGGATCAAATCTTCTCAACAAGGGGAGGATGATGAAGTCCCCACTACCATAGACAAGGAAGAAGGTCCAACAAGTCTTACAAGGTCTAATACAAGCTCCAAAGTTCAAGCATTAACTCACATTGTTGAAGAGAGTTAAGGAAGTGCAATCGGGTTAAAGAACTAGATTTTACACGGTTTTGTTCACCTCATAACTTAAGCTACATTGTGGCTTAAGTCTTGAATTTTTACATTTTTGGAATCCTCATGATGTTTACTTTCAGGTCCAAGCATTAGTTTTCAATCATACCCATAAGAGGATGGAAGATCAAGGCCTTTTGTCAAACCGGTCAGATTGGGCTCCAAACTGCACAGTTTAATATTTAAGCCAAATTACCTTACTTAAACATGCTATAACCTAGATTTCTTTTTTTTGGGGGGGGGGTATACACATCCCAAATTTACCCCCCCATGGCCTGAAAACCAAATCATACTCACTTTTGATAAGCTTAAACCTAGTCCTAAAAACCGGCCAAAACCGTGCTTGAACCCGATTCAATTGAACTCGGTTTTTCTTGCTTCAGCCGTGAGTTTACTCATTTGCAAGTTGATTGGCACACTCTTCTAGGCTTGGCACACATCCCTAGGAATCAAATGATGGGCTGCAACATTGGTAAGGACGACCAATAAGGAGCAAGCAGCAAAAGAAGTGTCTCTTGCATTTAATTGGCTAGATAAAAAGGAAGCTTCACATTTTGGCTGACCAACGGGATTCTAGCTAGCTATTGAGCATGTTTAAGCTTAAGTATGAGTAGATTAATGTGTAGTAAACTTAGTATTGCTTTACTTTATGCTTTGTATGTATTTAGATTAGCTTAAGCAAGCTTTGTACTTAACTAGCTCTAAACTTGTTGTATTAGCTTACTTAACACCTTTCCTCTCTAGTAAGGAAAGGTAGAGGTGTGTGTGTGCTTGCTAGCTTGGTTATTTGCTGGTAACATAAAGGAACCACACGGCCAAGGCAAGAACATATCCAACTTTGAATGAAAATCAGTTTTGAGAGCTTTAAGCTTTCTCTCTTCAAACACTTCACTTGCTTATCCTTAATTTGGTCGATTAAGGTGGTGATCAAGTAAGTCTTAACCTTTGTTAAGTGGTATTTTTGTATCTTAACCAAAGATTAGGGACCCTAAACTTATGTTTGGTGGTGATTCTGTATCCAAGCATTGAGTTTAGTTCTATCCAATCCTTTGTTCTTCCACACGGTTTCAAAGAGAGCAAAAGTGGGTTGGCTAGCTTAATTTTGAGTTAGTGATTCTTAACTTTGAATCTCTTTCAATTTCATTCATTCACAAGCCTTTCATACATCCATTTTCATGGTTAACCAAAGCTAAGACTATCCCCTTTGGTCTAGCTTCCATCACAAACACAAAGCCAAACTCAACCGTGCAACTTGACAACAACCGACTTTGCCTAGCAGCAATTTGGCACAGCCACCCCGTGCCTAATAGCACGTCCGTGCCACTTCTGACCGAGTTATATTACTTGTTTTGAGTCGTTTTCTTGGTGTGTTTTAGCTTGGTTTCTTCCTTCCCTTGAGACATACATCACTTGGTCAACATATCTGCAGGATTCTCTGAAGTATGAACCTTCCTCACAACTATTTCCCCTGTAGCAACTGTATCTCTGACATAATGATACTTGACATTGATGTGCTTGGTTTTTGAATGGTAGGCATCATTCTTAGTCAGGTGAATGGCACTCTGACTATCAGAAAACACCACAGTGGTAGCTTGTGGAACTCCAAGCTGAGTAACGAGGCCCCTCAACCAAGTAGTTTCCTTCACTCCTTCAGTAGCAGCAACATACTCAGCCTGTGTAGTAGATAGAGCTGCAATAGATTGAAGCGATGCTTTCCAGGAGATAGCACCTACACACATAGTGAAGATATACCCAGATATGGACCTTGTCCTATCAAGATCACCGGCATAGTCAGAATCAACAAAGTCTATAACATCATATGTAGCAGCTTTGTTTCTATCAAACACCAACCCCTTATTAACAGTACCCTTCACATAGCGAAGGATCCACTTCACAGCTTCCCTATGATCCTTCCCAGGATTATGCATATACTTACTTACCACACTCACAGCATGTGACAAGTCTGGCCTAGTGCATACCATAGCATACATCAAACTACCAACAACACTAGAATAAGAGACATTAGACATTCTATCTATGTCCTCCTTAGATTGTGGACAACACTCAGTAGACAATCTGAAATGTGCAGCAAGGGGTGTGGAAATTGCATTACAGTTATCCATATTAAATCTGCCTAGTACTTTCTCAAGGTAGTATCCTTGAAATAAGTACAACTTACCAGCCTTTCGATCTCTCTGAATCTCCATGCTTAGAATCGTCTTTGCTGCACCCAGGTCCTTCATCTCAAACTCCTCACTGAGTTAAGATTTCAATTTGCTAATCAAGGATTTATCCTTAAAGGCAATCAACATATCACCAACATACAATAGCAAGTAAATAAAGGAACCATCAGAATATTGTCTATAATACACACAATTATCATATCGGTTGCGAGTGTATCCTTGTGCACTCATGAAGGTGTCAAACCTTTTGTACCACTGCTTAGGAGCCTGCTTAAGTCCATACAAGAACTTTTTCAATCTACATACTAGTTGTTCCTTCCCAGGAATAAGATCCCATCCTCCAACTCCCTATGAAGGAATGCAGTCTTCACATCAAGCTGCTCTACCTCTAGATTAAACAACGCAACAAATGCAAGAAGTACTCTAATGGAGGTATGTCTAACAACAGGTCAAAATACCTTATTATAATGAATACCTTCTTTCTGATTGCACCCACGAACAACCAGGCGTGCTTTCCCCCTTGCATCTTCAACTCCAGGAATGTCTTCCTTTTTCTTGTAGATCCATTCGGTAGTTAAGGCTTTCCGGCCTTTAGGTAGCTCACACAGTTCCCAATTCCGATTCTTTTGTAAACTCTCCATTTCCTCTTGCATAGCTAGGATCCAATTAGGTGAACTTGGGCAGGAGATTGCTTCAGTATAGGTTGAAGGTTCCACACCTTCAGGCACCTCATCTACAACTAAAAGTGTATATGCTATCAGTCCCTCATCATCATTATACCGAGCAGGCCTCCTGATCTCCCTTCAAGGACGATCACGAGCTATAGAGTGAGCAACCTCCACCTGAGGCTAATCAGAACTAATAGCGCCAGGTTCAGTAACCTGGGCCTCCTTGTTGGGATGATTAGCAGCTCCACCTTGAGCTGCAACGGTCTTCACTTCTATCTCCATACTGGTATCCTCTGATCACCTGCACTAGTAGAAGAAACAACAGAATCCTTTCCAAAAGATAACATAGTAGTCTCATTGAAAGTTACATCCCTACTCTGAATGACTTTCTTACACTCAGGACACCACATGTGGTATCCTTTAGACTCAAATGCATATCCAAGAAACATGCATTTGACAGCCCTAGGGGCTAACTTCCCATTATTCACATGAGTATACACAGGACATCCAAATATTCTCAAACTAGAATAATCAAGAGGATTACCTGACCATACTTCTTCTGGAATTTGAAAATTAATAGAGGTGTGTGGTGAACGATTCACCAAGTAGCAGGCTGTAGAAATAGCCTCAACCCAGAAAGTTTTGCGATCCAAAAGCCATGCATTGAAAAACATATATTGAGCTTTCTCCTGTAAAGTCCTATTGATTCGTTCTGTAACTCCATTTTACTGTGGTTTTCCAACCAAAGTCTTGTGCCTAGCTATGCCATTCATCGCACAAAACTCATCAAACTCTGACTCAACAAACTCAAGACCATTGTCAATCCTGAGTTTCTTGATCTTTCTCCCAGTCTAGTTCTCAACCAGAGCCTTGAAGTTCTTAAACGTGGAGAATGTCTCATTTTTCTGTCTCAATAAGTAAACCCAAACTTTGCGTGAGAAATCATCAACAAAAATTAACATGTAGCGCTTACCTCCAAGAGAAGGAACATTCGAAGGACCCCACATATCAGAATGAATGTAATCAAGGATCCCCTGAGTACGATGCCTCGCTTTAGAGAAACTCACCCTCTTCTGTTTCCCAAAAATACAGTGATCACAAAAATCAAGCTTACCCGTACCAGCGCTACCCAGACAACCTTTCTTACTTAGAATGGTCATCCCTTTCTCACTCATGTGACCCAATCTCATGTGCCATAACCTTGTATCATTAACATCTGCTGATGCTATAACAACTGCAACTACTCTCGTAACTGTAGTTCCTTGTAGGATGTAGAGATTGCTCTGCCGTAGTCCCTTCATTACTACCATGGCTCCCTTTGTCACTTTTAGAACACCATTCTCCATAATAATCCTGCGACCATTAGTCTCAAGAGTACCCAAGGAGATTAAACAACGAGTCATATCAGGTATGTGGCGAATTTTAAACAAGGTTCTAACTATGCTATCATCGGTTTTAATCTACATAATACCTATTCCTACAACCTTGCACTCAGCATCATTGTCCATAAGTACAACCCCAGTATCAACAGGCTCACAAGTGACAAACCAGTCCCTACGAGGACACATGTGATATGTAAAATCAGAATCTAAAACCCAATCATCACCCAACCCCTTCTCAGTGGTAGTGGCCAAAGACATAGTAGCAAGCAACACATCACCATCAGATTCTGACTCTACTACACAATCAGCTGTAGTAGTTTTCTCCTTTTCCTCTTTCCCTTTATTTTTTTTTAGTTTCCAGCAGTTAGTCTGAATATGACCTAATTTACTACAGTAATTGCAGGTCTTATTGGAATGAGGATTCTTAGACTTAGATCGATTCTTTTTCTTATTACCGTTCCCCTTTTGCTCAGTTGTTCTACCCCTAAAAACTAATCCCTCAGCTGGATCAGCATGGATATCATGGTCAAATTTCTCCTTAGGCAGCAGATTAGACTTGACATCCTCAAATGATAGTATCAGAATTACTATATAGCATAATCTCCTTAAAGTGTTTATAGGAGGGGGGGTAGAGACACAACAAGCAGAATAACTTTATCCTCAGCCTTAATCTTTACATCCAGACTCTCCACATCAACAAGAATAGAGTTAAACTCATTCAAATGTTTTTGAACAGGGGTGCCTTCAGCCATACGAAAGGTGTACAACCTTTCCTTCAAACGGATCTTGTTGGC
>JACYFF010003369.1:24250136-24260253 GCA_017589665.1 Selenicereus undatus
ACACACACACACACACACACACACACACACACACACACACACACACATATATATATAAAGACAAACAACCTTTCATATACCTTATTAGCTAATCTCCTCGTTGCAGGTGTAAATTTGATAAAATTAATCTCTAGAAACAGTTGTACACAATCGGATGGCAGAAGGTACTCCTATACCTTGAAGAGTTTAATTCTATTATGATTGATCTGGAAAACCTTGATGTCGAAACTAAAGATGAGGACGAGGCTACTTTGTTGGTTGTCTTTTTGCTCGCATCCTATGAGCACTTTAAAGAGACTCTGTTATATAGAAAACAATGGGACTCTGTCGTTTGAGGGTGTCAAGTCTAACTTGCGATTCTATCCATAGTGTAATGGCTCTATCCTAAACTATACGAATAATGCGATAAACACTTGAGCAATGACACCCTGCAATCAATATAAATTACAGCAAAGAGTGGAAGTCAATCTTTGTAGAAAACGAAGACTAACCGAGCTAATGGTAGAGATTAAGGGTAGCGAGATGAGGGTGAAACAAATGAATATAAAGTCATATAATATTCGATAGGATTATAAATGAAGTTATCAGAGAAAAAGTTGAGGTTACACCCATTGAAAATAAGACGAAGGAAACAAGAATCCGAATGTTTGGTCATATCAAGAGAAGAGGTATAAATGCTCCTATGTGGAGGTGCGAAATGATTGAGCTTCTAGAATGTAAAACAGGCAGAGGAAGACCCAAAACCAAAAAAGAGGGGGCTAGACATGATATGAGACACTTGAGTTTTGCAAAGGACATGGTTCATGATGAGAGTATTTGAAGAGCTAGAATTAAAATGGTAAATTTTAAGTAGTTGTTTACACATCACCTTTTAGTCATGAAGTGACCTTTATTGTAGTTGTGTGTTATTTCTATTGTTGTCATCTTGTACACCATATAGATTAAGATGATCCTTTATAGTTATTTATTTATTATTTCGTTTTATTTTTTGCCTCGCTAGTTCCCATATTGATTATGTAGTTATTTAATATCTACTAATGCTTAATACTGCATTTGTATATATCTTACATTTCAAATGCTTCCCAAAAATTTCAACTCAACAAGTTGTTTCTGAATTTTTTTTTTGGGTCCCTTAAAAGCTAGACCGACACTGGGAGGAATAATAGTTGTTTTTGTTGTTGTTTACTTTGGATGATTTATTTATAAAAATTAATCAATTGACTAAATTGTTCACTAATTTACTGAGAAGATTGTGCAATGTTTGGCATGTATGTATGTTAGTTCTGCAAAGAAGGCTATCACCAACAAACGAAAGGCATCATAGTGTGTCTATTGTCGTGCTAATTTTAACCCAATTCATGTTTCCTTGTCATATTGCACGTCCCTGACTTTCTAGTAGGCACAAATACAAATAATAAACAAGTATGGGTAGGAGGGGTCACCTTGCCTTAGTCCTCTTGATGGTTTAAAGAATTCACACACATTGTTAGTTATGAATGACCAAGATATTGTTGTGAAGCACTCTTTGATCCATTAAATCTAATACTGGTGAAAACCAAGCTTTTGAAGAACTTGAAATAGAAAGCCCATTTTATGCATTCAAATGTTGTTTCCATATCAAGTTTTAGCACAACCCGCAAGTCCTTTGTTTTTTTTGTTGGTTCGTTTCCTTGAACTCATTCAATATTTCATGACTAGAAAATTATCATGGATGGATCACATTAGGATAAATGCCCTTTAAACTAGATAGGTTAAGTTGTCAAGTATGGACCTTGTACAATTAATCAACAACTCGCATATTATTCTATAAAACGTGTTGCCATAGGTTTAGACCTGGCAAAACTGACCCGAGACCTGACATCTGAACTGAACGACCCGGACTCATACACGACCCGATATAAAAAATATGTTCACCCGAAAGTAGGCCCGAAATTCGAATTGACCCGACCCAAAATTTTCTACAAAGTTGCTTGTTTTGGTATAATAAGCGTATTTAACCAAAAATTATTTGACCCGAAATCGACCCGAACAGAACCATACCCAATCCAAATCGGAGCAACCTGAAATGTCACTTAATCCGAACATGATCCGACCTAAACTTGCCCCGACCAGTGCCTGAACCAAGTGACCCATTTGCCAGGTTTACATAGGTTCAAGGGATCATTGTCGTGCTTAGGTTGTTAGTTGTTGGTACTACAGTAACAAAGAAATGATTAAGTTGAGGCAGGATTTTCTATTCATTGAAGAAACGCTTAATTGTTGAACAAACATCATGGTGGATAACGTGCCAATGATTCTTACTGGGATCCAGTGGCGGAGTCAGGGTTCAAACTCTGGGGTGTCGAACTACTCCATACAAGTACAACTAATATTCGTCCAATTTACGCTCTAATTTTTTTAACATATTTTCTTCTGTATTTTTTATGACACAACATAACCATAATGTTGAGCTAAACTTGCAAGACATTTCAAATTCACCAAATTCCATCTTAAAGCTCCCAAGTTCGATTTTCAAATTCGCAAGTTTATCATAATTAACTTCCATTTGACTATTTCTAAAATGGTATTAGCCTAATTTTTAGAGTCAAATTTGACTAGAATTGCCAAATTAGACACAATAGTTTGCAAAGAATGATTATAAATTTAAAAAAGAATATTTTTTCCCTTAATTTTGCCTTTGGAGATAAAGTCTTTTATACTATTTTCTTTCTAAGTTGATGTCAACAAAAAATAAATTTTGGTTTTAATTTTCCCTTATTTTCACCAACATATCAAGCTATAGTCAAACCCAAAATCTTCCATTTATACAAGGTGGAGGACTTAATTAAATATTTCATGCCAAAATTAATGGTTAAAATACTATATATGTTAATTTTAAAAAAAACACCGAAATTGCACTTAACTAGACTTGAACAAGGGCCTACCACCAAAACAGGCACAACAATACAAACACCTTACGCCACTTGAAGACTGCATAATTTAACAATATTTGCAAACAAAATATAATTGCAATATTGGGCAAACTACTATCACCAATGCTCAAACACGCGACCTTCTTCATAACATGGGGAACATCCAATTGCCTCCACCACCAAGCTATTGCACGTTTGATGATGTACAATCAAACTAAATTATATATATAGAGTTATTATTTTTCGCCAGAAATTCTAATATTTAAAAAAAAATTTCCAAAAAGTTGGGGTGTTAATTGACACCCCTTGCATCCATGTGGCTCCGCCCATGCTGGGATCCAAAGCTTTATGCTAACTATTTGAAAAACTACTTGTTTGATTTTTGTATTTATATAAATGGCTTGATCATACGTTCGTGATCCTCATCCCTGACTATTTGCGGGATGTTGAAAATGAGATATGACTATTATTATGAGCTAATTTGAATATGCTTGTATAGTCTTTATTGTAAGCATCAACTATTTGCTTACTTTTATCTATCCAAACTCCTAATTCAGCCCTTAATCCCTATGTGCATTATGCGTTGGTCGTTCAATTCATGTATGTGCACATCTCAAGCCAAAAAATCTAAAGCTGCCTAAACAAAAACAAATCAAAAATGAACAGACTAAAGTTAAACTTTGTTGGACCATAACAATCAAATAAGTTCAAACAAATTTAACCTAATGAAGATCATTATACCTTAAGTCATACATAAATTTCTAGTCAATTTATTTAATGACGTCAATTTATTTAATGATCTAGTTAAGAAAATACAGTCACGGTTGGTCTTGACTCTTAACTGTTTTCTTAAAACAATTGAAAGCAGGATATCAAAAGGACTTATTCCCACCTCTCCAAGGCCTAACTTCCTTCTCCTTCCTCTCTTTAGTACATGCTCATTTCAGTATTAGCATATAAGTAATTAAATCTTAATTCTTACCACTGCTTATAGCTTACAACTAACTGTTATTATTCCTTACTAACTACTGCTCCCTACTGCTCCTTATAACTCTTTCACATAACCTTTTACAACTGTTTACCACTCATAGCCACTTCCTGTTAGATCTTGCTGCTTACCATTGGTTTATATCAATGATACAAATAAACCCTCACAACTATGAGGGATAAATTGTTAAGGAGTACACACAAATTAATGAGAGTTTGCTCCTTAAAACTAAACTTCACACTTTTCAAAGCTTGGGGCAGTCCATTTTGGTAGGCAAGTATGACGACATAGAGACACAAAGGAACACAAGAGTTCACATAAAAATGAAATGAGGGGATTTCGCAGAAAAACATTGGCTTTATTTGACAAATAACTATTAGTTATTAATTATTTGTATTAGTTGTTAGCTGTTTGAATTAATTGTTTCTAGAAAACTATTTGGTGAAATTAGTTGTTTCTGACAAAATAATTGGAGAAAGAATTCTCAAAAAACTCTTCCAAAAAGCTCACATGATTAGCTTTTTTTAAATTAGGTTTTTAAACCAAAAAACTCTTCTGAAAAAACTATCTGACCAAACACCAAACTTAGCTATTTAACTTGATTAAACAACTAATTTTAATTCAAAAAACTCGTTATGAAACACCCTCATTACCTACTAATGGCACAAATCTTTATGAGGAATCCAAATCAGGAGCAAACTCAAGGGTCTAAGAGCCTACAAGCTCATGAAAACCCATCATCAGCCCCCTAGAGCCCCAATCCAAAACATGACCAATGTAATCGTTGAAAGTAAAGTCCCATACCTTACAACCAAATAGCAACCAAGGTCTACAACTAAGGACGTGTTCGGTAAAATTAGCTATTTTAGTAATAGTTAACTGTTTTATGAGCTATTAACGGTTTTATTAGCGATTAGCTGTGATCCACTGATGGTTAGTGGTTAGTGGTTACCTATTCAACTAGGGATTTAAAATAAATGCATTTATAAATGTAGCTGTTGAAATAGTAGATTTATATAAAATGACTAAAATGGGTACAATAAATAAAGGTTTTTAGAAATCAAAAGAAGAATTTTGTAATTTGTATTACAATTACTAAGCAGAGGTTCTTAAAAGTTACTTTTATTAGCTTTTAAAAAGTACGACTACCTCATCTGCTACTTTACCAAATACTTTTAAGTAGTGATCCATAACATTTTTACAATTACAAACCATTAACTTTTACTTCAACCTCTATTATCGAAAGCATCTGAAGTGAGAGCTAATTTTTTGTTATATTGTTGCACTCAAGACTTGAAAGACTCTTCGGCTCTTCGCTGACAGGGACGTTAAACAGAGAGGTGGAGGGGGACAAGGATAAGAAGCCAACTATGCGACACTTAGAGCTTTAGCCCGTGTTTATACGGGTTCCTCGCCGTGCAGCTTTCTCTTCAAACAGTGCTTGGAACTTGAAACGGAACTAAAAATTAATCCAACTCCTCTAGAACCTATCAGCTAGGAAATTGGAAAATTCAAGGGGAACTGTTGTTAATTATAACTATGATGTAGCATCCACTTTCACTGTTCAACCATGAGGAATCCAAGAATTACGCGGTCTGTAAAGGTTGGCACAATTAGGTTCAAATTCCACCTTGATAGGCCTCTTTGCCTCCCTTCATAGACTGCAAGGCCGCCACCCATCCCTCAACCCCCCCCCCCCTCTGACAGGAAAAATCTACGAAATCAGTGCTAATGACTCAATAAATGGATTTGAATCACTAACAATTGCTATACATCCAGCTCTTCATATCAAGATTAGCAAGAGATTAGTATCAACCATTGAGTAGTGCAAGATCAGTCCACACGTAGCAAAAGGTCCAAAAATCTATTGGATTTCACCCATCTATGGCTACACAAACCACTAAAGAAGAGTAAGACGAGGGGGGGTGCAGGGAGGCACGAACAATGTAGGCAAGATACAAACCAAAGTCTCTGGTATCAGATCGTAGAGATATTATTAAATAAACTAGCTAACAACAAGGTATCTTCTACATTGTCCTGTTCACAATTAAGGATGGACAACTTACATCCTCCAGTTCAATTGGTGCCATGACAAGAACCTATTTAGATCAAATCACAACCAGAAACTACAGTTCGAAGAAGATTCATCTATATAACCTGAACAAAATTCTAAGGAAATAAATAGAAAAGGTAGCACCACAGACATTCGCAGAAGTTCTGGTTCTTGAAATCATGCGAAAAGAAGTACCTCAAAAGGGAGCCAGAAAAAGTCCAATCACAATCCAAAGAAATACGGCCAATGCACCGTCATCCCAACAAAAAATCATCCATCTACAATGAACAAAAAACACAACTCACTTACATGGTCCAAAAATAAAATGACTACAACAGAAGTTATCTAACAGTTCTACTGCTAACACCGGCAATCAGATTGACAAGATAACCTTCCAAAGCAAGCCAAGGAGGTGATTAGGGCCCTAAACAAAGGAAAGCCCAAGTCAAAAACTAAAAGAGAAGGAAAACCAACTTTGACAAAACAGTAGGCAAAAATTGGCAGTGGAGTCCAATTCTTAGAATAGCACTTATCCATAAAGACCAGGTTAGCCAACCAACAAAGTTGAGCACCCACTCCCCCAGAAGACAATAAGTTCAAAGACAACCATACAAGTCTCGGGGCCCCCCCCCCCCCCCCCTCTCCAGGACAATGAGCAACCACAAAGCTTAGACACAACAGATGAATAAAAAATTTTACAATAGCAATAGCATTTATAGTAAAGTATGGCACAAAATACACAGAACTTGCTAGATTTTAATAATGAGTCTCAAGTCTGAAATACATCAAAATGCAACTTATGAGAGAACTAAGAATTATCTGGTTTGCTAGTCTAAGAAAACAACACTGAAAGAGCTCTGGCTTCTCTCGATCTCTTTGAAAAGCCAATATCACCAATGCATAAAGTGCATGTAAATTAAACTTTGCTCGAACGCCTGACATTCATCATACATCATCATTGCAATCTGAATTCATATGATGTATTAGTATGACTCTAACATCGTATTGCATAAAAAGTTACTCTTAAAAAAGTTTTCAAAGATTGTGTCTAGGCTACCACTCAGCAGTCAGATAAACATAAACCAAAACTTTTGCATAAAGGGGAAAAAAACTATTCATGGCATACATAAACATTTCTCTATCTTGATGGCATGATGTGCAAATGAATTTGGCAGACAGTTTGTCCTTGAGAATACATATGGACTTTAGCACAACAAAGTTCTCTACTTCTCTATATATTATTATGCACGGTAAACGGGAGATTGGATCATGTACGACCTAAGTATAGATTCTCAGGGACAAAGTTTGAATTCAAAATTCAGATATAGAGTTGATCCTGAGAGATGAAACTGAACTAAAACAACCATAAATAATAAAAATTGCAGACCAGAACCATCAGAAACTAAAACTGCAAATGCAGCAGATGAAGAAAAACAGATGATTTCTAGTGAATGTTTGCCATCAAATTTGTATACTTCAGTTACTTGTGTTCTCATCCTAAAAGAAAACATTTTCACTCTATAACTAACGAGCGCCAAAACTCACACAATGCCAACACATGAAATCTGAGTCATTCCATCTTTGCTAGCTTGATCTTCATCTAGTCTGTTCTTTCCCTACAAGAATGAAGAAGGTATGCTTCCTTTAGAAAGACGGGATGAGACAAGGCAACCTATATGAGTATCAGCTAGAAAAAAGAAAAAGGATATGCTCAAATCAAACGAAATTGGCTTCATCTGCTGTGTTCAATACACAGACTGCTTAAAGTACAAAACCAAATTCTGTTACTAAGTTAGCTACGGATCTCAATGCTAGATGTTAGAAATGCACAAGAACTCGAGCACAAGAGTAGGAAAGAAAATGTCTAGATTTCTGTCTGCACTAATTAAAAGGTATAAATCCTGGTCTAAGGGAAAGAGCATCTCATGCAATAGATGATACCACAAGCACAAGTATAGCAAATTTGAGGAACAAACACGCCATGACTCAATGAACACATGGACTTATGCCACTTCTATTTATAACTACCCTCCAATCATTGTTGCTCATACTTAGTGACCATTAAACACCTTAAATAGGGTAGAGGAAACAATTTCAAAGAATTTCACTAGGCCAAATTCAAGAATCATGCATACTTTGTTCTAGAAACAAGCAATTTAATCATTCTTATGTTCATCAACAAAGATTGGCCACATTGGTGTCATACGGCTCCCGGGCACATTACACAACCCCATACGATAATACACATTTTTTTTGCCCCTTAGGTTCAGCTACTCAATAATACCATAACTATATGTCTCCTTTATAGCAGAACTTACACCCAACTTTTCAAATTGTACACTCCATGAAGGGAACTCAATGCCAGATGCATGAAAACGCTTCTTAATCCTCTCCACAAACCTCAGGATGAGCAACGAGTTGTATCAGTGTAAGAAGCTCCAAATAGACTCCGGAAATTCTACGCTACTAAACTGATTACAATTTCTTGACTTCACCAATGGGTTCCTTTTCATTGAATCCGTAATAGAACAATTTATGAACTACTCTAATATATACATCTAAAATTCCTAAAATTCAGTATATATAAAATTCCTAAAATTCAACACACATAAAATGGGAGTAACATTCGATTAAGGGACAAAACTAGAACCAAGGATTACCTTCCGGAGTCCAACCATAGCGGCTACGGGCGACAGAAAGCATGGAAGTGAGCAAAGCGGATGCAGTGGCGGTGTGATACGGCATCAATGATTCGACGCAGCAGCTGAGCTCAACAGGAGACCTGAATATGCGAGGGGAAGACAGGGGTTTATGCTTGGGAAGCTGAGAAAATGGGTTGGATTTAGGCTTCGAAGCAGCAGCGGTGGCGGAGAATCTGGAGGCTGCAGAGCGAGCGGAACTGACGGCGGAGGAGGAGCGCAGAGACCTAACTGCTGCGGCGGCGACGTTGGCCATTGGAGAACCAACCAGGGACTTGGAGGGGAGAGAGTGGACGGTGGTCCTGTTGGGGTTTTACGGAGGCCTAGGTTTAGGCCTTCGTATACAGCAGTAACAGCACAACAGATCCGGGCCGGTCCAACAAAGGTTACCAACTTACCATTCTTTGATGTTGCTCAGGCTCCATCATTAGAGTCGGGCCTAGCCAATAATATGTGTTAATGCTATTGTCTTAATCATATCATGTTAATAGATGAATTTCTCAATCTAACAACGGCCACATCTTGATTCAGATTTGTGTATGATGGATTATTTTTATCCTATATATAACCTTTACTAATGTAATATTTACTTTTATCTTATGTGTAATCTTTACTAATGTAATGTTTATTGTTTAGTAAAAATCAGAAGGAGTTTGATTCAAGATATTAGCACCATTCGATGTACTCATGTATCTAAATGTTTTATTTACGAGTTTCATTTTAAGTATGATATAATATGATGAATGTTAATTAATTTTCAAATTGGCATATGTTTAAAGTTCGATTCCAATCATCACAAGTATTCAAGTAACAACTTGTCTTTTAAAATTATTGGTCCACTTAATAATCGCTATTTAATTGGATATAAAGATGAAAAAATATAGAGAAAATATAAATTTGAATGTATATCTATGTTAATATTTAAAACTAGGCAAATTAATCTAGTTGACACTCATTATAAATTATGAGCTCTTTGAAAAGTTGTATCAGCCTAACTATTTTGCTCCTACGGCCCCCATACAAATAAAAATAAAATGCATCAAAAGTTGAAGTCATGATTTCTATCACCAAAAACAAAAGGTTGAAGTCATAATAGAAATTACTGTAGAGATTTAAAGCATGGAGGAACTCCTGAGCATGCTCCATATCAAGAATTGTGTTCAAATAAAATAGGGTTTTTGAAATCTAATATCCAAACTTTAGGGGGTCTAGAAGGCAATAATCGAAACTTAAAAAATCCCTACCAGTGAGCTAAACTTTCAATGCATTTGTTTCTAGTGTTCCACCACCGAGTTGGATTCATTGGAGATGTGACGTGGTGGTGGTGGCATCAGACATGTAATATTAGAGTAATAGAAAAAGAATAAAAAGCCTATATTGACCAAAGTTTGGATTATTAGATTCCAAAGACCTATATATATATATATGTGTGTGTGTGTGTGTGTGTGTGTGTGTGTGTGTGTGT
>JACYFF010003369.1:24300938-24314700 GCA_017589665.1 Selenicereus undatus
ATATATATATATATATATATATATATATATATATATATATTCATGTCAAAAATGTTTTATGTTTACGTTACTTTTACACCTGTTTATGCTGGTTATAGTCGTATTTTTAAGGTTTTAATTTGATTTTATGTTCTTTTGTAGGTTTTCATTAAACGTGGAAAAATGCAGGGAAATGTGGGAAAAAGATGACGGAAATGCCGGGAATAGAAAATTGGACCGAGTTGAGTCGAGCTCAGGCCAAAAGCCATTTTGTTGTTTGGCCCAAAGAGAAAAAAAAAGAGAGAAATGAAAACCTAAAACCCACCCAGCCCCCACGTGCCAAGCACGTGACTGGTTTCCCCCTCTTAATTCACTCTCTTTCTTCTCTCGGTTGAACTAAAATCCCAGAACCCCAACCCCTCACTGCGTCCTCACCTTCATCTCATCTTTCTCTCTCACTCTTCGAACCAGCACGATCACCACAATCGCCACCATCATCCACAACTCTTCAACACATCACCATTGTTGTCCTCAATCTCAACCATCCATGACACCCACGAAATCGACGGTGAAGGAGTGAAAAGGGCTCCGGTATAAAATGAAGGGCAGCGACAAGAGAGGTAAAAAAGCTAGGTAATTTGAGGGTTGGGACAGATTTAATTCCAGTTTTAGGTTTAGTTTTAGGTTTGAGTTCATTCTTCTGTCAATCGAAATCTTAGGGCTCTTGTTAGTTTCATATTCGAATTGTTAGGGTTTTGATTTTCAAGCTTTGAGGTTAGAGGTTTGAGGGTTTTATTGTAGCTTTCAAGTTTTAATTTCATGCGTTTCTCTATGTATTAGGGTTCTAGGTTCAATTTTTCGGTTCAATTTCTAGGGTTAGGGATTGTTGTTAGATAGTGATGGTTCGAATTGGGTGTAATTAAATGCCGAATTTTGTTAAAACTCTAGTTGATATGTATGAATCGAGTTCTTATTGTATTAATTGTGGCCAAGGCTAGGCGAATTCTTCTGTTTCTCTCCCCCTCCCCTGTTCGGGCTTGGTCGTGGCTGGCTTGGGTGTTGCTAACGATGGGAGGTGACGACTAATCATCTCTCAATGCCGAATGCAGTCCTACTCTGTGTTGGTTTGCCTCTGATCCTCTTACTTCTTTTTTGTTGCTTCAGAACATGGCTGGAAATCAAAAGTCAGGTAGTTATTGATTAATATCGTTGGTTAACACTGCTCAGTTACTTGTTTTATTGAATTGGTTGATGGATGATGATTTTGACTCTGCTTTGTGGGTTAGTTTTGATTTGGTCAAATGATGAAGGGTTGTAATGCGTCTTTCTATGCTTTGTCTCGATTAAGCTAAGTTTGTTTAGCTAAGCAATTGATCAATTGGTTGAATGGTGCTGACTGGGTGATAAATGGTTCGAATGATATAGTGGGTTGTTTAGCTTGCTTAGTTTGCTTGAACGGAATATGACGGTTTTTTTAGCTGCACTAATGTCGAATGAAGGTTTGCTTAGTTTAGCTTCGTTAATGTTGAAAGATTATGATGGTTTGTTTGATTGAATGAATGCTAATCTGAATTTAATTTAGCTAAATAAGTTGAGTTAGTAGTTGGTTGATTATTTGATGTGAGTAGTTTAGTGATTTAGTTCAAACGGTTTCGTTGATTACTTAGTAGTTTGGTGGATTACTCAAGTTTTTGTTTTGTTTGATTTGGTCAGTAGAATGCGTTTAATAGCTTAGTTTGATGACCAAGGTTTCATAGTAGTTATTCCTTCAAGTTTTCCTTTGGCTTACGTCTCCTGTAAAGGTCCAAATAACTGCTTAGTTGAAATTTTCTAAATCGGGTATCTCCTTAGGTTTAGGTAATGATAGTTTAGAAACTTCAATTACCTAAGTCTTTTCTGTTGTCCCCAAGGACACGACCCTCAAGTACTATAGCGAAAGTTGTACGCTTGCGGCTCTTTTAGTTTACACTCGAAATATCCCAACAAGTTTTTGGCGCCGTTGCCAAGGATGACGACATGAGATTAGGTCTTATTTTTATTTTCTTAGCTCCTTTCTTATTCGTTGCTTTGCTTTAATTTGTTTATTTCATTCTTAGCTGTTATTGTTAGCTGTGATTTGTTTAGTTAATTTGTTTTACTCATTTCATCGCTTTATTATTAGGTTACATGGATCTCGTTTTACATTCATATCTATTGTCATTTACCTTAGTTATTTCTTGAAAATACTCAAAAATCCCAAAAAAAATTAGAAAAGTCTAAAATCCAAACAAATTAGAAAAACTTGAAAATCACCCAAAAAAAAAAATGAAAAAGCTTAAAATTGAAAAAAATTTGAAAATTTTGAAAGCCCCTGAACATTGAAAAAACTTTAAAAACCTGATAAATAGAATGCCAGTTTTTCATTTCCCGCAATATGAGTATGAACCTTTTTGGCATTATCTTTCAAGGTTTAATGAATATCGTGCTCAACTGAATCATAATTTTACAAAATGAAAAATTTGTGAGGTCATTACTATGGGTCTAAATATTGAGCCAACGAGTTATGTTGAATCAATTTGTCCGAGAGGTTTAATAGGATTATTATCTAAAATTCAAAATGAAGTTTGGGATTTCTTTAAAAAATTAGCTTGGGAAATGAAATGGATGTCATGCCTACACAAGTCCAAGAGGACTCACAACTCCTCCTTCATGCTCACAAGCTACATCAAAGGGGACTTGGCCCTTGTGCGGTTTTGGAACTCCAATTCCAAACTCATCCCGAACCATTGGGATGCGTGACGCACCTATTTTGGGAAGTTCAAGAGGCCTTCTAAAGGGTTTGGGCCATCAAAATGAAGTCAAACCCTCGAAAATAATAAAAGAAGTCAAAACAACAAGTGGCACTCTAACGGCAAGGTTACCCGGTTTTGTGGGCTTAACTAACCAAGCTTAGAATGGGTTTAATTTGCTGCAAACCCACTTTTTGGGAACCTTCTTATGTCAGATCAAAGGGCATAAAAAGAGTTCTAGGCCAAAGCAATAGGTCATGGGTCAAGTTAAGGTTTTTTCCACATGCTGCAGATTCTGCCCAGCCTGTACAACCTTGCATGTTTTGCATGATATCTCCCAAACTAATGATCCAAATTGCCTGAAAGAGGATGCTCTGGAAAGCTTACTTCTATATCTTTCCAACAAGTACCTTTGCAGCTCATTTGGCCAACAAACATAGGAGATATAGCCTTTTAAATTTGACCTATGTAAACTGAAAAGTGCTGACATAAAGTAAAAAGCACTTTTCAGCTTTTGTTTCTTGCTTTTTGGTTCCCTTCTTTGCTTTATGGCCGACCAAGGACTTGTTTTTGCTGATTTGAAGCCTTGTGAAGCTCTCCTATATAAGGAGGAGCCTTAGGATATGGAAGAGGTTGTTGAATATTTATGCAAAGAAGCTTATGCTTTCATTCTCTCTCAAAAATCTTAAGTTCTCTTTATCCTTTTTGCAAAGGTGGTGAGTCTTGAGTGGAATCCTTTATAGAGTTGTTGGTGGCCTTGCCTTTATGCAATTCTTGGTGGATCCTTAGGCTTGATTGGTGGCTTAGCCTTTATATCAAGTCATATCCTTCATCAAAGTGGAAATTTGCAACTAAACTCAAGCAATCTTCATCCGGCCCATTAGCACACGCTCCAGGAAACCTATGCATTTGAACAAGCTAACGAGGCTTTTAGATACCCAACTCTTGGGGAGTATGATTTTCAAGCTACTTCTTACCCTTCAGGCCATTTTATGAATTCAAATTACTCATATGACTATTTTATGCCTGCTGTTTTTTGCGATTATTATGAATCTCCTGATCATGATACTCACACTCATCCTTTTCGTGCTTATGTTGATGCTACATGTGCAAGTTTTGAAAAGAAGGTTAATGATATGACTGATCAAATGATAGAGACCATGAAAGCGAGAATTGTTGCATGTTCTCAATGTTTTAACCAAAATAGGGAGACTTATAGTCAAATTGATTCTAGTTTAGGATCTCCTAAGCCTGACATTAGTCTTGATAATGATTTTGAACCCTCTTATTCTGCTAGGCCTGATTTGAATAAATACATCTACTTTCCTAGTCTAGATCAAGAGTGTGACCTCCCTATGTCTCTATCACCTGACATTGCACCCTGCACTAGCTCACCTAAGAGCATCATTGAGGTGGGTGAGCAATCTAACACTGTTAGTGAGTTAGATATAAGTGTCACACCTGAAGCTAGGCCTCGTGATTTAGATGATTCGAAAGATATTTCACAACAGTTATATGATGAGGTACCTAAACTCACTATATTGGACTTTGAGGATGATATTCTTTATGCAAAATATGAATCTTTTTCATGTGGGTTTGATGTTACTGAAGGTTTTGATGTGGAATATGAATCATTCTCTTTTGATCCCGTCATTCCTGACCTTCTCTTTAAATTAGATGATAGTATTCTATATGTGTTTGTGAGTTTGATATGTATGGAAGTTCTGATGATGGTGTTTGTGCTGATTATGAGTCCTTCTCTTTTGATTCCATCCAAATTCACTTCCTTTTTGAATATTGAGAGTCTGAATTTGTTTAGTCTGAGATCATTGCCACTAAGAATTTTGCTTTAGACCAGACTCATACGCATATTGGACTTAACAGACTTGTGAACCTTGTACCCATTCCTTTGCCTAAATGCTCGTTCATGCTGATATAGTTTCTCAACCAATGACCTCCATACTGGCTTATTCTGAGTATGTTCATTTTTTTTTCTAATTGGGCCCAACTGTTTGATAAGTTGAAACAAGCCCTTACTTGTGCTTTATTGGCTATGTGGATGTACTCTTTCTGGTTCCAACTCACTGCTTTTTACTGTTGCTATATTATTGAGAGTTGCGCATCTTTATTTGATAAGTTGTTGCGTGCTTTAACGAGTTTTGATTTGAGTTGCATTTTTCAGCTTAATATAGAGTGGTTGATGCTCCATAAACCTCATATTGCATCATCTTCGTGAGGCATAGTTTGGGTACAACCTGTATCCAACCTAGTATGATCATTCCACCCTTCTTCTTTTTTTCATTTCTTTTCTTTCTTTTTTTTAGGTAGTTGTAGATAATTAGGACTGTGAATTGGGATGGGTGATCGATCTTGAGGAGCAATTTGGGATCTATTGAGCCGTGTGGGCTATGATCACCCTAGGTTGTGTTATGATTTTGTGAATATTTGTTAGTTGTTGATATTTAGGATTGTGAGTAGTTGTGAATATTTAGGATTGTTCTTCTGTATGTTTTAGTTCCTTTGCCTGGGTTCATTAATTTTGTGTTTTGTTTCCTTGGTTTTGTGTTTTTGTTTTAACTTAGCAAGTTTTGGTTTTTCTTTGGTTTTGTTTTGTTTAATAGTTTCTTTATCTTTCCTTTTTGGTGTTTTAGTGTTTCTGTTTTTTATTTTTAGCTTTTCTTTCTTTTGTATTTTGCTTTCCTTTGATTTAGGTTGGTGTTTAGTAAGACCTTGGTTTGGTTTTGTTTTTTAGTTTGGGTAATTAGGTTTGTTTTGGTCTTGATTAGTTTCGTTTTCTTTTATGTTTTGGGTTTTATTTTTCTTTATTTAGTTATTTTGGCTTGTTGATTTTTGTGTTTGGGTTTTATTTTGTTTTGGTTTGGTTTTGATTTTGGCCATTTAGTCGTTTGGTTTGTTTTAGAGTTAGTTTTGTTTTTGCTTTTATTTTGTGATTTTGCTTTGGCTTTTGTAAATATCCGTGTATTTGGTTTTGTTTGGTTTTTGGTTTTGTTTTTGATTTCTATCGTGTCCTAGTTTGCAAATATTTGTAGTTTTGTGTTGGTTTTATGGTTGTATAACTGATGTGATTGCTTTTTAGCACCTTAGTTCCCACAATGAGGACATTGTGAAGTTTTGGTGTGGGGGTGAGGTGCCCATTTTTTTAAAAACTCCAAAAAGATTTTTGTTTTGTTTTTTAGGGGACGTTTGTACTATTTTTGATTAATTTGAATCCCCTGTGCTTTGGTTATTAGCTTGTATATAAGTAGGATGTGCATGAGAAGTCTCCAACCTCAGTGTGACATTCTAAGCCCTAGTTCTAACTCTAGTTATTCATTATAGATTGTGTAATCCAGTTCTTGTTTATTCCTTCATCATTATCTTTAGGTCTTAGGCTTCCATGAATGATTCTCCGACTAGCTTGTGACACGATTATTTCAGAAAGAAAATAATAAATGAATATTTTGAATAAAGAAGAGAAAGAAGAAAAAGAGATGGAATAAAATTTGGAATGACAAGTATCTCTTTGAGGCATGCGCTACTAGGCATTATCCTTTGAGGCACGTGCCACTAGGTGTTACCTTTTGAGGCAATATTGTTATTGGGAAAGCTTGCTTCCCATGTTAGTATGATAATAATGTGGTTGTGGCAACCAAGTGGGATTGAGTCTAATTCTGGTAAATCTAAGCCCTGAGATGATGATACACTTGCACACGAGCATCGGGATGGATTCAGAATCTTGATGTACAGTGGGGTGCAAAATTAGTGGTCTGATGTCATTTAGGAGGTAAAGGGCTTTGAAGTACATTCCGTGTATATGCATGTCAATAACTTGGTTACATAGGCGATTTAGTTGATTAGAACATGTGCATATCTTTCCCCAAATTCTGTACATATTAGTTTTGAGAAAAACCAAAAAGATTTTCTGTTATTTTTGAAATAATTTTTGTGGGTATTTCACCTGAAAACCCTCACGAGACCTCACTTGTGCACTTGGGAGACCGAGGGGTTTAAAGAGCTTGTTGCATATGCTAAATACAACCGTGATTCCTATGACAGTGAGTTAGGATTTTCTTTTTCTTATTGTTCATTTTCTCAGTTTAGTTATTTTACTCATGGACGAGTAAAATCTTGGTGTGGGGGTATTTGTTCATGCCAAAAGTGTTTTATTTTTACAGTACTTTTACACCTGTTTTATGCTCGTTATAATCGTATTTTTAAGGTTTTTATTTGATTTTATTTTGTTTTGTAGGTTTCAAATATGTGGAAAAATGCAAGAAAATCCGAAAAAGATGATGGAAATGGAAAATTGGACCGAATTGACTCGAACTCAGCCCAAAAGCCAATTTGTTGTTTAGCCTAAAGAGAAAAAAAAAAGAGAAATAAAAACCTAAAACCCACCTAGCCCCCACGTGCCAGGCACGTGACTGCCTTTCCCCTCTTAATTCACTCTCCCTCTTCTCTCGGTTGAACTAAGATCCCAGAGCCCCTAAAATCAACCCAGAACCCCAACCCCTCGCTGCATCCTCACCTTCATCTCATCTTTCTCTCTCAATCTTCGAACCAGCACCATCACCACAATCGCCATCATCATCCACAACTCGCCAGCGCATCACCATTGTTGTCCCCAATCTCAACCATCCATGATAACCACGAAATCGACGGTGAAGGAGTGAGAAGGGCTAGGGTATAAAATGAAGGGCAGTGGCGAAGAGAGGTAAAAAAGCTAGGTAATTTGAGGGTTGGGTCAGATTTAATTCCAGTTTTAGGTTTAATTTTAGGTTTGAGTTCATTCTTCCGTCAATCGAAATCTTAGGGCTCTTGTTAGTTTCATATTCGAATTGTTAGGGTTTTGATTTTCAAGCTTTGAGGTTAGAGGTTTGAGGGTTTTATTGTAGCTTTCAAGTTTTAATTTCATGCGTTTTTCTGAGTATTAGGGTTCAAGGTTCAATTTTTCGGTTCAATTTCTAGGGTTAGGGATTATTGTTAGATAGTGATGGTTCGAATTGGGTGTAATTAAATGTCGAATTTTGTTAAAATTCGAGTTGATATGTATGAATCGAGTTCTTATTGTATTAACTGTGGCCACGGTTAGACGAGTTCTTCTGTTTCTCTCTCCCTCCCCTGTTCGGGCTTGGTCGTGGCCGGCTTGGGTGTTGCTAACAGTGGGAGGTGACGACTAATCGTCTCTCAATGCAGAATGCAGTCCTACTTTGTGTTGGTTTGCCTCTGATCCTCTTACTTCTTTTTAGTTGCTTCAGAACACGGCTGGAAATCAAAAGTCGGGTAGTTATTGATCAATATCATTGGTTAGCACTGCTCAGTTACTTGTTTTATTGAATTGGTTGATGGATGGTGATTCTGACTCTACTTTGTGGGTTAGTTTTGATTTGGTCAAATGATGAAGGGTTGTAATGCATCTTTCTGTGCTTTGCCTCAATTAAGCTAAGTTTGTTTAGCGAAGCAATAGATCAATTGGTTGAATGGTGCTGACTGGGTGATAAATGGTTCGAATGATATAGTGGGTTGTTTAGCTTGCTTAGTTTGCTTGAACGGAATATGACGGTTTTTTTAGCTGCACTAATGTCGAACGAAGGTTTGCTTAGTTTAGCTTCGTTAATGTTGAAAGATTATGATGGTTTGTTTGATTGAAAGAATGCTACTCTGAATTTAATTTAGCACAATAAGTTGAGCTAGTAGTTGGTTGATTATTTGACATGAGTAGTTTAGTGATTTAGTTCAAACGGTTTCGTTGACTACTTAGTAGTTTGGTGGATTGCTTAAGTTTTTGTTTTGTTTGATTTGGTTAGTAAAATGCGTTTAATAGCTTAGTTCGATGACCAAGGTTTCATAGTAGTTATTCCTTCATGTTTTCCTTCGGCTTACGTCAACTGTAAAGGTCCTCATAACTACTTAGTTGAAATTTTCTAAATCAGGTACCTCCTTAGGTTTAGGTATTGATAGTTTAGAAATTTCAATGACCTAAGTCCTTTCCGCGCTATCCCCGAGGACACGACGCTCAATTACTACAGCGAAAGCTGTATGCTTACGGCTCTTTTAGTTTACACTCGAAAAATCCTAACATATATATATTGTAAGGCCCGCGTACCTTGTTTTCTGTCAAGTTGTTGTAACGCCTTTTTACGTTATAAAAATTTATTTTTTTAACGATACGAGTTAATTAATTATTGACGTGCTTATGTGAGCGATGATTTTACAAAAAAGTATTTTTGTCGCCGGTAATAATAATAATATTATTATTAGTTTTGAAAGAATCTTTCAATGATTTTTAATAAGCGTTGTTAATGGTTATTATCGAGTACTAAATCGATTAAGTTGTAAACCTTAGAAGTAGTTCGATGTTATTAAATCGAACCTAGATAGAGTTGGGAATGAATTGTTGATGAAGGATTATATTATCGATTTGAGTTTAAAATTCGGGTTACGAATAAGACTAACAGTGTCAAGCATCGAACAGTTTGGTACAAAAATAATATAGCTGAGAGGGGGCATTTTTGTAATTTCACTCAACCCCTTTTTCTTTCTCCTTCTTCCTTCGTGCGACCCGCTCCCCGAGCAGCTCACCTCTCTCTCTCTCTGCTCTTCATGTTCTTCATCTTCTTCCTCCTCTGCTCCTCCATACGCACGCGACCTTCAAGCTCAAAGCCAGAGGATTTTCGCCACCTCCTACGTGCAAAACTCACCCATTCGATCTCCCCTGCAAGTTAGCCACCATTGGGCACGAATCTGGGTAGAATTTCGAGCAAGCCAACCCAACCCCGTTAACGGCGGCTCTAGGCGGCGAATCGGGGCTCAAACGCATACCCTAGGTATAACCACGCAATTCACCTCTTAGTTGCTTAAATTTTCTATAAGTTAGGGTAGAAATCGTTGCTTTCATATACCCAATTCAACTTCAAATCAGGAAGTGCATTTGAGTCTGTTTTAGGGTTCGAATTGTTGGAAATTTTGGTGTGATTTGGTCCTGTTCGAGCGTGGGTAAGCAAGAGGTGAAGGATTGGAGTTGTTCAAGCCTCTAAAGTCGAGCCACAGTCGTGAATCGAACCTCTAGCTTGGGTTCAAGGTGAGGGTTCCTTTGCTCCTAAATTAGTACTATTTTCAACGAATTTACTCGAATTAGCTAGTGCATGTTAATTTTGAGGATTGAAATCAGTTGGGGGAAAATTAGAGTTGAGATCGAGAAATTATTAACATGATATTGATTTTGGGATTAATTGTATGACAAATTGGTGCTAAATGTTAGTAATTTGACAATTTGGAGAATTGCTTAACAAATAGAATGTTATCATGGCACTATCAATTTATCAGGTTATTGTTTAAGTTGCATTAAAGCTTAAGGAAGTTTCTCGGGCAGATTAAGGCACTAATAATGCATGTTTAAATTCTGCTTAAGATTATTGATGAGCATACTATGCTTTTATATGATGCATTAGTGAATTATTGGTTTGTTTATGATATTATTAAACCGAGTTGGAAGTTGGATGGCTCGAGGTGGAACTATTGAGTGGTTTGAGGTTCTTGTGGTCGGTGCTGTGTGAGGAGGGAGCCTGGGTTGTGAATTGCCGCAATCGTGTGGATTGCGAGGCCATGTGTGGCTCATTGGGCAGATTCTGCTGAGTTGTGATATTAAGTGTATGAATGTGCTATGTGTAAACCTTTTCCCCCCCGATATGCTATGTGACATTATGTGATTAATTCTTGAAACTTTAGACGTCTTCAAGAAGAAAATGTCGTTTAGAAAGCTTGTTTTATACATTGAGAATGCTTTTAAGTTTATCAGTTGCCTATTCGTGTGTTAGGACATCTAAAGTGTAAAAAGGGTTCTAAACCGTCGAACTGCTCAGTTAGTGACTCGACTGAATAGTCGATAGGTTTAGGAATTTCAAAAGCGAACTAAAGTGAGTTCGAAAAGGTTTTTAAGGCATTGGCTTGGGTAATGACCCCTCCTCGTGTTTAAAGGAATTTAAACGACCCGAAAAAGAGCACCTTAAGGTGCTAATTATGAAGCTTAGCTTATTTGCATGTTATTTGCTTACTTAAGCTTCCATTGAGTTTTGATTAAAGAGCTAGTAAGTCCATAATGACTTTAAGAAGCATTTGTGTTGAAAATATAAAAGAAATCTTAAATTGCCTTAAAAATGAGCCAAGTACCTTAAGTTTTTGAACAGTAGCAAGTTTGGGAACGTTTTAAGCCTTCAGTTTATTTACACACCCTCCTTTGAGTTCAAACAGGGATTGAAACGAGTTATAAAAAGACAACTGAGGATTTTATTGCGAATCTAGTTTGAATTAAACGCTAACTAAAGTGTTTTGAATTTTAAATGGGTTCGTTCATGAATTAGCGAACCTATTACGTTTATAATAAGCTTTTAGCTAAAATCAAAGTTGTTCCTCGAATT
This sequence comes from Selenicereus undatus, assembly GCA_017589665.1. NCBI lineage: Eukaryota > Viridiplantae > Streptophyta > Magnoliopsida > Caryophyllales > Cactaceae > Selenicereus > Selenicereus undatus. The sequence goes on from JACYFF010003369.1 coordinate 24,312,103, forward strand.
AGTAGACGTTTTACATTTAAAAGAAGCTTTTAAGCTAAAAAGTGAAGTCGTTTTTATGAGTTAGCAATCGTTTTACATTTACAACAAGCTTTTTAGTTGGAAATGAAGTCGTTTTACAAACTATCAAATGTATTACGCCTATACGAAGCTTTCAAGTTAGAAACGAAATTGTTTTTATGATTTAGCAACCTTATTACGCTTATACGAAGGTTTCAAGTCAGAAACGAAGTCGTTTTATGAGTAGGCAACCTTATTATGTTTATATGAAAAGCCTTTTAGTTAAAAATGAAGTCGTTTTACGATTTAGTAAACCTATTGCGTTTATACGAAGCATTCAAGTTAGAAACTAAGTCATTTTACGATTTAGCAAACGTGTTACGTTTATAAGCAACTTTTAAGTTTAAAGTGAAATCGTTTTAAGTATTAACCAACTTGTTGCCTTTATAAGAAAGCTTTTAGTCTAAAAGGAAGTCGTTTTACGAGTTAATAAATGTATTACGTTTATACGAAGCCTTTAAGTTCGAAACGAAATCGTTTTACGATTTAACAAGCTTATTACGTTTTTAAGAAGCTTTCAAGTTTCAAAGGAAGTCGATTTATGTGTTAATAAATTTATAACGTCTATAAGAAGCTTTTAAGCTATTTACGAACTCGATTTACGATTTAGCAAACATATTAACATTATAAGAAGGTTTTAAGTTGAAAACGAAGTGAACTATAAGCATTTCAAAAGGTTATGGTCATTTTGTTTAAAAAGTGAGTTTTCAACCAAGTAAGCATTTGAAATAGAGAAATGAAATATGTCTTTAAAGACTAAAAATGTGCTGGGAAGTTGGCCAGAGGGCGGAAACTGGACGCAAAGATGGCGTGAGCTGTTTCCCCCTAAATAAATGTTAGGAACTGGACTCAGGATATGATTATCCTGGTGTGTGCTGTTCCTGGAAACTGGACGCAAAGATGGCGTGAGCTGTTTTCCCTTAAGATAAGTTACGAACTGGACTCAAGATATGAGCTATCTTGGTGTGAGCTGTTCCTGGGAACTGGACTCAAGATATGAACTATCTTGGTGTGAGTTGTTCCCCAGATAAGTTATGATGTGTGACGCATAAGAAAACCTTGAGGGGGACTGGACTCAGGATATGATTATCCTGGTGTGAGTTGTTGCCCCGCAGAGGACAGTATCGAGGTTAGAATTGGTCTACTAAGACGCGTTTGGGCCAAAAGTTAAGTACGTATACCTCGGGGATAACGTAGAATAAGAGTGGTGATCTCACTTAAGGGCGGTGTTGACCTCCCGTAGCCAGCACAATGAGATGTTTTTATGTTATAAGTATGTTCCTAATAAATAAGAGATTTGGCAAATTGCCATTCTAAACAATTCAGAAAAGAAAAAAGAAGTTATTTTAAAAGTAATACGAGCCTGAAGAGGCCAAGTTAAGAAAAGAAGAAAGCTTTCAAATACACGTAACCTACATATATTTTATGAATGTGTTCTGAATAAACTTTAAATGAATTTCAAGTGTAGTTGGTTACAACCTAGCAATGCATTGAGTGTTTAAGTTTTTAATGGTGCATATCTTAAGAAATAATGTTTCTTGCAAAGCTTTTATTACTAATTTGGGTGTCTCATAAGTTTTTAGAAAAGTTGTAAGTTTTAAAGAAGTTTACATGATTTATAATTCTTGGTATTTATCGAGAGTCACTATGTTTTCAAAAGTGAGTTTGAAAGCCTTTGTATTCAGTCCTGGTTGCATACTTGTTTATGTGCCTGAATGTTTGCAAGTAGGAAAGTTTGGTTATTGAGGGCCTAGAATTGAGTTGAATGGTTGGAATGAAGTTTATGAAGGGTAATCTTTCCTTGGGATCTATGATTGCCTAATATGATAGTAAAGTATGAATGTGTGATATATGGCTATTATTAGTATTAGTCTGCAACTGTTTTGGGTTTTAAAGAGTAAGGGAATTCTCATTGAGCGTGTGGTTGCTCATTCCATTACTCTTTCCCCTTTTCCCTCAGGCTTTTGTTATGACAGGTGGAAGTCAAGCTACTTACGCGAGCTGGAGTCTACCCCTACTTGAAAAGAGTCATGTGTGTCATATAGAAGTAGATTCATGTGATGTAACGTATTCGTGGTTAGTAATTGTTGTAAACTAAGTTTTCTAGCTCATATTATGCATATTGTTTATGAGTCGTTCGGTATGGCCGTGTGAGCAGACCATCTGATTAGTAGATGCCTTTATTCGAAATTAGCTGTGTTGTAGGATGTAAACCTCAGTACTTCGGTTGTGTAGACTGTTGAGTTGTATCTTTTAATTTTCATGCGTTAAAGAACTATTCTGTTTGGTGTACTCCGAGCAGGTGGCTCGTTGAGTTAAGAACCCCGGCGTGTGGCCGTTGAACTTCTTTTAAATGTTATGCGCTTTCGTTGATTTGCAGGAGAATTTTTGTAAGGCTTCTAGCCTGGAAACGGTCAGTTTTTAGGGGAAGCTCTGTCTGTTTCATCCCAGAAATTAAGTAAGAAGTAAGAAAACGTAACGCTCCTGACCCAAGGGGCTGGGGATGTTACACATATATGTACGAATGTGTGTATATATACA
>JACYFF010003369.1:24346856-24360176 GCA_017589665.1 Selenicereus undatus
CCAAACATAATTAATCTAAGGATCGGAATCGAACTCCTCCTCTTCTGTCTCCTGGTTCGGGTACCCCTTCATGGTATTTCTGTTGTTATACTCCTCGTAATTATTGTAATTATTTTCATAATTAGCATTGTAATGCTTGCCTCTGTAGGGAACGTAATTAGGATTAGTATCATATTTCTTCTCAGCATTGACATCGTAGAAATACTTTCCATTTTCTAAAAATCTTGTGTCACTCATCCCCTGCTTCTCCACCCCACCATAGTACCCTGGACCTTCATGTCCCCTGTGGTTGTAGTGGTTCTTAGCACTCATCCCTTGCTTTTCCTGCCCACCATAGTACCCTGCACCCTCATTTTCCCTGTAGTAGTAGTTGTTCTTTCCACTCATCCCCTGCTTCTTCCCCCCACCATAGTACCCTGCGCCTTCCTCACTGTTCTCGAAGTAGTAGTTGTTGTCATGCTTGCTAGGAGCATTTATCTCCTGCTCCTCCACCCCACCGTAGTACCCTGCGCCCTCGTTGTCCGTGTAGTAATTGTTGCTCTTTCCACTTATCCCCTGCTTCTCCACCCCAGCACTGGACCCTCCACCCTGAGCGTAGTACATCTCCACACCATTATTCTTGAACTTATTAGTATTATCCTCATTTGCGAAGCCATTGACGCTTAAGCCCTTGAGCTCCGTAGCGTAATTTTTCTCATTAGTCTCATCCATGTTGTCTAAGGAGGTGACGGTGGTTGTGGAAGGTGGGTTGAGGCCGGTTTCGTGCCCATAAAGGCCGTACCCAGTTCGGGTGGTTTGAGGGGTGAAAGTGGGATCTTCTTGCTCTTCCTTGTTTTTCAGGCTTGGAAGTTCATTGGTGGTTGTGGTGGCGGAGGGGGTGGTGCCGCGGTTTCGGGAGACTTTGCTGAAGAACTGGCTGTCTCTAGCATGAGTTTGGAGAGAGAAAAGGAGGAACAGGACGACGAAGGCAACTTTTGGGGTGGAAGCCATGGTTGAGGAAGTGAAGTAGTGGGAAGAGAAGAGGGAAGCTAGGGAGTGTGATGCACTAACAGGGTCTTTAAATAGAGGCAGGGAGGGTTTTCATCCACTTTTTTCAATTTTCAATTTGAACTTTTTGGTTTTTTTAGGGTTTTTAATTTTTTTTTCCGGCTTTTTTCTTTAATTAATTTCTTTTGGCCCCCAGTATGAACCTGTGCCCACTTTGTCAAAGTTGGGTGGGCAAATGGGTCATGATTGAAGGCATGCTAGATTGCTAGATATATGGAGAATTGATATCTTCCTTTCAGGCAAGATCACACATTTTCTTTTCCTAAAGCGGTCGATTTCATTAGTATAATTTGAAACACATTTGTCCCCACCCGCTGCCACAAATACTATACAAACTTAATTTACGTAGCAAAATGATAAGTGTCTTGCTGTAAGGCACTTAATAAGTGTCTTATTTTGACTAAAAAATCATACTATCGCAAGGCACTTCATAAGTGTCTTGCTTTGACTAAAAAATCGTACTATCATGTTTTTAAATTGAAAAAAATGGTACGATTGAATCGTAGAAGTATATTACAACTTGTAAATTATACAAAATCATCTTTTTATTCATAATTTATCACATTTCTGAAATACACGTATCATATGTACTCGCGGATAGGGTTAATGCGATTAGAATATCATTTAAGACTTAGTTGGCATAGCCAATGAATATTTAAGGTTAGGAATTCATAATTAAATATAATCTTTGAAAAATTGTGGTTTTAAAATATAAAACATGTTAATTTATGATAAGGCAAGAGTGTCTTGCAGTAAGACATTTAAGAGTGTCTTGCAGTAAGACACATATCACTACCCATTTACATATACATACATATATGTATACACACACACACACATCTACATATTCATATACATACACATATATTTCTATATATGTCTATGTTAGATGGTGTCCCAAATTTCAAGTTCAACCAATTGCTAGATCGAGTTTTGGCGTGACTTCTCGATTGTTTTGTCTCTTGGATTCCTTTGTCGGTTTTGGGAGTTGATGAGTCATTCTTTATGAGAAATTCTTGGGCAGATTTTATGGCATTCTATGAGCAATTAAGAGTGATAGTTTTCATGAGCATTCATCCACCGTTCATGTCCTTTATTGTGGAAGTTTCAACCGGGTTTATCTCTATAATGTGTAAGCATTAATGTAGCTATTGTCCCACCATAGTGTGGGCTTATTAAGGCGTTTTGGCATTCAGAATTGCCTTTAGGCATGTCCCTTTCATGGCCATTCTATGAGGCATTCGTGTGTCAAATGCATCATCTTCTATTCCACATTTTCTTGAATGAGAGTTTGAAAGATTTTATTCTTTTGATCTTGTTACTAGTTTAAGATCTTTATCCGTGTTTTGTATTGAGCTCTTTTGACTAACCTTTGAGATCAATTTGTACTCACTGTTGTCATAGTAGATTTTGTGCCATCTTGTCGTCCATAATTTTCTCCCGATTTGGATTTCTACATAAAAATTATGTTATTATAATTTTATTATTGATCTTGCTTTATATTCTCAAATATCTACATCCTTTATCACTTCCGCTTCTACATTGCTCGAATTTTATTATTTCAAATTTCCTAACTAACTAACTAACTAACTAACTATACACACACACACACACACACATATACATACATACATACATACATACATACATATATATATATATATATATATATATATATATATATGTGTGTGTGTGTGTGTGTATGTATGTATATATTTGTGTGCAGGTGAGCGAGCATGCACGTGTGTGTATATATTTTTGCTCCAATGTTATTACTATTGCTTGTCCGTTTTTTTAAAAAATATACATTATCAAAGATTGTAATAAAATATTTACTATTCATCTCACACTATTGTTACATTCATCTTCGTCCTTTCCTTTCCATGGTTTTGACTTTTGATTCTTTTATAATTTTTAATTGATTGTTGGCATCTGTTTCAACCTAGATTTGGGCTCTTAGTTAGGAATTTTGATGAATTGTTTGAATTTAGTTGTTGTAGAGACTATAAACCATTCATAAGTGATATGATATAGCAAGAATCAGATGGAGACGTAGAAATTATGGATTTGGATTTAATGATTCTTCTAATTATGCAATATGGCTGTAAGAATTAAGTGGCTAGCAATGATTGTATGGAGGAAGTTTAAGTTCTCAGAATATCTTTATGAAGTGGAGTCCAAGCAATCATCATCGTATTCTGTTAGCATCATTTGCTGACATTCATATTTCTTAGGTAATATTCTCCATCCGTAGATGCACATATGCATGATATTTATTTTTAATAAATAAATAAATAATAATTTATAGGTTTTTGTTAGCTTAAAAATCATTGACTTATATTTTAAAAAGTTATTGTGATTTTATAATTTTAAAAACCTCCAAAATTTTATATATGATTACCAGATTATTGATTGTAATTCATGTGTACAGTTACTATATATATAGTAAAAACAATTTTATTTTTTCTTCATCGCACATGATCAAAAATGCTAGTGGATATTATAAAAACCCTAGTGAAAACATTATTTATAAGATAGTGCTTTATAATGACTTGATTTGCAACAAAGTATAGTAATAACTTCCCTTTACATAATTTCTAGTGACAAATTATTACAAAATGCATATGGTGCTATCTGATGAGGATAGAAGAAGCTAGCTAAGTTAGTTAGCAATTAGTTAGCAAGAATCTAGGGAAGTTAGTTATAACAGCTTGGCTATTATTACATGTATATATATACAGTTGTAATAAGAACAGAATAACAACTTGCACTCTCTTTCTTACATCAAGAATATATTCAACTCTCTTTCTTCTTCTTTTCTCTCTCTCTCTCTCTCTCTCTCTCTCTAGCTTCATCCATGGCTCTCTTCGTACAATAACATGGTATCAGAGCATACAGTTTATCGATATATTCGAGTTTGCTGATTGTTCAGAATTATACAACAAGAGGTCTATTCTTTGTTCATTCATCTATAATCACGATTCTGCAAAATCTGTAAGGCGTCTCTGAAATTTGAAGCTTAGTTTAGTACATGCCTGGGAATTATCTTTCTAAGTATCTTGATACAAGTCTTTCATATTCTTTGAAATTTGGATATTGGTTCATTACTTATTGTTCTGTTGAAGTTCTTGATCAATTTGTGAGATTGAATATGGCTGTGGTTAATAAGAATGAAGAAACCAACACAAATGCGATGTATGCTGGAAATTTAAGTGAGCCATCCCATCTTTTATACATGCATCCCTCTGATAACCCTAACAATATCTTGGTTAGTGATTTGTTAAATGGGGATAATTACAGTCACTGGAAAAAGGCAATGGAAATTGCTTTAGTGGCCAAAAACAAATTGGGATTTGTTTTAGGGCATGTGCAAAGCCTACTGCTACAAATCTAATAGCGCATTGGGAGAGATGTGACAAAATGGTTTTGTCCCGGATTATGAATGCTTTTGTAAAGGATATAGGGCAGAGCATATTATTTTTTGCCACTGCCAAGGATGTCTGGGTTCAACTACAGCAACGTTTTGGTGAGGCTAATGGCACTAAAGTCTTTCAAATACAAAGAGATTTGTGTATTATTTCTCAGGGACATTTGTCAGTCACTGAGCATTTTGCACATATTAAGAAACTTTGGGATGCTTACAGTAGTATCATTACACTACCCTGCTGTGTCACAAGTGGAGATCGTTGTTTGAGTTTAATAGCTGCCAAGAAAATGATACATGACCAACAAGTAATGCAATTTTTGGTTGGATTACATGAAGATTACAAAAATGTTAGAGGAAACATACTGATGATCAAACCCTTACCTAGTCTTGATCAAGTCTATCAGATTGTGTTACAAGAAGAGAAGCAAAGGTCCTTGTCTGCCTCAGTCTCTATTAGTGGCAACTCTGTTGCATTTCACTGCTATACATCTGGGTATCTTTACAAGTCTGGTCAGTTTCAACAAAGGGTTTATAATCAAGGACCCTCAAGGTTTTCGTCTATTCCTAACCCTGGGATTCAGCAGTCTGTGTCATCCAATTCTTGAAATTACAAAGTTGGGCAAAAAAAATTTTCAGATAAGAATTTTCAGGAAAGAAGGTCTTATTTCTGTTATCACTGCAAGATACAAGAACATTCTACACAAAGATGTTTCAAACTTCATAGTTACCCTTCCGGACACAGACTGTATAAAGGAAGAAGAGTTGCAGCAGTTGTACAGACAGAGACTGCAGCAGATGTTTCCTCTACTCATTCGCCTGCACTTACCACAGAGCAGTATAACTAGCTTATGCAACTGTTACAACAACACACCACTGACATGGACAAGTCTAATGAAACAGGTAGTGCAGCTGGCTTCTTTGTAGGTAAGTCCTTCTGTTTTCTTACTAAATCCACTAATAATAGTATTTGGGTTGTGGATAGTGGAGCTAGTGATCATGTGACCTATGATTTTTCTTTATTACATAATGTTAAGAAACTGAATGTGCCCTGGTTTATTACCATGCCAAATGGTAAAAGGGCAACTATTACACATTCAGGTTCCATGGTTTTGGGAGATAAATTAGAACTCCATAATGTTCTCTACATACCTACTTTTCAATATAATTTACTTTCTGTTAGTAAATTAGTTAACCAATTTTCAGCAAATGTAATTTTTACTCCACATTCCTGTGTGCTTCTGGCCCCCACCATACAGAAGGAACTGCTCCTTGGTGAAGAACGTAAAGGTCTTTTTTTACTGAAAAAGGGTGTTGCAGTTCAGCAAGCTACCTTGGAAGCACTTAATCTAGGCAATAAGAAGTTTTCTGTTGCTTGTTTGTTAAGTTCTGAGTTGTGGCATCAAAGATTAGGTCATTTACCTTTTGATCAACTTAAAAATGTAGTTTTACCTTCTTATACCAACTCTAGTCATGGTGTTTGTCAAGTTTGTCCTCTGGCTAAGCTGCATAGACAACCTTTTCATTTGAGTATTACTAGAGCTTAACATTGTTTTGACATTCTACATATTGACATTTGGGGACCTTGTCCGTATAAGTCTTATGATGGTGCTGTTTACTTCTTATCAATTGTGGATGATAAGTCTAGAGCAACTTGGGTACACGTAATGGCCACAAAGAGCTCTGCATTCCCATTGATTAAAACATTTGTTACTTATATTGAAAATCAATATGCAGCTCATGTTAAAATCATTAGAACAGACAATGGCTTAGAATTCAAAGACTTAGCAGCATTAGAATTTTATAGAACCAATGGCATTGTTCATCAAACTACATGTGTAGATACTCCTGAACAAAATGGCATTGTTGAGAGGAAGCATCAACACCTATTACAGGTTGTAAGAGCTTTATTATTTCAGTCTAATGTTCCTAATAAATTCTAGGGAGATGCTCTCTTAACTGTAGTTTATCTAATTAATAGAATGCCTTCTCCCATTCTTCACAATCAAACTCCTTTTGAGGTATTATACAAAGCCAAACCCACTTATCTGCACCTGAGATCATTTAGTTGTTTACTCTATGCTGCTACTTTAAAAATAAATAGGGATAAGTTACAACCTAGAGCAAATCCTTGCATTTTTATAGATTATCCCTTCAATCAAAAGGCTTACAAACTCTTTTATCTCAAAGCCAAGAAGGTCATAGTATCCAGAGATGTGATCTTCCATAAGAAAATTTTTTCTTTTCATTCTTTACCTCACTCTTCAGACATTCCTTTACCTGCCGTTTCAGAGTACATTCCAGACACATTGAACTTATCACTCAATATCCTTGATCCTTTTAGTACTGAAGCTGTCATACATCCACAAAACAATTCTTTTAGTACTGAAGCTGTCATACATCCACAAAACAATTCCAATTCTTCCCCAAGCAGCTGCAATACCTTTGACTTTACTTCCTCACCTGTTCCCAATCAATGTGTCCCTAACCTTTCCCCTCATAATCCCTCACAAATAAATTCTCATTCCTCTCAGCCTCTTAGAAGATCAATAAGGACACATAAACAACCTGCACATTTGTAGGATTTTTTTTGTGGTATGATTCCTATTAACACTCTTCCTGCAGAATTCCACGCTTTTCATGCTCAACTGTCACGGTACTTTGAACCCAAGAACTATGAGGAAGCAGCCAAACAACCTGAATGGATTACAGTTATGGACAAAGAGATTGAAGCTTTAAACAACAACAATACCTGGGATTTAGTGGATCTTCCACCTAGAAAGAAGGCCATAAGTAGCAAGTGGGTCTACAAGGTAAATCTTAAGTCAGATGGATCATTGGAGAGATTCAAAGCTAGACTGGTCATTAGAGGATTTACTCAACAATATGGGGTTGATTATCAAGAGGTATTTTCTCCAGTTGTGAAGATGACGACTATCAGGAGTATTATTGCCTTGGCAACATCCAGAAACTGGCCCCTTATCACCTAGATGTCAACAATGCCTTTTTACATGGGGAATTAAATGAAGAAGTCTACATGGAGGTTCCAAAAGGCATACCTAACCCATCTAACAAAGTCTGCAGATTAAGAAAGTCACTATATGGCCTCAAGCAAGCTAGTAGACGGTGGTTCTCTAAGCTCACTCAAACTCTTCTTACTTTGGGTTATCAACAGTCCAAATATGATTATTCCCTATTCATCAACAAATCCTCTACTAATATCACCATAGTTGCAGTCTATGTTGATGATATCATGGTTACAGGCTCCAATTTTTTAGAAGTGATCCATCTCAAACAGCATTTAAATGATTTATTTGGCATCAACGACCTAGGCCCTCTTCTTATTTTCTTGGCTTGGAAGTGATTAACACTGCTGAAGGCATCATTTTGTCCCAAAGGAAATTCACTAATGAATTACTGAAGGAATGTGGGTCCTTACCTATTACTACAGCATCAACTCCACTACCACTAAACTACAAACTCAACCGTGATGATGGTGAACTACTACCTGACCCGTTTCTATATAGAACCCTTGTTGGAAAGCTAAATTTCCTCACTCATACCAGACCATACTTGAGTTGCACAACCCAAACTCTAAGTCAATTCATGCAACAACCTAGAACTGTCTAGCTCAAAGCCTTACAACAAACTTTCAGATACATTAAAGGCACTATTGGTGTTGGTATACTTCTTAAAGGAGTAGACAAATTAACACTGCAAGCATATGTGGATTCAGACTGGGCAACATGCTCCTCGACCCGAAGGTTTGTCACTGGTTATCTAATCCTCTTTGGCAATTCTCCAATTAGCTAGAAAAGCAAGAAGCAAGGCATTGTCTCTAAGTCGTCCTCAGAAGCAGAGTACAGGGCTATGTCTCAAGCAGCCTCAGAAGTAACCTGGATAGTAAGATTATTGGAAGAACTTGGAGTATCATCCCTCAAACCTGTCACTCTATATTGTGATAATTTTTCTACCATCCACATAGGAAAAAACCCTGTATTTCATGAGAGGACAAAACATATCGAAATAGATTGTCACTTCACCAGTGACAAGGTATTAGAAGGATTATTACAATTATCCTACATGCCTACCAATGAGCAACTTGCTGACATCCTCACCAAAATCCTACCTTCCCCTCAACAAAACCTTATCCTGAGCAAGCTTGGAATGGTTTCTTACCCTTCCACCTTAGGGGGGGGGGTGATGAGGATAGAAGAAGCTAGCTAAGTTAGTTAGCAATTAGTTAGCAAGCATCTAGGGAAGTTAGTTATAACAACTTGGCTATTATTACATGTATATATATACGGTTGTAATAAGAACATAATAACAAATTGCACTCTCTTTCTTACAGCAAGAATATATTCAGCTCTCTTTCTTCTTCTTCTTCTTCTCTCTCTCTCTTTCTCGAGCTTCATCCATGGCTCTCTTCGTACAATAACACTATCCAATAATTTTATAAATGGTATGGCATTAGATTTCTAAGATGGCACAGTGTGCCAATGATATATCTGTTAAAAAGAAGTACATTAAAAATATATCATAACAATATGCAGTTGTTATATCATACAATCAGTTGTACAAATGTAATTGCATAACTAGATTTCGGCTCATTAAAAATACCATATGGTTCACCAAAATATGTTATTGTGCACCCAATTTCGCTCACTAAAAATAATGTATAGTTGCTCACTAAAATATTTTAGTGAGTTGAAACACAGTTTTAGTAAGCTAATATATACTTTTAGTGAGCAGACAGACCGAAACTAATACATCTTATATACCCAAGTCTCATTTAGTAAAAATACTATATAACTTATCAAAATATGCTATTGTACTTAAAAAAATACTATTGTGCATATGAAACTCACTAAACTATATTCTAGTTGTCTATATTTTTTTTACTGAGTTATGATATTTATTTAGTGAGTTGTTATATCATACAACCTGTTATACAAAAGCAATTATATAATCAAATTTCGGCTCAATAAAAATAATGTATAGCTCACTACAATATTTGAGTGAGCTGAGACACAATTTTAGTGAGCTAATACATACTTTTAGTGAGTGGATAGATCAAAACCAATGCATCTTACGTACCCAGGTTTCACTTAGTAAAAATAATATGTAACTTATTAAAATATACTATTGTACTAAAAAAAATGTTATTGTGCATCAGAAACTCACTAAATTATATTCTAATTGTCCATATTTTTTTAGTGAGCTATGACATATATTTAGGGAACTATGACATATATTTAGGGAGTTGGACTATATTTAATGAGTTGGACTATATTTAATGAGTTCCCTACATTTGTATGATACTCAAAAAATATAATACAAACACCCTTATATCATAGTAAAAAATGATTGAGCTGTAACATAACCCAAGAACTTGATAATATTATTTGCTAGCTATCTGTACTATTCTTTTTAATGAGCTATACTATTCATTTAGTGAGCTATGATAGATATTAAGTTAGCTATAAAATACATTTTGTGACCAACATGATTTAGCGGAGAATACTAATTATTTTTGTATAAAAAATGAGTGAACAAGCAATATATTATATAATTTTGGTTAGCACATATACTTTTTTGTTCATATTCTAACGTATGATATATTCGTCTTTTAGTAAGTTATGACTTATATTTAGTGAGTTATGACATATTTTCAGTGAGTTGGATTATCTTTGTATTATACTGACTAAATATGTATAATACAAATACATTTATGTCGTAATAAAAGATAATATAAGTATTTCTTACTAATATTGCATTGCTCATTAAATATATTATATAGCTAACTAGCATATGCAGTATTGCTCACTAATGTTGTATCCATACGTGTAAAAATTTGTAGTGAATTTTTTTCTTATTTTTTTATTTTTATAATAAATTTGTATGCTTCTATTGAGTAAAAATACGTATAATAAATTTACAAATTTTCAATTAATATTTATCTTAAAAATTAGGATTTTTATACAAAAATGGTGAACGTAGATCCATTATGTAAATATAAGCGTATGCCTTAATATATCAATGGAAGAATTAAAAAAAATGTGTTGCTCACTAATGTTGTATCCATATATATAAAAATTTGTAGTGAATTTTTTTCTTTTTTTTTTTATTTTATAATAAATCTTTATGCTTCTATTGAGTAAAAATACGAATAATAAATATACAAATTTTTAATTAATATTTATCTTAAAAATTAGGGTTTTTATACAAAAATAGTGAATATAGATCCATAATGTAAATATAAGTGTATGCCTTAATATTTCAATGGAAGAATTTAAAAAAATGTATGTACATATTTTGGGTGCAGGGGGAGAGGGGGAGCATGTATGGTGTGCCATTCGAAAATAAGTGAAATAAATAATAATTATTTGTAGTGAATTTTTTTTTTCCTTATACATTGTGAGTCCGGGTGAACAAATAAGATGTCCACCCAATTACACACAATAAATTGCAAACAATACGAATAAGGTTGCCTATTCAAGAAGTACGAGTGTGGTTTGATTTGAAGGAGACCCAAAGCATTGAACGCATCAAGATGTAGATATATCAAATAATTTGGGTAATGAAATCTGTGAAGATTATATATATAAACTGCTTTAAAATCGCTTGCTAAGCTACCTTCCTACTTTAGAAATGATATGAAATTATATGTCATATAAAATTTATCTGTATAAAAAATACACATAAATAAATTTATGCATAAGTTCAAGCATATATTTCTAAAGTACAATATATTTTGAAAATTGCAATGTATAAATTCCTTTAAAATAAACATTAAAATAAGTTTTACCCACTGTATATGGTGCTGGTGGGTCCTGTGGCAATGAAAATTCTTAAAGTTTACAATTACCATTCTTAAAACTCTCAATTCTTAGTTATTTCATTTTCGCTGATCGAAAAAAAAAAGTTATTTCATTTTTGTAAAAAATTCCCATGGAAAAAGGAAGGGAAAAGTGATCTTGATTCGAGCCTTATATGATAGCTTTCTTTAAACTATTATTATCTATTGTTTTTACTAATAATTACTTCTTGCTAGGTGACAAATATAGGTGAAAGGTTCAGAAACTAAATTCATTGCTCCCACTTCCTTCATATTGACCTGGATTAAACAATCTCATGGCAATTCATTTTTCTACTTAAAATGAATTTAATTATTGCTCTTTTTGCAACTAGTTGGCTTAATGTTAGGGGAGAAAGAAAAGACAGAAATATGTTGGCTGTATGATGATTAGACCCATTTAAACCCATTCTTATGGAGTTTACAAATAGTATTGAATATATTTCAACCGATGTCAATTTCAGTTGATTAATTCTAAAAGCACACATATGAAGATATTTTAAATGACAAATATTTATGTCAAAATGATAAAATTGGGTACACAACTCAAACTCCAAGCTACATATGGTAAAACTGACCCAAAAGCCGAAATTTGAATTGAACGATAGGCTACATGGCGACCCAATATCTGAAACAAACTCACCTGAAAGTGGACCTGAAATTCAAATTGAGTGAACCGAACTACGCATTGCTCAAAATGTCCTACAAAGCTACCTCTTTTTTATAAGAAATTTATTGGATAAAAAATCAACTCATGTAAAGCCAAATTGAATCAAAAATCACCCAACACAATCAAACTAACCAGAATATGATTGATCCAACCTTAACCTAATTTCTACCCGATCCGACATGATCCATCTGTCAAGTATATTGGTTATTGCAGACTTATATCAGCGCTTTGAAAAGAGATACACAATTTAACTAAAAAAATTTTTAAAAACCCTTTTTTGGTTGGGGGGTTGGGGAAGGGGGAGAGGCCGCGAGAGGTACGTCATACGTGAGTGGTGATGACTGATGACCATTGAAGGTATTGAATGTAGGGCGTAGAGCAACTCGTGGAATGCTGGGATAGCTAGGTAGCCCACCATAACCAGAACAATTTCGTGATTTAATTTACTGCTGGGCTGCTAGCTGGTACACTACACTGGTTTGATTAATATAGTTTTGGATTGTACTCATCCCTATACAAATAAGATATTTCGAATAAATGGAATGAGGCGACTCATGCTGTTGGATTTTAAATAAATTGAACTTAAAATAAATAAGTAATGCATATGATTCTAATGAAGTTTCAATCCATTAATCCAAATCAAAATTGGACTGGATGTAGTGATTAACTAGCTTACAAAATGGCACTGTAGCATCTATCTTCAGCAATAACTCTGATTTGCATATACGACGTCTAAGATATGGACGTGCATCCTTGTCAAATTGATGTATACTTCCTAATGTACTTAAACCTGGTAAATGGATCATTCGGGTCGGGTATAGGTCAGATCTCAATTCAGTTCCAGTCGGGTTCGGGTTCGGGTTCGGTTCGAATGAAGATCAAGTTTGGGCCACTTTCGGGTCAACCATATTTGAGTCGGTTCGGTTTAGATGAAGTTCGGGTTTGAGTCACTTACGGGTACCATGGTTAGGTCAATACGGGTTCGGTTCGGGTGGAATTCAGATCGGGTCCGTTTCTGGTTGTCTACAGTAGTCCGGATCGGATCAGGTATGGGTCGAGTGTAATTTGGGCTGGGTGGGATTCAATTCAATGTTTCGGTCAATATCGGGTCAGGTGTAAATCAGATCGGGTATAAATTAAGTCGGGTTAATTTCGAATCATTGTAGTTTTCAATGTAGTCATCTTAGTTCTTTACTCCTAAATTGTATTTAAAAGATAAAAATCATTTAATTAGACAAACTCACTCATTCTATATTCCTCTTTAATTCAGACGTTAATGACTAAGTGACTATACATCTGCGTTTTATATTTAGAACACTTCTT
>JACYFF010003369.1:24365184-24417934 GCA_017589665.1 Selenicereus undatus
AAGTTATTAAACGAACGTGAATCAATTAAGCTGTTATTTCGAAGTTACTAAACGAGCGAGAATCAACTAAGAATACATATATCGCTTTTGGGCATTTATAGTTTATTTCGAAGTTATTTAACGAGTATGAATTAAGAAAACTGCAGGCGTGTAGAAACTTAACATATTCGAATCTAAACATATATATATGTTGATTCTAGGTATTTCTAATCCATTTCGAAGTTAGTCTTCGGGCATGATTTAACTGAATAGAATAGGTCCGAATCAAGCTAAACAGGCCTAATTATTGATTATATGTCATTTGTCAATTGTACAGTTATCGAGTATATGACATTTATACATACGTTTATGTATGCTTATTAATGCTTAGTGATTATATAAAGGCTTCGGTTTATAGAGTTCATTGTATATATATAATGTACATCGTTATTAAGTATACAACGTTCATTGATTATGTAGCTTCGATATAATGTATGAACATTATTGATTATAGAACGGTCATTGATTACGCATTTTATCGATTAAGATAATGTTCATCGTTATTGGTTATATAACGCTCATTAATTGCATTTTATTGATAATTGATTATATAACGTTTATTAATTACATTTTATGGATCATAGCATATAATGTTAATTGATAGTGTTCATTGATGTAATGTTTCGCTCTTATTAAATATATAATGTTCATTGATTTTATAATGCTCATTGATTATACAAGTTTATAGTATCGATTATATGCATGATTACATTAGCGATTACTAATAGATCTTGATCCATAGGGTGAATTCCTGAATTATATAATAGACATAGAAACCATGATCCATAAGGTGATTTCATGGATTATATGATAGACATTTTAGGTGAAAAATAGTTCCACCTTAATTGGAGTAGAAGTGAGGCCACCTCGGTACGTACATTGCCTATGTTCTTCAAAAACTCTATGTTATTCACAAACTCACAGTATTCTCAGCAACGAAAAATCAAAACAAGATTCATTTCATGAACCAAGTTCTCAATGTTTTGTCAGATAAACAAGTGGCCCCGCTCATTTATCGTCAGGGCTTATGCCCTTCAGTTATCAAGGCTTATGCTGACCAGTAAACCCGCGCGCGGCGTCATGTACCACGAAAATCTACGCGCGCGCGGAATCAACTCAGGCTTCTCGATCGGCCTGGGGGGTGTGAGCACCGGAAGTACGATCGTCTCAAGATGTATATCGACCAAGGGGTTCACTTTCAGATAATAAAAATCAACAAATCAATTTTACTTATACATTCTCTCCCTTCGGTTTGCAAAACAAAATATTTTGAAATGCGGGCGCCCAACCATTTGACCACCAAGTATGTTTTACTGCATAGGGATGTACGTCTGAGTTTCGGCTCATATTTCGAAACATGTTAGGTGGAAATAGTTTCATGTTTCGTCTATTGCCTCAATATGTTTATCGATCGTATACACCGTATCCATTATATAGTTTATCGATTGCATAGTTCATCGTATCGTATCCATGGATTATGTGAAGGGCATTGATATCGTATGGTGATTACATGAAGTTTGTCAATTGTATATTATAGTCTAATGCTTTATTACATGATCGCTAAGTGCTTCAAATTGTTTATCATCCGCCTGTTTGCATCGATAAGTCATTGATAACGAAATAACCTAAAACCATCGGATTGAGCAACCGAACGAGTAAGGTGACTAGTAAATTGGTCGAGGAATAAAGCATTTTTAAGGGTTAGTTGCATCTATAGCTTAACCAACCCAGTATCTTCCTAGAAGCTTGCATGTAACTTCAACTAATATGTTTCAAGCTCATTATTTGGCAGAGGATTCAAAAATCAGTATTTCATTTCTCTGCCAGTAGGCAGAGGATGCAAAAACCAGTATTTCACTTCTCTGCTAGAAGGCAGAGTCAAAGCTCAGTATTTCATTTCTCTGCTAGAAGGCAGAAACAAAGCTCAGTATTTCATTTCTCTGCCAGTAAAGAGAGGATTCAAAGTTCAATGTTACATCATGTTGCCAGTAGGCATATGTGGAAGTTACATGTTTCATAGCTCAGTTAATATGCAGTAGAGTCATGGGAAACATGATCAATTGAATAAACAAGCATGTAAAGTTCAGAGGTCCATATATTCATTTTATTGCTCTTACTACTTGATACTGAAGAAGATTATTGAAAAATTGAATTGAAAACCTGAAAAGGTGATTAATTGCTTATATCTTGTTTAGAAAATGATGTTATATATCCAAATTTATGACACAGGTACAAGAGGAGAGGAGAAAATGGTATTCATAGATCATGTCCACTACTTACATTAACATATGATATTGTTTTATTAAGTTTACGAGTTCATACGAGTAGCTTTTGGTGCAAATGCTATTTCTCTTGCTTTGTGATTGGAACACACTATGCGATAGGTGAATTCTTCAAAGAAAAGGAATTACGAACAACGGTTGTAAGTTATTATTGCATCTTTTAGGGGAGGGGGCTATCCACTGTGCGATTATCGCTCATCCCATCTATCGTTGTGCCTCCAGGTTTATGAAGGAAGCCGAAAGGGAGTCACTGCTGCCTAGAAGTGAAATGATGGACTCGTACGTGAATTGCAATGTGTTTTGTGGTGTGTGATTGTAAATTGAGTTCTTGTGTGCTTAGTTGCATATCATTTAGAGTCGCTCTGTATGGCCATATGAGCCACCATCTAAGTTGTCGGGTCTGTATTATATTTGTCGCCTTTTATTTGGTTATCATTAAACTGCATTGGTTATAGTGCTCCGGGCGGGTGGCCCGTAGAGCTGTGAACTCCGGCGGGTGGCCGTTGAGTTAGTTTTTATTGTTTTTCAGTGCAGGGGATTTATTGTAAGGCTGTAAGCCTGGGAAAATGGTCATGTTTTAGGGGAAACTCTGTCCGTTTTGCCCCAGGATTTAAGAACAAAATAGTAAAACTCCTGCTTTAGGGTTAAGGGCCTTCTTTTTGAGCCCCCATAATGTTCACTAAATCAAGCAGCCGTGTTCCATCATGGAACGACGGTAATGCCTCCAATCAAATTAGAAGTCTTCCGTTGCTAAATTATAATAATAAGTGGTTATGTTAGAATAATCAGATATTAGCTATTGGGGGCGTTACAAAGCCCATTAGTGGAAGAGAGGAAGGAAAGAAGGGAAGAATGAGGGAGCTTGGAGTGACTGGCCCACATAGAGGGAGTAAGAGAGGACAGGGGGTCCTAGGAGTAGACTGATGGGCTGTAGGCTAATAGGCCTACGTGAGGAAGGAAAATAAAGAGAGCAAGGGAGGTTGCGTGCTTGGCCAAGAACTGCTATGCATTGAGCAAGGAAGAAAGAGAGTGAGGTAGGACGGGCTGCTGGCTGATTGGCCATGAAACTCAGATAAGAAGAGGCCCACATGGAGAGAATGACTTGTGGCATGCTGGGTCGTGGGCTACACTTGGACTTGGGCCGTTATTCAGTTTGATCCATCTCTACTTGGCAAATTACATCTTATTTGATATTATCACCATCACCTATAAAAATATAAAAACATGCATTATTATTTATATAGAAATACGTCACAAAGACTTGAATGTGGTGAAAAATGGTAGTAAGAATTTCATATATGATATGACTTATCAAATCTTACACACCGAAACTTTACTAGTCTCGAGCAAAGAATAAGAATAACGCATATATTAATTCAACTCACCAATTAGAGCAAGATTAGGGAAGAAATCAAATATCAAACTACACTTTCCACTCAAAACCATACGGATAAAATCAGTACTAACCCACGACCCATCATTAAGCATTTCTGATCTTAACTAACTCAATAGGCCAAAACTCAAGCAAATTAACATTGGTATAGGAATCAGAGCTTAATTAATTCAATATATTTTATTAATTGATTGCAAGTTAGTGGGGAACTCAATACCTATTAAGTACTCATGATGACATTGAACCTGGGGTTACATCTTAAACTAAAAATCGATTACACAGTGGCATTAGCATAACAAAAATTTTTGGCCTTTGACTAGTTAAAACTAGAAATAATCTCCAATAGGCATGGGTCACATCAATCAAATCCACATAATAAGAGTAGAACATGCATAATCATAACACTTAAGCTCTTCCCAAAATCAAATTCACGTAAAGATTTTCAAGTTAAATTTTCCACAAAATTTTCATTTTACCTTCCCTATATACCTAAACCTTACATTGTTCTCAATTTAAAAGACAATAATAAAGTGACAAATAGAGAAAAGAGCAATACAATCTGACAACACGAGAAAACATTTGCCCATAAGCCCAACACACCAACTCCAAAAGTACCTTCAAAACCGCCACTAACCATAACAGCCAAAAACCAAGTGAAGCTTCACACTCTAAAACACAAGCACACCTTGAGCAAAAAGAAAACAAAAACAAAAGACTCAAAGTCACCTAAAAAAAGGGGTTGCCTCCCAACAAGCGCTAAGTTTTGTGTCTTCAACCAGACAAGGTCCATCCACTAATCATAGTAAACTAGGTCTACTAGATTGATGGACTCAATCAAACCAGGCTCAATCTTATTAGTCACAACATGTTTCAGACTTTGACTGTTAATAGTAAGGACTCAACCGTATTGGGGATCCAAAATTTGGACTACTCCAGAAGGGCATAGTTGTTAAACAACAAAAGGACTATCCCACCTAGATCTAAACTTGCAAGGAAATAGCTTAAACTTAGAATTAAAAAGCCAAACCTTCTGATGAGGCTCAAAAGATTTACAAGAAATCATTTTATCATGAAAAGCTTTGGTTTTGTCTTCATAAATCTTAGCAATCTCATAGGCTTTATTATACAATTCATCTAACTCATTTAATTGAAGCATGCGCTTAAAGCCTACTTGTTTTATGTCAAAATTAAAAGCTTTAGTAGCCTAAAATGCACAGTGTTCTAGACAAGTGACAAGCCTTACCAAAAGAAGCTGATAAGGAGACATTCCTATAGGAGTCTTATAAGTAGTGCGATAAGCCCAAAAGGCATCACTCAATCTCAAAGACCAGTTTAGCCTATCAGGTCAAACTGTTTCTTAATTATAGACTCGATATCACGATTGAACACTCCAACTTGATCACTAGTTTAAGGGTGATAAGGGGTAGCTACTTTATGAGTCACAGAATATTTTCTAAGCAATTCCTCAAAAATCAGTGACAAAAGTGACTGCCTCCATCAGTAATAAGAGCTCTAGGGGCCCCAAATCGACAAAATATGTGCTCTTTCACAAACTTGGCTGTAACATTGTGGCCAGTGGTTCTACTAGCAAGAGCTTCCACCCACTTTGATATATTCAACAAGAACCAGTATGTCTACAAAGCCAAAAGAATGGAGAACCCATAAAATTAATGCCCTAAATATCTTAACAGTTAGAATAAAGAAAGTGACATCACATCACGATGGGATAGGGCACCCGTATATTGAAAATGCTTGTAAGCAAGATAGAAATGGCCAGCATTTTAAAACAGAGTGATAAAACCCACTTTGTATGACTTTAACAGCTGTCATCGACCTCTAAAATGACCACTGCAAGTATAAGAGTGACAAAAGATTAGAATACTAGGAGTTTCACTCTTAGGAACACACTAACAAACCACTTGGTCAGGACAATATTAGAAAAGATAAGGGTCTTCCCAATGGTGATGTTTCACATGTGAGAAGAATTTATCTTAATTTCTCCTGTTTAGACCAGTGAGGAGGAATCTTTCCAATGGCAAGGTAATTCACCATGTGAGTGAACCAAGGGAGAGGAGCATGTGACATGGTAAAGAGTTATCCATTAAGAAAATGGTCAGAAAATCCAACTAAGTTATCAGCATACTCAGTAAAGATTCTAAACAAGTGGACTACAACTGAATTTTTAGAATATTCATATCTTTTATCTCAATGCCAAATTCTTGGAGCAACAAAGTCCACCTAATGAGTGTAGGTTTAGTGTCATTTTTGGACAACAAATGCTTTAATGCAGCATTATTAGTAAATACTATCACTTTTGAGCACAAAAGATATAAACAAAATTTATCAAGTGCAAATACTAGAACTAGAAACTCTTTTTCAGTAGTGGAATAATTCTTTAGAGCATCAGTTAGAGTTCTACTAGCATAGTAAATGACATGAGATGTTCTATTCATCCTTTGTCCCAAAACAACCCTAATAGCAAAATCAAATGCATCCACATTATCTCAAAAAGAAAAGAAGAATCAATGGGTTGTATAATAGGGACTAACACTAATAAAGATCGAAGATTTTCAAAAGCTTTCACACACGATTCATCAAGCACAAAAGGAGCATCTTTAGAAAGAAGGTTAGCAAGAGGCCTCATCACTTTACTAAGATCTTTAATAAATCTCCTAAACCAGCATGGCCAAGGAAAGATCTAATTTACTTCATAGAAGCAGGTATAAGCACATTATATAAGCCAGATAAACCTTGGCTTTATCAGCCTAAGTTTCCTTTTTAGATACTTTATGACCCAACGCAATCCCTTATTGGGGAATAAAATGGCTCTTCTCTCAAGTTAAGAACAGATTCACTTCTTTACATCTTTTCAGCACAGTGGACAATTTAGCAAGACATGCATCAAAGGACGAACCAAAAATAAAGAAATCAACCTCCATGAAATTATCAATATAATGAGAAAATATGGCCATCATACATATTTGAAATGTTAAAGGTGCATTTATACAACCAGAAAGGCATCCTCCAATAGACGAATGTAGCTGATGGGCATGTAAAAGTAGGTTTCTCTTGGTCCTCAGGATAAACAGGTATTTGGTTGTAACCAGAATCCCATCTAGAAAACAATAAAAACTTTCTAGCTAATTTTTTAAAAATTTTATCAATAAAGAGGAGGGGGGAAATGCTCCTTTTAGTGATAGAATTCAACTTTCTATAATCGATGCACACCCTTCACCATGTGGTCTGTCTAGTAGGAATTAATCCACCATCATTATTCTTTACCACAGTTATGCTAGATTTCTTGAGGACAACTTGAACAGTATTAACCCATTTACTATCAGAAATAGGGTAGATAATGTCTGCATCTAAAAGTTTTACTATTTTTTTTCTGGACAACTTCTTTCATATTGGTGTTTAGTTTATATTGTATTTGCCTAACAAGTTTGCCATTATCCTCTAAGTAAATTATGTGCATACAAATAGTTGGACTAGTCCCTTTTTAATCAACAACTGACCACCAGTAGCACCCTTATGTTTAGACAAGAAATGAATCAACTCTTTCTCTTGATCATACAATAAAAGAGAAGATATGATGACATGTAGGGTCTCTTTAGGGCCTAGAAACACATGCTTAAGGGAATCAAGGAGAGGTTTCAAATCAAGTTTAGGTCGGGAGAAACCAGAAGGTGGCATAGAAGAACTTGCCAAAGGTGGGAGAGGCTTATAAGTGGACACCCCAGGGGAAGACTCAAGATGAGGAGTGGAGTCAAGAGTAGAATCCATCTCATATATTGTACTTTCTAAGTCCCTAAGGAAAGACAAGTTTCCTATGGATCATTACTCAGAGTAGCAGGTAAAGCTTCTTCAATCATTTCATCAACTATATTAACAAAGACGTATTCGGATTCAGCTTTAAGCATAGGTTGATAAGAAGCTTTAGAAATATTAAGCTTTAACCCTCATGTTCATGACTCAGACATCCATTACTCCCGACCTACAGTCAATGGTGGCATTAGCTATAGCTAGGAAACGATGCCCTAAAATAAGAGGGATTTGCTGAGAACCATGACTAAGGTCTATGTTTAATACAACAAAATCAACAGGAATGAATCCTTTATCAACTTGAACCAAGATATCATCTATCTGCCAGCTAGAAGTCCTAACTGACCTATCAGTAAGCTAAAGGGTACAGTTGGAAGATTTTAATTCACCCAATTCTAACTCTAAGTAAATAGAATATGGTATCAAACTAAAGCTAGAACCCAAATCCAAAAGTGCCTTTTTAATTTTAAGATTACTAATATAACATGAAATAGTAAGGACACTAGGATCTTTGAACTTAGATGGAGTGTTAAATTTCAAAATAGAGCTCACTTGTTCACTTAGAAGGACTTCTTAAAACTTGTCATCTTTAGATTTCTTTTGAAAGTACACACATCTTGAAGGAGCTTAGCATAAACAGGGATCTCTTTAATCGTTTCTAAAGGGGGAAGATTGACCTTAATTTGCTTAAAGGTCTCTAGAATGTCATCTATTTGCTTATATTTCTTAGAAGGGATTGCTGCATTGAAAGCATGAGGGTAAGGAGCTCTCGGCTTATAGGTAATAGTGGGTTCAGACACAACTACGGAAGGGGATGAGTCATCTTCTTTCTCAATTTTAAGGTCACTCTCAATGGTATTAGGTCTTTCCCCTTTATCATGTTCCTTTTCACGTACTTTATTATATACGTCCTTACTACTTCGAAGAATCATTACAACTTTTAATTGTTCAAATTGTTGGCCTTTAGGGTTTTATATTTGATGACTTAGAAGTTTTTCTTCTTCTCTTTTACCTTTAGCTATGGCTAGTTAGCCAAGTTGGGTTTCTAATTTAGCTATAGATTATGAGTGCAAGTCAACAATATGCATTTTAGAGTCAATTCCTTGGACTTTTGATAAACCTCTATTTTTGCCATTTTCAGCCATTGAATTCCCCATTCTCCTTTACCTTCCTCCCTTGATTTATGGAGAAATAAGATCTTTTATGCTCTCCTTCTTCGCTTATAATCTCCTTTTTGGGCTAGTTTTACTCTCTACAAGTGTTTTGACCCCTATTTGAAGAAACTGGAGCTTAATGCCCTATTGACGAGCAAGGAGCAACATTTTGAAAGGTGAAGAAGTCCAAGGAGTCCACGAGATGACAAGGAACGAAGAATTTGAAGCTTAAACATTCCACACGGCTAGCCGTGCATGTGCGCACGCCCTGTGGAATCACTAAAAAGTTAAAGATAATCATGGCTGGCCATGCATCTTGTAATATCCTGACCCTAACCCATATTTATTTAAATCATCTTTATTTGCATGGTTATTTATTTAACCAAATCATGTTTATTAATTCACATACACCCAATTTATTTATTTAGTAAATTACAATTTTGGGTCTCAGTTTGCACTTTGGGTTTCAATTATCGTAAAATTTCAGGTAAATCGATAGGAGGCCTCGATGATAATAATAATAATAATAATAATAATAATAATAATAATAATAATAATTATTATTATTATTATTATTATTATTATTATTATTATTTTTATTTTTATTTTTATAACCTCGTAAAAAAAATAACTTCGAGCTACGAACAATTTCAATGGCGTAAAGTGAATTTTCGGACCAAAACTCATTTAGGCCCGATTTCGGCCCAACAAGCATTACTCCCATTTATTTGACAAATCAATATTACTTGTCTAATTATTATTGGATTAAGCTTACTTTTGCTAGATTAAATCTTAAGCAAGTGATTTTGGAGTCATTTCATCCAAGTAAATCTCAAAGTTTCAAGACCCTTTCTCTCTCCTCCTCTCCCTCTCTACTAGACTGCTTTCTCTGGGTGTTGCTGCCAGCCACCACATCAGCCACTTGTCGCCATCCCTTGGCCACCAGGAAGCCACCCACAGTGCCCTAGCCACCCTGCGTACTCCCACAAACATCCAACACTACTTATACCTCTTTTTCAAGCATCAAAGTGAGTAAACCCTAACTTGATCTTGATGTATTTTTGGTTTTATTATTGTTTTAGTTATGATTCATACTCTTGAGATCAAAGTAGATGTTATCATGCAAATTTTATTGATCATGGTGGGGTTGAGCTTGAAGCATGTTAAGGTTAGGGTTTTGTCATGATCAAGCTTAAGTCAAGTGATGGATTTTTATTGTTTTTGTAAATGATTTTGTAATCTTTGGTCTTATTGATGCTTATGATGATGTTTTTAGTGATTTAGAATGATTTCAAATGGGGATTTATGTGAAAAAAAGAGGACAAAGCAAAAACAATGAGGGATGAAAATGGCAGAAAACATGGGCGACTTTGAGATTAAACTGGTAATGATCAGCCCAGCCAAAAATTGTGATTTTTCGTGGGTAGATATATCAGTGTGTTGGATTTTAAACACATTTTTAATTGCCTTAATCCGAGTTTTGTGGACAAAGTTATGATCGTTTTACCCGAACTGCAAAGTTAGACCAAAATTGGTATACTTATATTCTAGCCCCATTTTGGGAATCCTATGGTAGGAATCATGCTTAGTGTTCTAAATAAAAGTTTTTTGAAATTGCTTAAGATTTCCATATTGGGGTTTTGGGTCTTCATTTGAGGTCAAGGGTGAAAGTTATGAATTTTTGAAGTAAACTGACCTGCTTTGGTGCAAATTAAGTTGTTATTGCAATTTCTGTGCAGCGTATACTTGGAGTAAAATTCTAAAACTTTTACTATAGATTTTCTATATTATTTTCTAATTTCCTATAAGATTTCATGAATTTTGATTTAGTATTTGGAGTTTGGTGATTTTTGGAAGCATTTTGGGTAATTATACAAAGAGCAATAATAAAAATTGAGTGAGATTGATCATGCACTCATTTGGTGTATTTTGGGCCAAGTAAGGTCATCTAAGGGGGAAATAAATATTCATGGACTTTCATGAAGCTTTTGTCTTGATTAATGAGAAAGAAGAAGACAAGTATACAATTTGGGAACTTACTTATGAGTTTTGAATCACTTATGGATATTACAAAAAATGTACCAAGTTTGGGGAGTTTAATAGCTTTCATTGAGATCAATAATCCATTTGGGGCAAAAGACTGTATTTAATGGACTTGTGAATGAAATATGGGAAGTGGGGAGAATTTTTGACTCAGAAATCATATTTATGAGACCAAGTTATTGCAGTTTATGCTATTTTGAACTAAGATATATCTCTCTTGGCCTCAAAATTATATTACTTACTCAATTTAGAATGTATCAAATGTATTTATCAAGCCAATCTATTGTACTCGCTCTTATCTTAAACCAAGCTATACATCAGCGAGCCTTAAACTCGTATCAGCAATCCATTTCAGAAAAGGCCAAAACCACTCTCCCATTTGTGACAATCAAGGCCTTTTCCTTTGTAATCTCATTTATCTCATTGTGGTCTATTTTAATTTCATTTACTTTATATCGGATTTAATTACTTTCATTAATTCAGTTTTGAAGTTATATTGAAATACCCAAGTTATATATACCATTTAATTACTCAATTTCTATTACACATACTTTTACTTACTCAATTATGTGAATAAGGATCATTTACTAATTACGCATACGTACAATGACATTTATGAAATAGAGTCGAGGCCTAGTTATCGTTTCCCATTATGCATAAGTGTTATCAAGTGAGAACATATTTATCAAGCCAGATGACATTTATGAAACAGATGACATTTTTAAAGACTCAAGGTGGGTCCATTGCCTGCATCTTTAGAAAGCATAACATGTTTACCAAATTACAACTCTTAATGAGTTTATCAATGGATCATTTTATATAGATATTTACCATTTAACTTATGACCCTGTCAGTTGTCATCTATAGGGCGTCAGCCCATCATTTACCCTCGCGGCTTCAGACCAAGTCTTGATTGGATTAACAGGTGTACACCTATATATAGATCATATTATTGTAAGGGGTTCACATCCAGATAATAATGAGCAATTCAGCTTTATATTACTTTCATTTTCATTGTTATTACGGACTAAATGAATTGCAAAGGCGGGTACCCATAAATAGTGTTTCTACACTCATTTTACAATACAGAAATGTGTGTACTGAGTTTAGCTCACATTTTTGAATTGTTTTCATGTTTTTCATTTTAGGTGATGAAGTATCACATGTTCCTCGATTTAGCAAGCCCTTTTGGAAGTCATCAGATGCTCACAGTGGATTCAGCATAGCATGAATGTTGGGATCAACCTCAGGGTCAAGTTGGGTCTATATTAAATATACTTGTGTTGTATGGAGTGCGAGTTAGCACATGGTATGATTAAGTTGATTGTATTGAAGTTGAACTATTTATGGACTTTGGTCTTGGAGTGTTTCAGTTTAATAGATATTGTGATTGTGAACATGAGTTGCAAGATTAAATGGTTTCAGTAGCTTTGTCCTTATCAGGACGGCAGTAGCGCCTTCTATCATTAAGTCTTTCGCTGCAGTTTTTTGTAAATCATGTCATCAGCATTTTGGGGGCGTTACACATCCTGAGCAAAGTTGTGCTCCTGAGGCAGAACGTTTCCTACAGGAGTTCACGACTGTGTGTTTTTGACTTTTAGTTGGCGCACGACTAGCCGTGTCTTGAGGCACGGTCATGCGCTATCCGGATTTCGGCGCTACTAAACTTTTCTCAAAAAAAATTTTAAGGAATGTTTTTCATTATCTTGGTAGTTTTTCCTTGAGAGTACTTTAGAGGGTGACTGAAGGGAGAGTTTAGAATTAGATTCGAGGGCTTGTTTTCCATCAAAATGGTGACCTGAATATTATTCAACGACACTTTCGCAGGTTAATTCAAGTTTGTTCTCCCCCCTTTTTCTCCTTTTTGTGATTTCTTCGATGAGTTTCTATATTGTCCCATGCCTAGTGAATTGATCGTTGAAATTGAGATTTTAGATATCTATAGAGGCTAAACCCCAAATCTTGGTTTGGGATTAGCCCCTATTATACGTAGTTAAATCATGTTCTAGGTTTTCACAAATCGCACCCATGTTCTTGAATTGAATTCTTGCCTACTACCCCAGATGTATGCTGAATTGCTTGAAAGAGACATGTTCACTATTCTTATTTAGGGTTTAGGAATTCCACGAAAGTTCAATTCTCTATCTAGAGTGGCTTTGTAAGCGATTACGTCTTTTAACGTGAAAATAGTTAGGGTTTCAATTGAAAAATTTGACTACTCATTATGTGACTTTGATAATTCTAGTTTCATGAAAATAGATAATTAGAATTAATTTGTCGGTCTAATGACCTTTGAGAGAAGGCATAAATGTTCTTCAATTTATAGTCATTCCACTTCAAACGTTGGCATGGGTTGGTTTGTATGATTTAGTCCACGATTCACAAAGCATAATAGTGTGGTGAACCTCAATTTGAGATCTTTATTTCCACTGAATTAGTCAAGCTTACTATTATTCAGCAGAATAGAACTACTATTTAGTATCAATCAACAAAAATGAATACTACACCTAAATTGAGGATTGAAAGTTAGTTTGGTGATTGAAATCAAGTTATCTGTGGACAGGACTCGTACTTGCCCGTTTGCTAGCTACAACTACACCGTGCACTTGCGGTATTTAAACACAAGAAGTTTTTGATGCCGTTGCCGAGGAACTTGATTATTTCAACATCAAATCAACCAAAACACTCTAGATTAGGTTTTTACTTTTTCATTCTCTTTTGTTTTTTTTTTCTTTTTATTGGACCTGCTTATGCTTGGTATAGCTCTTGTTTTGTATGCACAGGCACAACTCAGGGAATAAGTATGTCATTCCCTAGAATCCTGAGATCGAAGCTAGTGCACGCAAGCAGAGCAACGCTCGAAAGAAAAAGAAAATGGAAGCTGCGATGGCCAGACAAGACGATCAAGTTCTGAGAGACTACGCTCTACCTCAATCGTTGGGGATCACTTCCTCTATAGTGAACCCAACGGTGGAGGTGGACAACTTTGAGCTTCGCCCGACCTTTATTTCTCTCGTCGAGAGAGACAAGTTCGGTGGGCAATCTTCCGAGAACCCCAACATGCACCTTCACAATTTCCTTACAAAGTATGACACCATCAAACTCAATGGGGTGTCCACTGATGCCACTCGACTGAGGCTCTTCTCGTTCTCAATGAGGGACAGAGCCAGGGATTGGCTTCAGAATGAGGAACCAAATGCATTCGCTACGTGGGATGCACTCTCCAAGGCCTTCCTTTGTAAGTACTTCTCGCTAAGCTCATGTCAGACATCACTTCATTCACCTAGCTACATGTAGAATCACAATATGAGGCTTGGGAGAGGTTCAAAGATCTTCAGCCCCAGTGTCCCCATCATGGCGTTCCCGATTGGCTCCTCATTCAGACATTCTATAATAGACTAGACCAGTCGTTAAAGATGTCTATTGATGCCGCAGCTGGTGGCGCTCTCATGGGGAAGTCTATTGAGGCCATTAAAGCCTTATTAGAGGAGATGACCTCCAACAACTACCACTGGTCCAGTGAGAGAGCTACTTTGAAGAAAAGCAGTAGTGTTTATGGAGTTGATGCTATGGATTTGCTCACTAGCAAGGTTGATGCCCTTGCACAATGCTTTGATAGGCTTGGGACCTCTTATTCGGGGAGTCCTGCAGGTATGATGTATGAGGTTGGGGCTGTATACGAGATATGTGGCATTCAAGGGTATGCCGTTACTAAGTGTCAAACTACTTTCTAGGGAGTTGAGCATGCCAATGCTATGTAAAAATTCAAACCACGCCCACTAAACAACCCATACTCAAATAGATACAACTCCTGCTAGAGAAATCACCCCAATTTGTAACAACAATCCCTTACCACCCAATGCCCCTCAACCTCAACCCCCTGGTTTTCAATATAGGACACCCTACAACCCACCTTTCCAACAACCTCCCCAATCAAAGTTCAATATGGAAGTCCTTATAGAGCACTTCATCCAAACTTAGACAAAAACAAATGAAGCATTAGGTGAGTTAGTCACCCATTTGAGTTCCAAATTTCAGACCATAGCCACTCACCAGTGGAGAACCAGATTACTTAGATCGCACAGCAAGTGAGCAATTTGTCTAGACCCCGGGGGCACTTACCTTGTAAACTTGAGACCAACCTCAAATGTCAGATGAATGCCATTACCTTGAGGAGTGGTAAGGAGTTGGGGGGTCCCCAAATGCCTATGAGGGAAAATAGAAGAGAGGTTGAAGAAGAGGATAGTACTGAGAAGGAGGTTCCCATTACAACCCCAAGTGAAAGGGTCCAGATTGAGAAGTCAATAGAGATTTAAGCTGGGAGCATTTCTCCTTCAGTGAAGCCTTACAAGCCTCTTGTTCCATATCCACAGAGAATAGTAAAGGCTAAAGAGGAGCACAAGTATGGGAATTTCCTTGAGATATTAAAAAAGTTCCACATTAATATTCCCTTCTTGAAGGCTATCACTGACATGCCTTCTTACGCAAAATTCTTGAAAGATTTTATCCCCAACAAAGGGAAGCTACTTGAGAATGCTACTGTATCTCTAACTGAAGAATATAGTGCCATTATATAGAACAAGGTTCTTCCCAAACTTTCAGATCCAAGAAGCTTCTCCATTATTTATTCTGTAGGGTATGTGACCATTAGTAGGGCACTATGTGATCTTGGAACTAGTGTTAGCCTCATGCCTTACTCCATTCACAAGTGGCTGCAAATAGGTGAACCAAAGCCTGCTACCATCTCCCTGCAACTGGCTGACAGGCCTATCAAGCACCC
Organism: Selenicereus undatus; assembly: GCA_017589665.1. Classification (NCBI taxonomy): domain Eukaryota; kingdom Viridiplantae; phylum Streptophyta; class Magnoliopsida; order Caryophyllales; family Cactaceae; genus Selenicereus; species Selenicereus undatus. Next base: position 24,380,698 of record JACYFF010003369.1, read on the forward strand.
CCTTGGTATGCTTGAAGATGTCCCATTGCAAGTGGGAAAGCTCTTTATTCCCTGTGACTTTGTTGTCATGGAGATGGAGGAAGACTCCCGCATCCCATTCATCATAGGGAGGCCCTTTCTGGCTACTGCGAGAGCCATCGTTGATGTTAAGAATGACAAGCTCTCCCTTCAGGTAGGGGATGAAAAGGTGGAATTTTGCTTACCCTAATCTATAGCCACCCCAACTCTAGATGACACATGTTGTAGAGTTAATGTATTAGAGAAGACACTTAATAAGGAAGCCATGACTTGCCATTCTGTGGAGGATCCACTAGAAGCCGCTTTACTTAGCTGCCGTGTAATTAGTTCACAAACAGAGGAGAAGGAAGAGTATACTAGACTCCTCGATGCATCCACTGCTTATATGCATAGGTAGGCCCCCAGGAGGTCCTTAGTGTGAAGGAGCATGCCTCTAAAGAGAAGAAGAAGAATGCACCAAAGGTAGAGTTGAAACCTTTACCTCCTCATCTCAGGTATGAGTTCCTTGACCCTAACCATAAGTTTCCTATCATAGTCAATGCTAAATTAGATGGCCTCCAACTGGAAAAAATTGTTGGATGTGCTCAAAAAGCATAAGGGTGCCATCAGTGATAGCATTGATGATATCACAGGACTTAGTCCTTCACTATGCATGCACCGCATCTTTCTTGATGAAGATCATCGACCCTCCTAACAACCTCAATGCGTTTAAATCCTAACATGCAAGAGGTTGTGAAAAAAAAGGTTGTCAAGGTCCTTGACGCTGGGATCATCTATCCTATCTCATATAGTAAATGGATGAGCCCAGTTCAAGTAGTGCTAAAAAAGGTGACTGTCAACAAGAATGAGCATGATGAGCTCATTTCTACTAGGACTATTACCGAGTGGCACATGTGCATTGATTGTCGCAAGTTGAATCAAACTACCCGGAAAGATCATTTCCTCTTTCCTTTTATTGATCAAATGTTGCAAAGATTAGCTAGACACTCTTTCTTCTGTTACCTAGATAGGCACTCAGGTTTCTTCCAGATTTCTATCCATCCAAGTGATCAGGGGAAGATGACGTTCAGATGCCCTTATGGCACCTTCACTTATTGTAGGATGCCTTTTGGGTTATGTAATGCTCATGCCACTTTTTAACGATGCATGACTGCCACATTTTCTGATTTTATTGAGAACATCATGGAGGTGTTCATGGATGAATTTTCTGTCTACAGAGGTACCTTTGACTTGTGTTCAGAAAATCTGACCATGGTACTCCATAGATATAAGGAAGCCAATCTTGTGTTATATTGGAAAAAATGTCACTTCATGGTAGGAATGGGTGGTATTGGGTCATATCATTTCTGATAGGGGAGTCAAAGTCTACAAGGCTAACATTGAGGTCATTGAGCGATTGCCCCCTCCAACTTCTGTCAAAGGGGTGCAAAGTTTCCTTGGTCATGCGGGATTTTATCGCCGCTTCATCAAGGATTTCTTCAAGATCTCTAAGCCTCTGACTCAGCTCCTGGCCAAATATGCCCCGTTTGTATTTACTGATTAGTGCCATAAAGCTTTTTGTAGGATTTAGCAGGCACTGATTTCTTCCCCCAATCATATGACCACCTGATTGGGATCTCCCTTTTGAGATCATGTGTGATGCTAGCAATCATGCGATGGGGGCAGTCTTGGGCAACACATGAACAAGAAACTTGTTATGATCTATTACGCTAGTAGAATGCCGGATGAAGATCAGTAGAATTACACCACGACTGAGAAGGAGTTGCTTGTGGTGGTATATGCAATGGAGAAGTTTAAACCCTATCTCCTATGCTCCAAAGTGATTGTGTATACTAACCAACTTCGCCCTTAAGCACCTTCTTGAGAAGAAATATGCGAAGCCTCGCCTCATCCGGTGGATATTACTTCTGTAGGAGTTTGATTTGGGGATCAAGGACAAGGCGGGGGTTGAGAACCTCGTTGTTGATCATCTCTCCAGGCTCATCATTAAGAGCCAAGATGGCCCCCTTAATGATGCTTTCCCTGATGAGCATCTCTTGGCCATCTCCATGGAGCAAGGCCCATGGTTCACAGAAGTTGCGAATTATTTAGCCTCAAGGATTCCACCTCATGACCTCTCCTCTCATCAGAAGAGGAATTTCTTCCATGATATTAAGATGCACTTTTGGAAGGAGTCATTCCTATACAAATTGTGCAAAGACGGCATTTACCAGCATTGCCTCCCTAAGAAAGAGATTCAGAGCATGATTTCTCATTGTCACGACTCTCTATATGGAGGACATATTAGTACCTTCAAGACTACTGCGAAGGTGCTCTAGGTTGGGTTCTTTTGGCCTTCATTGTTCAAGGGTGTCCACCATTATGTACATTCATGTGATCATTACTAGTGGACGGGAAACCTCTCCTGGAAGAATGAAATGCCCCCTAATTTCATCCTAGAAGTTGAGATGTTCGATGTTCGGGGCATCGACTTCATGGGACCTTTCCCATCCTCAAGGGGCAACAAGTTCATTCTAGTTGCAGTGGGCTACGTCTCTAAGTGGGTGGAAGCAGTGGCTAGCCCTACTAATGACTCAAGGGTAGTGGATAAACTATTCGAGGTCATATTTTCCCATTTTGGGATCTCAAAAGTGCTCATTAGTGACAATGGGACATACTTTATAGAGAAGAAACTTGAAGCCCTATTGAGAAAATATAGAGTGCACCACAAGTATGGATTTGGTTACCATCCCCAAACTAGTAGCCAAGTTGAGATCTGCAACTCCGAGATTAAGCCTATCTTATAGAAAACAGCTACTAGATCGCGAAGGGATTAGGCAAACAAGCTTGATGGCACCCTTTGGGACTACTATACAGCTTCAAAACTCCTATTGGCACCACTCCATTCAGACTCATCTATGGTAAGCTCTATCACCTCCTTGTAGAGTTGGAACATAAGGTCTATTAGGCCATCAAGCACTTCAATTTTGATTTAAAATCTGCTAGGGAAAAGGAGGTTGCTACAATTGAATGAACTTAAGGAGATCCGCTTGGATGCCTATGAAAGTTCTAGGATATACAAGGAGAGAATGAAGAGGTGACATGATAAGTTTATCAACAGGAAGGAGTTTTAGGGAAGGCGACTTGGTCCTTTTATTCAACTCTAGATTGAAGCTCTTCCCTGAAAAGCTTCGCTCCCGATGGTCGGGTCCATTCAAAGTGCTTAAGGTGTATCCCTATGGAGCTATTAAGATAAGCACAGATGCCCCAGGTTTTTTTCAAAGTAAATGGCTTCAGGCTCAAGTACTACATTACTGGCGAGCCTATTGAGGGGAAGGTTTCATATGACCTCCACGATCTTCCCTCCACATAGAGGTTTCCCACGGTTAAGCTTGGGACTTAAAATAAGCACTTCTTGCGAGGTAACCCAAGTTTTACAGCTTTTGAAAGAAGAAAAAGAAAGAAAAAAGAGTGAAAAGTGCAATAGAGATGAAAAGATAGAAAATAGAGGAGTTTTAAGACAGGCCAGACGCACGGCTAGCCGTTCAAAATACGTAAGGTCGTGCACCAATATCAGAAAGTTACTAAAAATTTTGCACGATCGTGCAGTCCGATGTTCAAAAATCTCAGACGCACAATAGGTCGTGCGCTCGGTCGCCCGATGCATGATCAAGTGTCAGGACTTTTAATCTCAATCCAAATGGTTCTTCTCTGTCCTTACTCCATCTCTCACTTAAACGCTCGCCATCTTTCTCTCTCTCTCTCTCTACCCTCCACCCCATCACGCCAACCACCACCCGTCGCCCCACCACATCGGTGACCGCCGCCATCGCCACCACTCCCCCCTTCTTCCTCATCTTTCTCTCTCATCCTCTCCATTCCTCAAAATCTCCATAAACCCCACCACCCAAACCACTAGACCTACCCCATCACCCAAGCTACTGATTGCCCCATATCTACACCGATAACCCACCATCTACCACTCCCGCCCCCCCAAATTTCCCAAACTCTCGCCTTCATCTACCCCAAATCCCCATCCAATTTTTAATTTTGAAGTTTGTTCGGTTTCACTGAAGTGTTCAATTGAGTCTCATTCCAAGTTAGAGGTGACTGGGTTGAAAGTTTAGTGTGCTTTAGGGATCGATTTAGGTTGCATTGCTTTGAGTTTACACTTCCACAAACATGGTTCCCAAGAACAAAGGTGCATCCTCCTCTTTCGCTCCCAAAAGGAACACTACAGCCACCATCGACTCGACTAGCTGCCCATCCACTCTAACCCGGGGTAACGTGCACAATCCCAACTGTGTAGTTCAATTAACAAGCATGGCATTTTATTCTATGATGAAGCTTAACATGTCCGTTATGATGTTTTAGTATCTTGTCGAATTAGCGAGCCTAAATATGTTGATGTTGAGCTGTTGTGTTTCTTAAGCTTATGGGATGACTTAGATGCCTTGTTTGGTGTATTGGGCTAGAGCAATTATGCGCATTTGTGTCTTCCTGTGTATGAGAAATTTGTGTGGGAGTTCTTTAACTGCTTTATGGTTGATGAGCAACTAGAACACAACAATGGACCTTGTTATATTCACTTTAGATTGGGGTACTTGACACATGAAATAAACCTAGCCCCATTTAGCGAATTATTATAACTCCCTATGGGCGGGATGACTATTTTCATTCATATCGATTATAGTCGGACTGAATTTTGTAAGCAAATTTGTGATGCCCCGACCCCTTCCCGAGCTAGGGCAGTTACCAGGAATGGCTTCAACGGTTGTTGACTGACCTCACAAATCATTTCCGGTGTGTTTCATTCTCACTCACACGCTGTCTGAGAAACTTCCTAGGAGGTCACCCATCATAAGATTGCTCCACAGCAAATACATTTAACTGTAAAATTCTTATGAGTGGGATCCCCGAAAAGAGAGGTGCACCTTTGGTGATATAAGTAGTCATTTCAAATCTTTTTAAGCCATGCTCGGGGTGTTACAATCATCCCCACTTGTAGCACACAACATTCCTATTGTGCCTCACTAATCGACCGACTTGCGCGTCCTCTTGACCAGCAGTCTATCCCAGTATCTTTGCCCCGATAGGTGACTGCCTAAGGCTCTCCCATCTACTGGTGCAACTCACGGTCACGGATCGGCTCTTATACCATTTCTAACACCCTGATCCTTTCCCCGGTCACGGATAGTTACCAAAAACGACTTGAATGATTGTCGATTGGCCCCACAAATCATCACAAGTCTTTCCAACGTGATATATCTCCGCCCACACGCTGCCTGAGAAATTTCCTGGAGGTCACCCATCACAAGATTGCTCCACAATAGGCACACTTAACTATGGAGTTCTTATGAGTGGGCTCCTCGAAAGAAAGGTGCACATTTGGTGATATAAGTAGTCACTTCAAATCCCTTTAAGCCACACTCGGTGTGTTATGAAACTACTTGTAATGCTCGACCGTATGTGTCTTGTTATGCTAAGGTCACCTTCATTTGCAACCCTATCCTTCACTACCTTTAGTGCCTAAGGCGCGAATATTATTTTCCCCCATTTTGAAAGTCAAGTAGTGCCTACGAGAAGGGAGCTATTCGTTTTATGGGCGGCCTTGTATGGTATTCGCGTGAAAACTGCATTTCATATTACTACCCAGCTTGACGAACTAGCTAAGAATAGCAAGGCAGTTATCGTCGCGGGTTGCATTGTCACGACCTTAGCTTGTGGTTTGGGGTTGCAGAACCTTCCCCCCTCACACACACACCTGTTCTTCACCCAGGTGGTCGCATCAATCTGGCCACCTGCATTCACATGGAGCTCTTTACGATGGTTGGTGGTCAAGTGTGGCTCAACCATCATGGTCGTACTTTGTTTCCATTACTGAATCCCGAGTGGACCACCACTGCCGAGCAGGCTAATTGGTGCTATGATGATGATATTGATGCTGAAGGAGATGATGCGGTCCATCCTGAGGCGGCTCCCCCCCAAGCACCTCAGGGCATGGGAGCATTCGAGGACACCCAAGAGATGCCTGACATTGTGAGTGGGAGATGTTGGCCCATCGAACTCCCAGGAGATTCCTTTCTATCAGTTTCTCACTTATGAGTTCAGTCGCCTCCACATGCGGCTCGATCAAATGGGCGAGCAACACTCCCGGTAGCATGCTGAGCTCCTCTGCAGGTAGGATGAGTGGGATCGCTGCCAGCGGAACCTTGAGCACCATGTACATTACACCTACAAGCATTTCCAGTGGCCTTACCCTCCACCTGCTTGGAGGCCTAGCGGTCCTCCCAGACCCTACTGATACACTATGAGCATCGTTCCCCCTTCCCCTTTGCATTACGTGCATATTTCTTTCATTGGGGACAATGAACAGTCCAAGCATGGGGGTACTTTGGGGTGCGTTTTGCATGATTGTGCTAATTTGAGGAGCATTTGGTGATGTTTAGGCTGTGGTTTGTGGTTTGCTGTGATATGTACATATCTCCTTGTATTCAGCATGCTTGCATTTTAGCTCTTAGGTTTCATTCTAGCTTATGTGCATTTCTAGGGTGCATTAGTTTTAATTCCATTCATTGTTTAGGAAAGCATATAGGATGATGCATATATATAGATATGTGATGTATTGTATATATAATATTTCTAATCATTGATCTCAAGTGGAGACGTGTTGAGTAAGGTCTTCACAAGACTGCAAGGTAATTCTTCCAACTCTTCTCTTCATTTATATACTTGTTGTTCACTTAAGTAGAGTTATTGCTTTGAAAAAAAATGAAATTTTTTTTTTGAAAATTGAGGCTTTTGAAAACCCCTCTTGTGATGATGACCATGACATTAGTGGTCAGTTGGTTGACATGATTGTGTATGCTTGTGGACTGTTCTTGGCAAACTCTTTTCCATGATGATTTTTGAAAAGTTTTGACTACACTATTTGGCTTTACATATTGGCTGCCCTTGAAGGCCCCATATCATGATTGATTATTCCTTTCAAGTGGGATGTTCCTTGAGCTAGCTTGTCCCGTGAGACTTTTGGGCCTGTTTAGACTATTCATCTAGATAGTCTCATTTTTTTCATTTCACTTGTGACCCTCCATGGTGCATTTCTTCTAGAACTTGGTTTATTTCTCTCTGAGGTTGCACATATGCTATGCATTTGATGATATGATAGAGGCATTCTTTGATTGATTGGTAGCCATACAACCAAATGGCCTTCTTGAGATTTATGTTACACCCTTTGCTAGCCTTTTATGCCTTTACCTGACTTCACTTGTTACAAACCTAATCACCTACCCCTTAGCCTTGTATGGTCTCCCACTGTTATGCCAGGATTACGTGAAGCTTTTTTTCAGTGAGTTTTGTTGGGCAGCATGAAGTGTAAGATCACTTGTCTGGTTGGTTATCCTTGGGTGTGTTGACTAAGGAGATGAGATTCGTTACTCTCCTCCATTATGCTTGTTGGGTTGATAGTGTATATGGAAATGAATTAATACTGGGCTTGTGAATCATCACCTCATGCTAATTAGAAGAAAGAAAAAAAGAAATGTTCCTCCCACAAAAAAAAGAAAAAAACACAAAAAAACCCTAAAAAAAATGAAGATGAAAGGAGAAAAAGATGTTGGCGTGATCGGTGACTTCTATGATTTGTCGCAACTCGCCTCCTAAGCCCAATCAAGGGGTTTACCTCTTGGCGTGGTTAGTATGAGATGGTACGGTAATGTAACGTAATGCTTGGGATGTTTATGGTGTCTCACAATCTCCTGGCTTTAACTCTACATTCCCAAATTCATTTCCCCTCCTTTCCTCAAACCTAAGCCCGATTACAACCTATAACAAGCCCTCTGGATTGTCACTTGCATGAGCATTTTGGTAGTGGAGGATCGAGGTTATGACCTAGCCTATGGTCAGATTGTTGCATTTGGGAGAATGATTAAAAGAGCTAGATACTTTTCAAACACGTGAGAGGGTGCGCTTCTGTTTTATTTCCCTTTGTGAGAGATGCTACCAGACTTGCTAGTTTACCACTTGTTTGGAGGCTTCTTGATTTGGGAGGGGAATGCGATATGGGTCAACCATGTGTCGAGTTCGAGCTGTGTGACTTTATAAATGACTTTGAACAAATTTCTTTGAACTGCCTATTTGTGCCTTGAACAGTCTCTTTGTATGCATGGTTGTGTTTGATTGACTGAACACCATATGGCCTTGCCTAAGGGGGACATATTTAGAGGTCAATCTCCCTCTTTGATCTTTGATCCAATGAACTTGCTTAGGGACAAGCAAACGATGAGCATGGGGGAGTTAATAAGCCTCTATTTTCACCATTTTCGGCCCTTGAAGTCCCCATTCTCCTCTACCTTCCTCCCCTGATTTACAAAGAAATTAGATCTTTTATGCTCTCCTTCGTTTATAATCACCTGTTGGGCTAATTTTACTCTTTACAGGTGTTTTGGCCCCTATTTGAAGAAACTGGAGCTCAAAGCCCTGTAGACGAGCAAGGAGCAACGTTTGAAAGGTAAAGAAGTCCGAGGAGTCCATGAGAAGAAAAGGAACGAAGAATTTGAAACTTAAAGATTCCACACGGCTAGCCGTGTATCTGCGCATGGTTGTGTGGAATTACTAAAAAGTTAAAGACAAGCACAGCTGGCCATACATCCTGAGCACAGCCGTGCTCCTAAGGCAGAAAGTTTCCTACAGGAGTGCGCAACCATGCGTTTTTAACTCCTAGTTAGTGCACGGTCAGTCGTGTCCTGAGGCACGGTCATGCACTACCCGGATTTCAATGCTATTTAACTTTTCTAAAAAAAAAAGTTAGGGGATGTTTTTTTATTATCTTGGTAGTTTTTTCGTGAGAGTGCTTTAGAGTTTGATTAGAGGGAGAGTTTAGAATTAGATTTGAGGGCTTGCTTTGCATCAAGATGGTGAACTGAAGATTACTCAACGATACTTTCGTAGATTAATTCAAGTTCGTTCACCCCCCTTTTTCTCCTCTTTTGTGATTTCTTCCTGGAGTTTCTATATTGTTCCATGTCTACTAAATTGATTGTTGAAATTTGGATTTTAGATATGTGTAGAGGCTAAATCCCAAATCTGGTGTTGGGATTATCGCCTATTATGCGTGGTTAAATCATGTTCTAGGTTTTCGCAAATCGCACCCATGTTTTGGAATTGGATTCTTGCCTAGTATGCCAGATGTCTATGGAATTGCTTGAAAGAGACATGTTCACTGTTCTTGGTTAGGGTTTAGAAATTCAACGAAAGTTGAGTCCTCTATCTAGAGCGGCTTTGTGAGCGATTGAGTCTCTTAATGTGAAAACAGTTAGGGTTTCAATAGGGAGATTTTACTACTCATCATGTGACTTTGATAATTCTAGTTTCATGAAAATAGATAATTAGGATTAATTTGTTAGTCTAATGACCTTTGGGAGAAGGCGTAGATGTTCTTCAATTTGCAGTCATTCCACTACAAACGTTAGCATGGGCCGGTTTGTATGATTTAGTCCATGATTCATGAAGCATAATAGTGTGGTCAACCCAAATCTAAGGTCTTTTATTTCCATTGTATTAGTCAAGCTTACTGCTATTCAGCAGAATAAAATTGCTATTTAGTATCAATAAGCAAAGTGAATACTATGCCTAAATTGAGCGTTGAAAGTTAGTTTGATGATTGAAATCAAGTTCTCTGTGGACACGACCCATAGTTGTCGGTTTGCTAACTACAACTACACCATGTACTTGCAGTATTTAAACACAACAATACTAGAATCAACATTTTGCACAACAGAAGTCAATGTATCATAAGCAGAAATTAGGTTGTCTAAGTTAGAGCTCCCAAATGAAGCTTGATGAGAAGTAGGGGGAGCCTATCTTTGATTTTAGAAACTAGAAGGGGTAGGTCAGATTGATTGGGTTTAAGGATTATCAACATTTCAAGACCTCCATAAAAAGTTAGGATTATTTCTCCAACCATGATTATTAGTATGAGAATAAAGATCATTGATTAGATGAAATTCTTAGGAAGGATTCGCTTGTTTAGTCCCATAGTCAGACTTACCAATACAAGGATAATCAACAGAAGCATGCACAGGACTAGCACAAATCAAACACACATCTTGCATAGAGGGGGCATTAGACACTTTGTTCATGCACAACAATTGATCAAATTTCTTAGATAAAGCATTAGCTTTACTCGAAAGGTCAATTGAAAATGAAACTTCATAAATCCGCCATTTACTTCCCAATTGCATAGGCAAATCGAACGTGAGGAAGTAGCATGCAAGTGTAAATTTTCACTTAAATGATCAAACAATTCCCAAGCTTCTTTAGGTGTTTTATAAAAGAAACTACCACAACGAGAAGCATCAACAATCTGCCTATTGTGCTCATCTAGGCCAGAATAAAAATTCTAAAGGAGTTGCCACATAGGGACCTCATGGTGAGGATAACTTCGCAACAACTCTTTAAACCTTTCCTAACTTTCATACAATGTTCACTTTTATTTTGTGAGCAAGTGGTTATAACACCTCTTAAGGCAGTCAATGTATCAATAAAGAAAAACTTTTTTAAGAATTCCTTTTGCATTTGACCTTAAGTGGTGATACTTGTCTTAGTATCCGACCAAGCTTTAGCTTTGTTTTTCAAAAGGAAAGGAAAAAGACGCAAATGAAGAGCATCATTGGGGATATTATTTAAGAAAACAATGGAACAAATCTCTAAAAAAGCATCAACATATTTAAAAGGATTTTCAGACTCTAGCCATAAAACAACGGAAGCATTTAGATGAGGGAATGCTTAATCTCAAATGACCTCGTGACAGTGGGCATACGGGTTCTAGTAAGTGAATAATAAGTGGTGGGAATGAAATACTCCTTAAGTTGCTTAGCTGGGGCTTATTTTTTAGCCATCTTTTTTTGGATTACGTCTCTTAGCTCTTATCCTACTGTAGAGAACGTTCAATTTCAGAATTATATTATTTAAGATATAAGAATAAAGAGCATCTACCATATATATAACCCACAAACAATCAAGAGAATAGTATGAAGTCACCACTACAATAACTACCAAAGGAAATAAGAAGAAGAGGAAAAAAAAAGAAGAAATATCCAAGGGCAAAATGAAAATAAACTAAAGGAGAATAAATGAAATAAAAAAAAATTGTTAGATTAGGTGGGAATGGGGAATAAAATAAAATAAAATAAAAATAATGAACAATAATAACAAAAATAAAAGGATGGGGATTGAGAAGAAGAAGAAGAAGAAAAATAAATAAATAAATAAAAAGAATAAAAGGAAAAGAAAGCTAAAAATCACTATACCCAACAATGGCGCTAAAAACTTGTTATGGATTTTGTGTTTAGTCTTAAAAACCTTTTTCACTTGCAAGTGCACAAGATTAATTATAGACTAGCAAGCATAGGGTATCGTTCCCATGAGGAATAATAGTAATTTTAAATTTAGCTTTTCCAATTAAAAAGAATAATTCAACAAATAAAATAAAATAAAATTAAAATAATGAACAATAATAAAAAAAATAAAAGGATGGGGATTGAGAAGAAGAAGATGGAAAAAAAAAGAATAAAAGGAAAAGAAAGCTAAAAATCACTATATGCAACAACGACGCCAAAAACTTGTTATAGATTTTGTGTTTAGTTTTAAAAACCCTTTTTACTTGCAAGTACACCAGATTAATCATAGACAAGCGAATATAGGGTATCGTTCCCATGAGAAACAATAGTAATTTTAAATTTAGCTTTTCCAATTAGAAAGAATAATTCAACTAATGGGTTCAATTATCAATATAAATTAAATAAGCAAAAGAGAAGCAAATGAGTCAAACAAATAGAGAGAAATTAAATTAGAGAAAGATATAGGACTTTGGATTTCACCAATGATACAAATATCAAATTATTAACTCAAATAGGTGTTCAATTAATCTCTTGCTCAACCTAAATTACAAGCATTAGCCCATGAAATAGAAAGATGAATTATAATTATCAAATGATATTATTTATCTAGTAGTTAGCATGAATTATTCTTTTTAGACATAACCCATCTAATTTCTAGCATGAAATATTCAACTTTAACAATTCTAATTTTTAAGCATAATTGCATAATATCATATTAGCCTGCAAGGTTTAATATATAAATGAGATAGCAAATTAAACTATTGCAATCAACATGAATAAACAATAGTAATAATATGCATAAATAGGTTTGAATCAAATATAAACTCAAAATTATGCAAAATAAGAGCCAAGAATAACCTCAGAAGAAATTAGTAAATAATATTATTAATCAAGAATCCAACTTAATTCTACAAGAGCAACTTAGCTAGCCATAGTTAGTGAAAACACCACTGAAATTGGTCTAGCCATACTCCCAATTAGCGATATATTTTACTTTCTATGTCCAAATCTTGGTACTAAATAACACAAAAAATATATAATTAAGCACAACCTTTCTAATTTGTATCAAAAATGAGGTGAATGAAAAGAGAAAATAGCTAATGATGCTTATTTTCTTTAAAACTACTCAACCCAAGTGGTTGTCTTACAAAGACTCTCTATAAAAAAATTGAAAGATGGAAGACGAGAGAATTAAAGAATGCTTGGATGAGTGATGGATCAGTGTATGATAATTTTCGCTCCAACCTTGACCCCTCTTTATACTAGTTCCAAGCCCTCTTTTTATGTTGTCTTTAATGTCCCAAAATTAATTTTTTTACAATAGTTTAAGTGAAATTAGCATAATAAAATGTAAGTCAAATGTTTTATTAAGCATGGAATTAATTCCATTGACACACATTGAAAATGATGTAGAAATTAATAACACTAGGCGCTGCATTTTTACTTATGGGAAGCAAGGCTGCGAACTAGCCATCAACACACAAGCTCAGACATGAAAAGATCGAACTGAGGGCGTATTGGGCCTTGCATACAAAGAAATAGGCCCATTCATGGAAGAGAGAGAGAAAAGAAGGGAAGAATGAGGGAGCCGGCTAGGCCATGGGCTGAGCATAGGCCCACACGAAGGGAGTACGAAGGGAGGGGGGTCGAGAGCAAACAGATGGGCCACAGGCTAACAGAATTGCGAGAGGAAGGAAGAGAGAGATAGGGTAGGAGTGTGATGGGCTAGGAATTGATGGACTATGAGGAAGGAAGAGAGGAAGTGGGTAATGACGAGTTGCAAGCTAATGAAGCATAAAACTTCGATAAGAAGACGCCCACATGGAGGGAATGACTGGGGGCATGTTGGGTCATGGACTGCACTTGGATTACTACTTAGTTCAATCCAGCTCCATTTGGAAAATTTTACATCTTATTCCATATTATCACCATCACCTATGAAAATATAAAAGTATGCATTATTATTTATATATAAATACATCACAAAGACTTGTAAGAGGTGAAAAATGGGAATAAAAATTTCATATATAATATGACTTATTAATAATCAGTATATCTTATGTTTATACATGTTTTTTATTATTGATTTTGTAAATTTAAGAGTTTTATGCTTAATCAATATCAAAGTTCTTTGACTGATTAAAGACATAATTAGCAACAACCTTCTCCTGACTTGATAATAGTAACACACTAAGCCTTATAACTACTAGATTAGTCTTAACTAACTAGTTAACTAGGGTTATGCATAGTGGAATTAGCAAAAGCTTGAAATCTTACTACCATATCAGGGACTAAGCAAAACAAAAAACCCTAGCATCCAACAAACGAGTCCATTCATTCACCCAAGAATATTACAACATTATGTCATATTAAACAACTATGTACACCATAAAGTCATACTTAAAATCCAAAATACGTTAAGGCAAAATAGCACACTTAGAGTATGTTTTATCGTTATTACTACTTAGATAAACTAGAAGATTTGTATGCAAGCAGGACTGCCACTGTGAGCTTCTACGTCCCCCGACACAACTTCACACGAACCCATAAGTTACTTCTTGCTCCCTTCCCTTTGGTAAAAGTAGGCATCTTACCTAAAAAAATGGAAAAACTGAATAAAGTAATAGAAAAATGAGCGAGAGCCCAGTACATCTATCCCTATAAAGGGGAAAAAAACAACTTTTGAAAAAATTCAATAAGCGTCACATTTCAATTCTTTTTATTTGGAAATAACAAAGGGGAGAGGAATGGTTAAAATGCTATTGTATTAATTATTATCTTGTTGAGCCCTTATTATAAATAATTACGATCATGGGGATTATCTCCCTTTATATGCGCATACCCAAATCGATCAAGAAGTCTGGCAGGCTGAAGCTGGTTGACACTGGCTAGGTTTTAAAGTGTAATTGCTCTTGATATTAACATATGAATGAACTTTGGGCGGCCTCATAGTTATAAAGTGACAAAAGTGGATAAAAAAAATTATCAAATTAAAAATGTCATAGTTAGTTGTTTTGAATAAAAAAGGTGAACCTTTATAAACGTATAGACGATAATTGTACCTCTTAAGATGCTCTCCTTTAATTATTGAATTTACCAAGGCTCGTCTGATGTTGGAAGACCCCTAATTTTTGTCCAAAATAGACTATTTTGTAGAAGTGATAATAATGAATAAACTAGTCTGATAGTACTTGGAAGGTTGGCTTTTAAGTCGTTTAATGCCTCATTATTGAGGAATTTGGGACTTAGTTGCTAGAACACACTACTTTTTAATGGTTCTAGCTTAGGAACACCTAATTGTGATTGCCTAAATTAGAGCTAGCATGACTATTATTGGATCATGTGACTTTCATGCCACAATTAGAAGAGAAAGAAGAAGAACTCACACCTAAGCATGTATATATCCATCTATTGGCCCAATACGTTTTTTCTTCCACCTACATTATCAAGAACTTTTACTACTCTCTTTCTTAGCCCATGCACGATCTTCAAGGGTTAAAGAAATCCTAACTAGAGATGTCATGGCTTAATGGAATTAAGAGGATTATGAATTTCGCTCAATTTTTTGTATTAATAAACTCAAGGAAAATAATTCTATTCCATATTATTAAGCTTTTTCTCAAGTACCAATGAGTTCTTTTAACCTTTCTTGTCTCGAACGTGTACTTCCATGCTAGGTCCTTTGTGTAGCTCATTCGTATCTTAAAGGCTTCCCTAATATAATAATATTAGTAAAGTTCCCCCATTTTTCATAGTTTAGGCCTACTGAACATATTATTCTTGTTCTTTAATTATTAATACAATCACTTTGTGACTTCATAGCATCCCATTACACCAACATCACTCTAAATTTAATCAACAAGATTATGAACACAAATTCATATCATTCTTTGAAGAAAAGTATCCCTCTATCACTACCAAGATCCTCTTTTCAACCTTATGCGCACAACACATCATTCCCAAATTTAGTCATCACAATTTCTTAGAATTTACCCCATAATTTTAGGAAGTTTTGCCAATTTTATAATTTTCAACCTTCTAACCTAAATGCTAAATACATTCATCCGTAACAAGTTTACAACTCTCAACATAATTGGTAATCTACCTAAACAAGTATATAAATCATTTAATTTTAGCATATGTATCATACATTCACCACATGGGAGCTCATAGAATTCAAGTTCAATCAAGGGTTCCATCACTAGTGACCCACATTGCAATAATAAAGGGAAAGCTTTTAATAACATAATCAACCACCATAATTTACTTGCATTGACCATCCTAAAGCTAATCTACAATTGTTTATTCAAATCAAGGACATTGCACAAGGAATAGCTTTTATGAAATAGGGCAAAAATGACCTTGAACAAGGGAGTAACATAAGAGGAGGAATGGGATAGCAAAAGGTGGGGGGCAGGAGCAGGGGAGGGAGAAGAAGTGTTAAGCCATGTTTTTTTTTTTTTGGGTTTCTGGGTGAGAAGAGAGAAAGCAATTGAAGTTGGACGGTCCTTCCCGCCCCCCTATATTAGTAAAAGAGCTGATGTTCTTTTTCTTGTTCTTTTTTTTTCTCTCCTTCTTAGCTCTATTCTACACTTAAAATAAGAAAGACCCCAATATCCCTTCTTTGCTTACTAAAAACAAACAAACCAATATGCTAGAAACTTAGGTTAGGCAATTTCCATTCTAATTTTGCCCTCTCATTGTAAGATTTCAAATCAAGGCCTATTGATCAAGTTACATAGAATGAATTCTCAACTTACAAATGAATTAAACTGATAATACAACTAAGCTAACCACATTCCTTCACCACATTTTAGTGGCATTGTGGACGAGAAGAGTTTAACGATAATATTCGCCGTTATTACGCTTAGTCACTGATGACTAAAAATGGAAATTAAGGACTTATGGGGGGCTTCAACTCGCTTGAGCCCTAAAAAAAGAAAGTTATAAATCATCAAATTGAAGTGCACGCCCTCCATTTATTTATTAAATTTTATTAATTATTATTATAGTCATCATTACGCAAACATTTATCGTATCAATCATATAGTTTAGGGTAGGGTTATCACAATACTTCTTCTATATTCTTTGTCATTTTGTCCACAAAAGGTAAACGTACAGTAAGGTTATGTTAATGGTCTTTTGTCTCTTTTGGGGTGATGTCTTGTCTTCTTGCCATGTTTTCTTTTTCCTGAAAAAATATCATAGTTCATGATAACATAGCTCACTAAATACATATTATAGCTCACTGCTTGTTTAGCTATAGCTCATTAAACATGTCTTACAGCTCACCAAACATACATTACAATTTACAACTCATAGGATCTATTAAATTTTTGAAAATTCTTACCAGCTTCATGCGTTGCTCTCTCTTTGTCATCTTGTTTGCCAAGAGATTTTTCTTTCGTTTGCTTAATTTCTATTACCTGTTGTCCTTCTACTTCATTCTTGTCTTTGTTAAGAGATGAACTTTTTGGTGTTGTACTGTCCTTTTCAGCCTGCTATGGCGATGTCTAAAGTTTCTCCAGAAGGGGTGGTGGTGTCTCAAGTGTTTCTAATAGTGGTTGTGTCTCAAGTGTTGGTGGGGGTGAGGGTTATGGTGTGTCACGAGCTTGTGGGCATTGGGGGTGTTGGTGTCTCAAGCGTTTTTGATAGTGGTTTTGTCTCAAGTGTTGGTGGGGGTGAGGGGGTGTCTTAAGTGTTGGTCGGGGTGAGGGGTGGTGTCTCAAGTGTTTGTAGGGGTGGGTGATGGTGGTGGTGTCTAAAGTGTTGGTGGGGTACTAGTGTTACAACAGCTAGGCTTTGGCTATCATTTTGTAATTTGAAACTTAGCATAATATTGTCCATTTGTCTAAATCTAGGGCTTTTTGTTTCTACCCTTTTGGCTTTGGGCTACTGCTTATTTGTCTGTGCTTTGCAGAAGCATTCTCTAACTCACTTATTGCCTCTAGTACAACAACTCTATTCCACCATTCATCATCCTGGTTGAATAATGGCATGTTTGAAGTTTCCCTTCATTTGTCTTTTTCTTCCATGGTAGGTGATTATGAGATTTGAGTTTCACAATATGAAGATAACATATTTGTGGCTGAATCTCTTATTTTCTTGAGTGCTTCATTGTTACGGTACTTTTTGGACAAGTACTCCATTCATGTTCTAAATCTTTTGAATGTACTTGCTAAAGCTTTTGTTACTTCAGCCATTTCTTTCATATCTCTCTATGTTTAAGCATATTCAAGCACTAGATAATGTTAGATGTACATTTAATTTAGTTATTTTTTTTCTTGAACTTATGTAATTGTATTAAATCATACTTCTAACTTTGACATTTCATCATTTTGTGAACATGTGCTTGACTTTTCATGTTTTTTTTTTGGTTGAATTTTTGTAGGTTGTGGAGTGTGCTCTGCCTAATTGATCTCTATTAGAGGCTCCATTATTCCCTTTCTAAATCCTTGTAGCACTATTCTCTTATCAAGTTCATTAGCTTTTCTCTCCTCTTTGACTCTTTCCTTCACCTTCTCTATAGTCCACTACTTGATTGTTGGAAATTGTCTCTCAATAGTCCTCCTTGCGAGGAGAATTCTGTTAAGATATAACATTTAGAAGGAACATTTTTATTCAAATCAATTTAGTCTATGCTATGTAAATAAAAATAGGTACTATTTTTGATTATAATAATGTATTAAGTTAACAAAAATATTAAGATTTAATTACTAAAAAAGAAACATTTGCCTCTTTAAAAATAACATCATGCTCACTAAATGTGACTTCTTATTAATTAAGAATGCAATTGAACTCATTGAAACAGACTTATGTCCATATAGATAAATCCTCTTTGTTGTTATGGCTCCGTAAAAATGACGTGTGCTCACTTAAAAAGGCATTTTGGCTCACTAAAAATGATGTTTTGATCAGTAACACTGCTTATGATCATATCAATAAAAATTCTCTTTAACTCTCTAATAGACACCGAGGCACATCCTAAATCAACAAAATGACTAACATTTATTTAATTAGTAAAAAAAACTTTTGCCTCTTTAAAAATTACTTTCTGCTCACTAAACTTAAACTTTCTGCTCACTGAAAATGCATTTTAGATCACTAAAACACACCAAGGTCCACTATAAATAAATCCTTTTTTTTCTTTTTTGTTATCATAGCTCCCTAAAACTGATTTATGCTAACTAAACATGCCATTCCAACTCACTAAAAATAATGTTTTGCTCACGGAGAATGTTTGTTCTGTTCACTCAAAAAGTTATTCTTGTGCTCACTAAAAATTCTTCTTACATCACTAATAGACAATGGAATACTACAAATAACTTTCCTTTGTTTATTGCTACAACACCCCAAAAATGATGTTATCCTCACTAAAATAGATATGCCTATAACTGTCCAACATAATATCATGAGAAGAGAATTCAGTAAACTTACACTATAACTCACTAGGAATATATTAAATTTGCAAAATGTATATTATATTAATGCACAATATTAATGTAATATGTCATATACTCGCCAAATATGCATTGTAGCTCATTGAAATGGTGCAATATAACTCACTAAAAAAAGCTTAAATCAGATTTCCACTACCATAAAACGTCATCTCAAAAGATGTATTTGTATTCTACTGCTCACAAGATGCATAAACCAGCTCGACAAAGTACATGGCGTAGCTAACTAAAGAAATAATTCTATTTAGATACTAGATTAATGTATCATAGTTCATGAAAAGAAATCAATAACTCCTCAATATAATGTCATGAAAGGTAGACATTACTAAAAATATAGTATAACTCATTAAAATGTCATCAAATTTATAAAAGATATATCATATTATTACACTAGATTAATGTAACTTGGTGGTCACTACATGTGCATTATTGCAACTCAATAAGGATTTTGTATAACTCACTAAAACAAAAGTTTTACATCTAGAGAGCATTTGGTGCATTATATCAATAAACAAGATGGATTTATACTATTGCTCACACTCTCTCTCTCTCTCTCTCTCTCTCTCTCTCTCTCTCTATATATATATATATATATATATATATATATATATGTATGTATGTATGTATGTATGTATGTATGTATGTATGTATGTATGTATATCTTATAGGTCACTAGAACACATGGTATAGCTCACTAAATTTGCAATAGCTACATCATACAAATAACACAAGAATAAGTTAATCTAATGCTTCGTAAATATGTATGACAGATTACTACAGAATTGTATCAATAAGCATGATAGGTTATTTAAATATGCACTTGGTACTTATATCAATAAACAAGATGAATTACACTACTGCTCGCTAGATATATCACCAAGCTCACCAGGGCACATGGTATAGTTCACCTAATAGATACATTATATCAATAAACAAGATTAAACTAATCAATTGTTCACTAAATATGCATGATTGCTCACTAAGATTGTAACACCCCAGCCCCTAGGGTCAGAAGCGTTATGTTTTCTTACTTCTTACTTAATTTCTGAGGTAAAACGAACAGAATTTCCCCTAAAAACTGACCGTTTCCCAGGCTTAAAGCTTTACATTACACCCCTGTAATACAAAAAAGTACTAAATATCACCAACAGCTCAACGGCTACACACCGGAGTCCACAACTCTACGGGCCACACGCGCCGGAGTATACAGAGCTTTCTATTTTTCATAAACTTTACAAGAAGATAAATAATTACATAACCTTACAAACATAGTCGACATTACATAACGATAACATAAACACAGCAATACAATCCAAGCAAGTCCACTTTGGGCGCTCCACATAGTAGTCACATACCTGTGGATCGGGGAAAAAGGGCGAAAGTAATGGGAACGAGCAATCACTGCTCAGTGAGTAAACCCTCTATCCCAAAACATACTTAAAATACATATTAACTTACGAAAGCCTTTCGTAATTCATTTTAGTTGAAGAGCTTACACATAATACATCATATTCAAACCATAAACCAAGTGAAGGAATAGTCATACTCAAAAAGCTTAACTTTAGTAGAAACCGTCCATAATAAAGTTATGTAAACCCAGAAACATAGCATAAAAGGGGTTTTACGCATAAGTTTCACTTACTGAAAAACATACATATTAACTTATTTACGTAAATGAGGAGACTATACTCTTAGAGGTACTTTGTTACTGCCATCCCGAGTCGGCTAAACTCGAGCGACAACATACGCCTATCCGGACAGACATCATACTATGCTGAGGCGTAATTTTCATACTTAGACTTCAGGCGGGAATCAAACCACCATCCCTGAATCTATCATAACATAACATACGTGATACCAGGCGGGAACTAAGCCACCATCCCTGGGTCTCAGACTTAAGCTTAAAGTTTCTAGAGTAGCTCCTCCACATATACATAGACATAAACATAATCATTCGTACACATACATACTTACACTTATTCATATATATATCTTAGGAACTTATAACATTCATACACATAAATACTTACATACACATACGTACTTAGTAGACAAACATGCTTATACTTATTCATATATAGGTTTTATGAACATAAAAAATGAAAACATAATTTTCTTACAACTTTAGCTTTAGGCAAACAACGAGAAATGCCTCTTAAAAACATGGTGAGTATACTAACTCACGATTCCAAACTTGGGTAGTTACCAACATGCACTTCAAAGCTAGGATTCACAATACACAACTCCAATTGCCCTTTTTCAGATCGTTTCAATCTTTTAAACGCAAAAGAAGGAATTTGATATAAACCAAGTTTACTAACTCATAAATCGATTTCGTGAATAGTTTAAAAGCTTTTTATAATCGAAATAAAGTTGTTAACGTGTAAACTAACTTCGTAAAATACGTTTTCAACTTAAAAGTTTCTTAATAACGTAATACGTTTGTTAGTTTGTAAAACGTCTTCGTTTTAAACTTACAAGCTTCTTAGAAACAAAATAAGATTTGCTAGTACGTAAATCAGCTTCATAAATAACTTAAAGACTTTCGTTGAAACTTCAAAGCTTCTTAAAAACGTAATAAGCTTGTTAAGTCAAAAAACAATTTCGTTTCTAACTTAAAAGTTTCATATAAACGTAATACGGCTACTAACTCGCAAAATGACTTCGTTTTTAATTTAAGAAACTTCTTATAGACGTAAAACGTTTGCTAGTTTGTAAAACGACTTCATTTTTAACTTAAAAGCTTTGCATAAACGTAATACGTTTATTAACTAGTAAAACGACTTCACTTTAAACTTAAAAGTTTCTTATAAACGTAACACGTTTACTAAATCGTAAAACGACTTAGTTTCCAACTTAAATGCTTCGTATAAACGTAATAAGTTTGTTAAATCGTAAAACGATTTTATTTCTAACCTAAAAGCTTCATATAAATTTACTAAATCGTAAAACAACTTCGTGTATAACTTAGAAAGCTTCTCTTAAACATAATACGTCTATTAATTCCATTTTAACTCAAGTTGGGTGGGAGGATAAATTAAAGGCTTAGAATGTTCCTAAACTTGCTACCATTCAAAAACATCAGCACTTGGCTCGTTTACGAGGCAAACATCTTTCATAAATGTTCTATGTAAATGTTTCTTGAAACGTAACAGTTTTACTAGCTCTTGACTTGAAATTTCGTAAAGACTCAAAAATCTATCTTGAGGCCAACTTATGAAGTAGTAGGTTTTTCAAACGCAATAACCCTAGACTAGGTAACCCAAGTCTGTTCGAATGAAATAGTTAGTATTTGCAAACTTCTTAAAAGTAAGCTTGAATATATACCAAAACAATGAAGACCTCTTTTACTTTTAAACCACCCTCTTGTATCCCAAATAATCTTCATTGCTAACAGGTTGGATATGACAATCGAGAGCAACTTTAGAGAGTTATATGCAGTTCTAAATGATGAAAGCCACCATTTCAAAACATCTGGCAACCTTTCAAGAATACATTGGTTCTGACCTGGCATAACAAAAGCTTAATTCATTTGTTTGTCCACACATACAATTGAATTCATACAACAACTTCGAATTAGCAGCTCAAGCAGAAATCACATAAATTGATTCGAATCGATGCTAAACATATATAACCCACTTTGAATTAACATCTCAAGCATAATTCTCCTAAATTAATTCGAATCGAAGCTAAACATATATAACCCACTTTGAATTAACACCTCAAGCATAATTCACCTAAATGGATTCGAATCGAAACTAAACATATATAACCCACTTCGAATTAACACCT
Source organism: Selenicereus undatus (assembly GCA_017589665.1). Taxonomy (NCBI): domain Eukaryota; kingdom Viridiplantae; phylum Streptophyta; class Magnoliopsida; order Caryophyllales; family Cactaceae; genus Selenicereus; species Selenicereus undatus. Next base: position 24,403,343 of record JACYFF010003369.1, read on the forward strand.
CAAGCATAATTCATAATCATTATGCATAAATACTTATAACTACCAATCCAATAAACCGATTCATATAATTATTATTCGAAATCCTTAAATTAGGAGGGATTAAAGGTTTACCCACCTCGAATTCAAGTTATATGCGTCCAAGTTGGCTGGTATTGAAGCTAAATTCGAACTCCACACAGCCAGAAAATCCGCTCCCTTTGCGTGAGGTTCGAACACCATCCAACCCAAAACCCTAACTCAAGTTTTCTGAGAAATTAAACACAATTAGGAAGAATCTAGGTCAAGAATGCAATTTATAGATGAAGGAGGAGTTCGAAATCACCTTGCATGCACCGAATTCACCGGGTGTTCGGCCGATCCTTCGCCAAAATCGGCCCTGCCTATGCCTGAATTTTGGGTCAGCCACGCGTAGGAGGCTGACCAGCTCTTGGGTTGGTTGGGTTGGGGCTCGGTTTCGCCGGTCGTGGTGCGTGGAAGGAGGAGAACCGAAGGAGAAGAGGAGGAACAAGGGAGACAGGAAGAAGAAGAAGAAGAAGAAGAAGAAGAAGAAAGAAAGAAAGAGGAGAGAGAATGTCGTGGGCAGGGAGAGGACAAATAAGTAGACCTGGCAAAATTGACCCGAGACCCGAAACTCGAATTGACCTGACCCGAACCATACCCAACCCGAAATTTTCAACAAAGTTGCTTGTTTTGGCATGACAAGTGTGTTTCACCAAAAATTGGTTGACCCGAAATCGACCCGACCCAAACCATACCCGACCCAAACCGAAACGACCCGAAATGTCACTTAACCCGAAAATGACCCGACCCGAACTTGACCCGACCCGTACCCGAACCGAATGACCCATTTGCCAGGTCTACAAATAAGGGGGCACACAAAATTACCAGTTTGCCCTTCCCTACTCTCTTTCATTTATTCGACCCAAGGTAGTTCATATTTAAGACCGCTAGTCTAATTTGTAAACCGAATTCTAAGCCCAAATCGATAATATAATTCTTCATCAACTATTCGTTCCCAAATCTATCTAGGTTCGATTTAATAACATCGAACTACTTCTAAGGTTCACGTCCTAATCGTATTCGAGTTGCTAATCGATTTAGTACTCGTTAATAATCGTTACTAACGCTTATTAAAAATCATCGGAAGATTTTCAAGACTAATAATAATATTAATAGTAATAAGATTAGCAATGACAATAATATCCTTTTTTTTTAATAAAATTAGCGCTCACATAGGTACTTAGAAAATAATTTTAGCTCATATTGCTAATAAAATACGGTTTTCAAACAGCAAAAAGGCATTACGAACAACTTAACGGAATATGAAGTATGGGGGTATTACACTGACATTAAATATAGCACACTAAAATTAAATGCATATAATGTGCATAATGACTTTTTCTGAATTTCTGTTTCCTTTTTTTAAAATATTTTTGTTAGAGAATTTAGATAAAAGTGTTTTGCATGAGATTATGCACAACAAATTAAGTGTTTTATTGTAATTGTGTGAGTAGAAAAAGCAATTTTGTTATGCATGAAGTACATTTTAGTTTTGAAGGTTTTGTGAATACCTTTTTTGAGGAGATTTTCTTTCATCGCTTGCAAATCTCTTCTTCGATGATTCGTTCTCGTAGTTTCTACTTGCAAACATTGCAAGATTGCGACTACAACATGCGATTTTCTTAAACCCTATAATAGCATTTTATTCAAGATATTTTTTTTGGTTTAAATATGTATGATGAATTGCGTTTTGTTGATAAATCATACATTGAAAAGCTTTTTTCAAGCTTCACTAACAATTTGGAGAAGATTATTGATGAGAATTTCATTAACTCGAGCAAGAATGTGGGTGGTCTTAGAAAGAGAGTGGGGGAAGTTGGAGAGATTTTTTTGCAGTTTGAAATGATGATTTTGGAAGCGCATTCTTGCTTTTAGTTTTGTTTTAATTTTTCAAGTGATGTGGCATCCATATGACATCGTGTGGGTTAAACGTGTGACCAATTGCACATTTGGATATGCACAACTGGTGGACCCTATAACAATTGCATTGATGAAGACAAACAAACGTCAAACTATTTACCCGATCTATTTTAATGAAAAAGTAAGTAAAGAAATTTGGGTTTCCGATAAAGAGTTTTTATTTTAATTTAAAATTTTTAGAAAAAGGCTAAGAGCGAGAACGAGGAGCAAGTGAGTTGGAACTTGAGAGTTGAGCAGGAAGGGTGAGCTGGGGAAAACGGTTGCAGCCAGCGCAAGAGCAGAGCAGCGAGCTAGCCGACGGCAATGGCTGCGGCGTACTCTGCAGTTGTCATCATCCTCTCTCTCTTCTCCCCACTCATTTCAGCTTCCGATGGAGTGATTGCTCAGAACGCTCAGTTCAACGACGCTGAAGCTCCGAACAACTGTTTAAATTCCGACAACGTTTTGCAGTGCGAAATTCAGGGGATGAAACTCATGGTTGCTCGATTAGGTAATGAATATTTCTCTCTCATTGTCATTCCTTTATTCTTTGATGCCTTGATCGACATTCTTCGCTTCAATTGTGTTGTTTTGTAGTAGTTCTGTTGATTTCTGTTCTTCAGATACTAATTAGCTTGCGAAATAGACATTTTGGTCGTAATTCTCGTCGGAGTTTTTTTTTTGTTTTTTGCGAAATTGTCAGATTTACTAGTAGTTGTTCTTTTGAGAAAATTCAAATTTCGCTCTGTTGATTGATGCTTCCTTTTGTGTTCGAAGCGATGGAAGTTGATTTTGTATCTGCATTTAAATCTATCGTTATTGAGGTATTAGCGACAAGAGGGAAAGCAAAACAATAGAATTAACAATGTTCGCTTGCCTTGATTATTAATTTATACTGGTCACTAATTTGCTCGAGAGTTGGCTAAAATTTGTCTATAAATGGCTGGTTAAGAGTGCTTTTCTTGCTCTTGGGCCTTCTTAATTTCAAGTTGAAGAGGCCAGCGGGATGTGGAATTTGGTATACCTGGTTTTGCATTTTTTTTTGGGGGGGGGGGCCTGCAATCAAATATTTTGGTTATAGTGCTTCATTGGGATTGGCATTTCGTACTTGTTTTGATTATTTTGTATCCTTGTTGTTTAGTCATCGTGTGCATTTCTCGGGTTCTTTTCTAATGGTATTTGTGACTTCATATTTGAAGGTGTTTGATTTTGGGTTACATTGCCTTGTCGTAATGTCCCATTCATATCATTGTATGTTCTTCAATATTTGGTTTTGCGAGACAACTGTGGTTGTCACTTGTTGCCTGTTTGGTTCTTATGGATAGCTGCCTTGCTTGATTGATTGCTTATGCTTCTTGTGAATCAATGTGATTGCAGAACTCTTGCTCGAAGCGACTACCCGAGAACTGCACACAAAAAGTCTCTATATTGACAATTGCGAGAAGAAAGTTGAAGACATGAGTGATATTATTCAACACTTGGAAACTGTTTTATCGAACTTGAAGGTTAGCAATTTGATCTGATTCTCTCTGAGCTTTAAAGCTATCTTGATATATTGATTCTGCAGAGCTGCAATCTTGACCTTGTTTGGCAGCTGTGGTTTTTGCTCTTATTTGGCTATTTGACGCTCGTTTTGGGCAATTAGGAGGGACGCGAAAGGAGAGGGGAGGACTGATGATAAGATGATGAAATATATATCATGAAATAGCTTTTTACAGAATATATCATGAAATGCTCATAACTATACTTGTGGTCAAAGTTTTCCTATATCATATGTAAAAATATTTCTCATTTGGGAAAGTTTGGAAAGTGAGGCTCCCTACATCTAGAACTTGCAAACAGTTTGCCTCAGGTCGGCTTATTTAATTATTGGGACAACTTTGTGTTGATCCTCAAAATAACTTAGAATACTTAAAATAGAAAATAACATGTTTCCACACTGAAAGGTCAGTTCATGTCAACTTTGGTTAAATTCGGCTTAGTTTGTGTCATGTTTGTGTTTCTCTCAGTAATTTTAGGTCGGGTTCAAGTTGTGTCATTGTACCGCGTCAACCTTTTCCAACTCTCCCTACATCTATGTCTTCCTAATCTGTGCCCCAGTAGGGTCCAACTTGGTTGTTGTGTTTAGACATCAGTAAAACATGATAATGAACTCTGCACGAATGTACAGAAAAAATAGCATAGATATCAATAATTCAATCATGACTTTCATTTTTGTTTCCTTTCATATGAGTTAGAAAGTTTGAAGCTGGTAGATGTCCTTGCTAAATGTCATACTCATAAATTAACTTGGGCCAATTTTGGAAATTACCTAGCGCTGTCATTGTTGCAAAATCATTCTTCCCAACGACACTCCATAGGCAAAACCTGGAGACCTGACCATGTTGACAAAATCCAGCACCAGAAACTGTTCGACCTGTTTTGAATTCTAGGTACTCTTGAAGCTTGTATTTCCTCAAGGTTCAATCTTATCATGTCTGTTTCTTTTGCCTGTGGCTGATTAGTAGTGTTAGTCGTGAAGAAAATCAGATATTATCATATTGGTGCACATAGGGGACACTGGCTGGAATCATCTAATTTTATAATTGCTCTGTATGATTGACATGGATTTGCAGGGCTTACCAGATGTTGAGGAGATGATAACTGCTCTTGAGGCAGAGGTGTGGTTGTATTTGTTTATTTGTTGCTTTTTTTCCCCCCTAATCAGTTGTCCCTTGAACGGAATGATGGAGACTCTAAAGCAAAATAGATACTGATGAAGCTGACCTTGAATATGCTTAGGCACAAGAATTGGAGGTTGGTGTGAGGAAAAATGAAAAGGAGCTTCAGCTGTTACGAATCAGGACGGAAGATGCTGAGAACTGGGTCAAATTGCGGGCATCAGAAGTAGAAACGGTAAGGGCACAAGTTAGCCGGTTCTCAATATCTAGTACGAGTCTTCATGAAAATTTTAGAGATGTTTTTCCTTGTAAAGCAATTATTTCTATGTTCCCTTTAAACTAATATCTCCCTTTCTAAAGGAGGTTTTATTTCGGAGAGGGCCTTTAATCAAAGGGAGGAGCAGGTGAAGAACACAATTTGACTAGAAAAGGAAATGCAGGAAATGAATTGGGATGTGACATGGCACCACATTTAAACTCATAGAGGGAGCATATTGTAATTATCTGTGTACAATATAAGACAGCTAGTACATGGTTGTTGCTAATAAGATTGCATTGGTTTTTTAACCATCCATTCAAGAGATATCTTGTTGCCTGTTCTTGGTAATATGCAGAAATTTCAAGAACTGTTCATTAATCCAATGAATTTTGGATATTGTCTGTGACGTTTCAGCTTTATCTGAATGATATTTTGTTCCCTACATCCACTTCCTTGTCTGTTAATGCTTTGTTCCGTAGATGTCGAAAATTGTCCCAGAACTTTGGTTTCATGTTCAGAAGCTTGAACAGGCTTGTGAAGTCATAGAGGTAACTCTCGTCTACACTGAGATAACATAAATCTGTGTTGTATATACTGATTAGCGGTTACATGTTCCTTTCAAGTCATTGTGCTGAATTGCAAATATTTGACAGAGAAGAACTGCCCAGCTCCGAAAGCATATACGCAATCACAGATGCTCCTTTTTCAAGGTGGGATGAGAAGATTTTGGTAATTGGTTTGATATGGTCTTCCTATATTGTATACTCTATGGTCTATAGTATCTTCCCTCATTCATTCTCCAACTGAACTAACATTTTTCCATCATGCTGTAGTTTATAAACAACTTACCTGGTGGACAATGTCAGAAAATGGTATCTGCTTACATGTCTAAAGCTGCGAGTCAGCTAAGAAGATCATTTTCAGCCGTCAAGAAGTATCACCATCAGGTTAGCCATTAAAATCTGACTAGCTCGTTCTCTTTCCATCCTTATTGCTCTTCTTCTCAGTCCCTCTCTTGTTCTCAGTCCCTCTTCTAGGTGCCCTGTGTCTTGTGTTGCTAATAAATGGTTTGATATGCGTAACCCTACAGAAGGTTATTCGATTAACTGACTGCAATGGCTGCTGGCTGGCGTCTTTCTATATATTACAATCTGTAAATTAAAAAAAAAAATTTGATGCTCTCGTTTACGAGCAATATATTTTTTTTCCTTCTTTTGGGGCGTGGGGGGGGGGGGGGGGGGGGGGGGGCCTAGGAGAGCTGGTGATTATTTCCTCTCCCACTTTTGTGAGCATTAGAGCTAAATAACTTATAATTTATATGGTTTATGTGCCTATGTAATGGGTTTCAAAACACTTTTAAATATAGGGAAAAACATGAAGCACAAAAAGGTGGTTACAAGGACTTTTCGTTATGTTACTTTGATAGTTTCTTTTCTCTGTACGAAACTTAATAAATCACAGGACTTCAGGCAAGGTAGAATGTGTCTGGCATGCTGTATATATATATGTACTACAGTTTGTTGCATTGCGCGTTTCTAAGTTTTGCTTGATCTCAGCTGATTCTTGTTTGCGGTAAGCAACTCCTGGACATTTACCAATAGATGATGAATATGCGGGCTGAGCTGTGGCTAAGAGATTTTATGCACACCTCTTCTGGAATGCTGTCATTCATGTCCTCGCCATGAAGGACAACACAACTCTTAACTTTACCTAGATTTGTGTTTTAAGATTGAGGTTGATTGACTCTATCTGGCTAAACGAGCGGGTGTCTCTGTTTTGCAGATGGTCTCAGTAATAAATCTATGCATCTGTCAGAGAAAGAAGGGTGTAATTGGGTCTATTAGGCTGCAAAAACATATATGCAACTTATCTTGTATAAAATAATAGAACTCTGGCAGCTTGCTCAAGTTGTTGACTAGGGATAACCCTAAATTTGAAGGAAATAGATTTTTTCCAAAAGTCTGAAACAGAAATACTTTTATAATACTATGAACAAAAATTACATATATACCTATAAACAAATGGACAATATGCTTAAGGCCTGCCCGTTATGAGCATGTTGGAAAAGTAGATAGCAGGTTGGAGCAGGTTTGATAAGCAGTTAGTAGATTGGAGCAGATTGGCAGTGGGTTTGTGAGCGGATTGGAGTAGATTGGAGCATGTTTGACTAGTCGTTAGAAGGTTTGAGCAAGTTGGAGCACATTGAAGCAAATTTCACTAGCAGTTAGCTAGTTGGAGTATTTTCAAGTAGGTTGGCTCAAGTAGCAGGTTCAATATGCTCACAGTGAACAAGCCTTTAGTGTCTTCTTTTATAGCATCTTAATTGTCCTATTTGTGTCCATTCAGAGGATTGTTCCTCATGGTTCAGCTGAACTGTTGACTTTTAGGTATCCCGAGATTTGATACATTAATTTTGACTCTGATATTTTTGAATTTATTTTTAAGTACCTTTACTTATGAATTCCTTATAAGTTAGTCTTGAAATTACAAAAATACCCTTACTATTGTCTTTTTTTTTTCTTTTAAACAAAAACCCCAAAAACTATCTTTCCGCTATTGGATTATCTATCGGTGGTGTTGTGGGTGCTTAAAAGAGAGGGGTTGAGGGTTCTTTTTAAAAGAAAAAACAAAGCGTATTTTTGCAATTTCAAGGCTAAATTGTAAGAAATTCATAAGTAAAGGTACTTAAAAATAAGCTCCAAAATATCAGTGTCATAAAAATTAATGCATTAAATCTCGGGATATATAAAAGTCGGCTTGGTATTTACCCTGACATTGGCATGCTTGCCATGCTTTTCTCAGCTTTGAGAGTAATATTTGGTATTTTTAGTTGTAAATTGTGTGCTAATATATCTTCTTCAGTTGCAAGGTTTTATTAGACAAGAGATGGAGAGAAATGAGCTTACCGCTGTTCTTGCTGATGAAGAATTGATATTTTTCCTGGTAAGCTGATTATTGGGCGAGATATTCAAGTTTCATTTCATAATTGAGCTAAGACTAATTTGGAGTTGGCTCGATCCAGGCTTCTGCTGTGATTGTCTTCCCCATAATGCTTGCTTTCATATGGCTGTCATCGCACTGGTGATGTCCTAGGACCTATCTCCATTGTCTTAGAAGGCGAAGACAAAGATGGAGAACTAAGTTTTGGCATTTGGATCATAAATATTACTAATACAGGAAGCTGACATTTGAGTTTTAGTAAATCAGTACAATTAGTATGTGAACCACAGTTTAATGCAGTTGATGTATATTCCCCCAAAATTCTGTTCGTCTCGGGTCTTTAAACTTTCATTGATTGATTGTAGAATTTTGCATCAAGTTGATCTTGGCCAGGAATGATTGGGTTCTGTGGTGATGTCAACTACGTCAGTTTTCCCTATGCCTAAGCCTGTGTGGTTAATTATCTGCCTGGAGTAGTAGCTGGTCCAAGGTATAATGATCATTGCTGCAGGAATAGCTGTTAGCTGTTGCAACTTGCAAAGCCAGGATTTCAACGTGGAGCGCCAACACCCCCCCCCCCCCCCCAAAATTCCAAAAGGCTGAATATATTACCCTAAATATTTGCTTGAGTAGACCTCCCCTTCTGAGTTAGGTTGGTAAATCCACCCCTCTGCCTTGATCTTTGGAACAACGCACAATTTGACATCATCGTTGAAGCCTTCAAAATTTGCACCATACTGTGGGTATTACCTCACCTGCAAAATTTGCAACTGCGTTGATCTTTGTACTGTGTAAGAAGGCTGAAAATTCTCAAATACAAATAACAAAACCATCTCTGAAGCTTGGAATTGCATCCTCCCCCCCCCCCTCCTCCCCCTCTTCTTCTTTCCATCATTAATGCCAAAAGCCGCCACAAAAGAATAGTACAGTTTAAAACTACTAAACAAAGTGACCCCAAGCAATGCACAATCTGATCTAGATGAATTAGCACAACAAAACGAAAGCTACTTCATCAAAAGGACTTATGAAAACAAATTGCCTCCTTAGAGAGCACCATGATCTATGAAAAGAGATGTCTTTGTTCCATGGTCTGAGTTAGTTCTGTAACATTATACAACATATATTTCCTCATTTTATCATAATGCTTTGATATATAATAGAAATTTGTACGGCTGAAGGAGGACATGACTTCCGATAGAAATTTGTGGACGTCTAAGATTAAGGCTTTGGACCATTAGGTAACTAGCTTCCTAGGACTTCTTTGACTTCTGAATGGTAGGAAGTATGTGGTGTTGCACTAGTTTTTATGCTATTTTGTGTTTGCAATGCTAGTGATACCCTCATTGCAAGTGCGTTCTTACTCCCCTCACCTCCCACCTCCAAATATTTAAGTTGTAGACTGCTCTTGGCCAAATTGATATTACGTTGCTGTTTGTTGTTTAAAATACGTACAACTCTTACTCCTCATCTGGTGCTTATTATAATTAATGGTATTTAAAGTGATCATGTCTTGCATTTGTTACTTTTGTTTATCAAATGATTTTCAAAATCTAAAATACTTTCTTAAAACTTTTTATGTAGGTCTATTGGAATCGATTTCTCTATAGACAATTATGCATCTGGAGGGAAAGTTGCTTACATCGAGATATACTCAATCCTGTAAAAATAAAATCCACACTGAGAATTATTGTTATTGTTGTCATTGCTGCTGCTTTAGAATTGCGTGTAGCTCACTTGATTTTGTTTGTATCCAAACATTATATGATGGTTCATGGCAGTCACTACAGAACATACCACGGTCGTAGACACTTGGTATCCAGTAGCTTAGCCAACAGCTTCTAATGCCATTCGAAGCTAATTACTCTTATTGTGGTATAGCCACACCAGCGAAAATGCGACAATGCCCTTTTTTTTTTTTTTTTAAATCGTTATCACGCTTTTTAATTGTTGTGATGACCGATGATTGATGAATCAACACGCAAAAAATACATGCTCGTGTGACTCAACACGTACATCACATGAGACCTTTACCAAGTTTTATCTCATTTTTTTCTACATATGTTTGAAGATTGCCTTCAAAATAATCTTTTCCTTTTACCTTACTACTATGCAAAATGCACTAATACACACGTTAATTGTGTACCATTATCTTAGCTAAATGAACATGTAAGAGCCTATTATTATGAGTATAATTTCATTACCGATAGGGCAGTTATATTCATTGATATTACCTACTTTTTTGCAACCTTTCCATTTGGGATCAACCTTGGGGGGGGGGGGGGGGAAGGGGGACTTCGTTTGCCAATTATTCCCGGAGGCAAAGATGATGGTGTTGGGTTTTGGACCTTTGTAGCAGGATTCCCCTTTTCCTAGGACCGATGGGTCTATTGGGTCTTTTCTGAGATAGGTGACCCACCTTACCATTATTAAAAAAATGACTCTAATTTTATTTTTTTAACCATAGCAATGCATCTAATTATTCATATGAACACATCTAAGTCTACAACATACAATGATATCTAATAATTTGGATTCAATATTCATTTTGCTTTTTATCCATTGAAGGATCATATTTTCATTGATGACAAAATGTTTCATTGAACTATCCTCTCTACAGCTGTACTTTTTCTATTCAAATACTGCATCGGTCCCAAAAAGAATGTCCTCTTTGACATTTCACAGTTTCCAATGCAATCCTTTGACCATTAATTTCTGACATTATGTCTTAGCAAAAATTATAAGATTTTATTCACAAAGAAGTATTTTTTACTACAAATTTAATAATATTAGTCTTATATGATGAATCAACATATATTTGCATAAATTGATAGTGAAAATCTGCAAAATTTTGACCACAAAAATCAAACAAGCACATTTTTTTTGGGGAGTAGAGAGAGTAGCATACACCATTAATTTGGCTTAGTTAAGTGGGTTGGGGATAATAGGAATGGGTCATATGATAGTCGGATACGGGCGCGGGGGGGGGCCAGACCAGAGGAGTAAGAAAACCCAACAAAAACCCCCAAAAAATGAGCAAAGGCCAAAGTATCCCAAAAAGTTCCTTGCCTCCGATCACCAGTAAGGCAAAGCAAAAATGGAGGACACAACGTGGGAGCAAAGAAGCCAAGCCCTAACCCACATCCTAACAAGCCCAACGACCAACCCATCACTCCACTCTCAGTTCTTCATCTCCACCCAAATCCCCTGTTACCTAAACTGGGACTACCCACCTCTACTCTGCTCCAAACCCCACCCTCAAACCTACCTCAGAAAGTGGGTTTTCTCTCTATTCCTCAAAAGGTTATCCAGATTAGGGCAGCCCTTAACCTCTTGGAGGTCAAAGTGCCCTTATTACCAGCCCCCTCCTCTGATTTTGGCCAAAGGAGTCGAAGAAGCAAGATGGGATGACCAAGGCAAGAAGCAGTATGTCAGGAAGAGGCTGGCCAGAAAACGCCTTCGAAGTGAGGTTCATCCTTTGATTCCAGTCATGCTTCCCAATATCTTGCTTTTCTCTCTCCTCTTGTGGAATCCTTTCCCCGAGCATGGTTCTTAGCACATCATAGTCATTGTTGTATTTTGCGGTGGAGACGCTCTGGGTAATATGTGGAGAATATCAGGTTCTTTTTCCTTTTCTCTTCTCCCTCCTCCTTTTTCTCATCGGAATTGCATAAATAAAATTGACCAGTTGGTTTAATCAATGGTGTCGCATTATGAATTAGTATAATATTGCAGGGTGTGTTTGGTAAAATGAATTCATTTTTTTGCACAAGTAAGCTTCATTGAGGGATGTTGTTATTGTTTTTGTTCAGAATTACTATTTCATTTCACTTTGTTTCAAATTTGAGAGGTTCCTCTTGAACATTTAAAATTTTTGAAAAAGATACAATTTGACAAACGTGTAGGAACTGTATAAATTTCGTTAGTGGTTTTATTACTTGGTGTTGGATTTAGGACATAATACACCCATAAGGGGGTGCACGCCCAATTCACATTATAAGTTTACAGTTTAGTCAGCTTAGAAACCCTAGTTTTCTGATTGGTCCATCTAATATAAAAAGAGACTAACCTAAGAGTGAAAATATTAGAGAGGCATTGAGGGTTCTCCAAAGTGAGTTTTCTGTACAAAAACCTTCGGCTCTTAGGCTGTGGAATTGTGAAGGTACTCCATATAGTGAGTTTCTTCATCGATCAGTGATTGAAAGCCAAGGTTTGATCAGCTTCCCCTGCAAGATTAAGGTAATCTGGTTATGCTTAATTCGTTTTATTAATTCCTTCATTGGTATCAAAGTCATTTGGCTTGTTTCCTGATTGGATGTAATCTCATAATTTTGTGCCCAAACATGCTACTAGCCGCTTGCTTGTTTTCGTTTGTGCTTTGTTGCTTCATAAACCTGAAATTTCATGCAACTATTTCATGTGCAATTTCTTTATAATTTGTCATGAAATTTGGATTCTGATAGAGCTTGATGAGAGCTTTAATTTGATATATTGTACGCATGTTTTAGCTTAGTATTTTGCAAGTAATTTCGAATTGAAATTCTCGAGTTTTTGCACATGAAACCTTAAAATCGATTCTTGAATCATTGATTTCGTTCAATTTTCTTGCAAATTGATGCATGGATTGTGTTACCCATTAGATGAAGACCAAAACCTCTCAATTTATTGGTCGATTTTAATACAAAATTTGTTCGAATTTTGGCAAAATTTATTGTCCACGTTTCTAGGGTTTAATCAAGTATTAGAACTTGAATTTGGGTCCAATTTGGTCCATTTTTCCCTCAATTGATGCTTGATTCATGTTGGAATTATGTTGTTTTGCAAAATACCTCAAAAAATTCTATGCAAATTTTTGATCAATTTTGGCCATTATTTCTTGCAATTGATTTATGGTTTTATTACCCATAGAATTTACCGAAAGTGTGGTCAGAATTTAGCTGAGCATTGCTAACGAGTTTGGGGTATTGGTTCGTGTTTTTCGAGCACTTTTTGATCGATTTTAATCAATGTTGGCCATTAATTCAAGCAATTGATTTATGAAAATGTTCAGAGCATCATTCTGAGCAAAACCTCTTAAATAATTTTGCAATAACTACCGAAATTTCGTTGAAATTTAGTGAATTGTCGCCGAAAATTTCTAGGGTTAGGGTTCATAATTTGAGCTCAATTTTGATCTGTTTTTGGTGATTATTTCTTGCAGTTCATCTGTGCATTTTGTTACAGATGAAGGGCTTATCAAAATCCCTCTAAAATCCGCCACCAATACGCCGGAAACTGGCAAGACTTTGGCAAAAATGTCGCTGGCAACCGCGCACAGCTCCAGTTGGTTATTGTAACTCAATTTTGGGGTCATTTTTACTACATAGCTCCAGTCGGCTATTATAACTCGATTTTGTGGTCATTTTTGGCCCCCTTTTTTTGCAAAATCAATGGTCCAAATCAATCCTAAAACATGTTTAGGATGAAATTCAGGAATTATTTTGCATCAATTGAGTAAAAATAGGGAGTTAGGATGGATTTTTGGGTCGAGGGTCATGAGGACCCATTCTCCATGTTCAACGGGTCACAAGACCCGTTTTCTTTGAACTTCAGGTCGAGCACATCAGTCCCACATGCGAGGCACGTGACCAAGGCCTTGCAATGCAATGCAATTTAAAAAAAATCTTTTTTTGAAAATTTTGGCCATATAATTGACTAGAAGAGTTGACCAATTGACCATAGGAGTTGACTAAGCATAAAACTTTTAAGAAAGTATGTGGGCATTTGAATTTATTTAGTTTAATTAGAATTTTTTATGAGGAATCTCAAATATTCTATTTTTGTGAGTATATATTTACAATGCTTGATATCATTGATTTGAGATTGAAATACTATGTGATTCCTTTTGAATCTTTTATTTAAGCATATTTTATTCTATTGAATTTCATAGGAGAGAGGAGCATATTTGTTTAATATCATTGAGATCATTTTAAGTGAAAATATTATGTGAAATCTCTATGATGTTTATTTCATTTGTTCTCAATTGAATACCATGTAAAATATGATGAGTATATATGGCCCTATTTGGCAAAATTAGCTGTTTGAATAGCCGGATAGCTGTTGAGTTTTAGCGGATAGTGGATAGTTATTTAACTAGTTGTTTAAAAAGAATATGTTCTGTAAAATTAGCTGTTAAATTAGCCGATTAACATAAAATGACGAACAAGGACATTACTAATATTTTTGTTGTTTCATGCTTAATTATTGCTACTAGTACTACTATTACTACTATCATTATTACAACTACAACGACAACAACTACTACAATAATAACTACAACTACTACTATAATTTGATGGTACAAAATTTGCAACATGAAGTTATTATTAAAGTATTGCTTATGGAATTAATGTTTTGGCGGGATCAATAAATCAAAGCTAAAGTATTGTGTAATTTAAAAATAAAGTCATAACGGAAAAAAACAATCAATACTAATTTTGTTATTTGGCAAGCCACAAAGATTAAGCAATTCGATCACGAACATCTTTCATTTCAGATCTTTGCCTTATTCTTCAGAAGTGCTATATGAGAGCTCATCAGCAGGTATGTAATCAGGATGTTGCTCAAGTACTTGAAAAACTCGATCATTTGGTGGATTGATTCGAATGCAGTTGAGTAGTGCAAATGTAGGCACTATGATCCTCGTTTGTGTCGTAATACTAAATTGAGGCATTCTATAGGGTATTTTCCATCTTTGCTTCAGAACTCCGGATGATATCTCAATATAGCTTCATAGGG
>JACYFF010003369.1:24434534-24507663 GCA_017589665.1 Selenicereus undatus
AATGATATATGAATGTCCTTGTTAAGGACTTAAATAATTCATCATTATTTGTCACGGAAGTTGTGATGGTCAGCAGCGTTGGTTAGGTTATGTGATTCATTAGGGCACTCTGGTAAGTTCGTTCATTAGCCTTGTGATTCTTGCTTCTGGCAGTATAGAGCTGGAATGAATGTGATCTCGGTGTGATCTGGCAGTGCATTGTTAAGTGATTACTAAGTCTTTATCTGTAATAAATATATTTATGTGTTATTTCTTGTTGATTAATTTCTTTAATTTAATTGATTATCTTGAGACTAATCATTTTATCATCGTGGTATCATTATCATTTAGCTCTCTTTTACATTCAAGTATAGTGCATAGTGAAAGTTTGTATTCAAAAGAAAACTCATTCAGGCATGATTTCTCTCAACCCATCAAATCAACTTCTTCTACTAAAGATTTCAACTTTGAAACTTTTCAAGAAAAAAATTCCTTTTGAAAAAAACAAAATAAAATTTCAAGTTAATAGAGTCTATCTTAGTAAAAAGTTTTGTCAAGGTTATGATCAAACATATAAAGACCAGTTCTTTCTTATTTTCTAAAGAAATGCGACAATTACTCATAATCATTTACAGTAATCAATTAGCTAAAATCGAAGAAAATTACCTTTCTTTGATTGGCTAAATAGTTGTCTTTCAAAACATTAACTTTGTAGTCCTACTTATAATAAATCCATCTGTGCCTTTAAATGAAACTCATAGCATAATCTTATTATACAAGAAACAACTGTTTCTATTCATCCTTCTTCTACTCCTATCATTAAAACTGATTCCCCCATTAATCCTTTCCAGAATAAGAAATTCTTCTTCAAAAGGAATATTTTGTACTGATAATTCATCATATAGTAATCATTCTAAGAGCTTAAGTTTTGAATCCAGTGCCACTAGTAATTCAAATTTTGTTCAAACCTTTGAACATAATTTCAATGAAATTGAAATTAATGAATTAAGCACACAAAAAAATAGGTGGAAAATTAGAATTCAAAATTAGCCATATTTCATTAATTCAACCCATCTGTAATGGAAATACTATTTATGAATGGAATATAGATGGAATGTCTGAATATGAAATTGCCAATACCCTTCAAGAAATGAGAATTTGTGCAACTTCATATATTGGAAAATGAGTCTCTATTGAAGATGCTGCAAAACTCCGTGCTTTTGGCTTCACAAGTCAACTAAACCAATTAGGGGGATAATATTCTTATCGACGAGGATAAAATGAATATCTTACACCATCAACTTCAAAGTTAAATAGAAACCATTCAAGATCCGTAAACCTCTGAGGCAAAGCTAGTAATTATCTATAAGTTTGACATGGTAGAACACCTTGTTTATACCATAGTTGTGTACTTCATAGGAAATATTAAAGAATTAACCTCTTCCCATTTAAAAATAATTCAAAATCTTAGATGCCCAAGTTTAAGTGATTAAAATGGTATAAGTATACATTCAACACCTATATCCTAAAAAGAAAAGAAGCCAATCAGAACTATTAGAAAGAAAAATTCATTTTTGGATTACTAACTTTATTTTTCCAAAAGATAAGACAAAAGTCAAAAGATCATTGTGGATCAAAGAAATCCCATAGTATAGTTTAACTTATGGTCACTTAGTTAACTTTATTGAAAAAAAGGATTAGCACTTTGCATTGAACCAAAAATTGAAAATAAATATGAATCTGAAAAGAAACTATTCCAAAATAAACTTGGATTGTTTTGTGAACATTTTTGTTATCCAAAATCTGAAGCTCCTCCATCTAAAAAGAAGAAGTTTGCTAAAAGACTTTCAAAAAATTATCCTAAAAAATATGAAACTGAGAATACATACTGTCAAAACCCTAAGAAAACCTCTAAAAGCAACATCTTCAATAATTACAAAAAAAATACACCAAGCCTCCCCCCAGACACAAGTCATTACTTATTATAAATGTCATTAGGTAGGACACAAAGCTAATAAGTGTTCCTTAAAGGAGAAAATTATGCAACTCGAAGATAAAAAACTACAAGAAATAATGTTTTTCCTTTTAATTCATGACAATTAGGAGGAAACCCTCCATGAAATTCAAACATCTAATCCCAGCTGTTCTAACTCTTCCGGGAATGAGATCAATGTGGTGTTGGATGGTTCTCTTTGGGGGTGGACCGCGGGGTATGTCTTCTGGGGACATATGGGAGAATTGTTCAAGTAAGGAGGTCGCTAGATGGTGAGTTTGAGAGAGAGGGGTTTTGGTTTCTTCAAGGGTGAAGAGTAGCCATTCTATGAAGACTCTAAACTCATATTGTGAGGCCTTAAGAAAAGGTTCTCCAAGGGTAAGTAACATCTCAGTTTGGTCTTGGTTCTTTTGTGGCTTGGATTTTGTGAGTTGAGAGGGGTAACTGGGGCTAGGGTGATTTTCTTTCCATCTTTGGTAAAGGTGTAAATTTTCAAGAAACCATCATGCATGACCCTTCTATCAAATAACCAAGGTCTCCCTAACAAGATATGGCAAGCATCCCTAGGTATGACATCACACCAAAGTTCATCATGACAGTTCTTGTCTATACTTAGGGAAATAAGACACATATCGTTAACTTGGAGGCCTTTACCTTGGTTTAGCCACTGTATACTATAAGGATGAGGGTGAGCCGTGGCTTGGAGTTGGAGTTTCTCCACTATGCTTGACACGACAACGTTGGTACAACTCCCACTATTGATGATAAGTGAGCACACTTTCCCTTTAATTGTACATCTTGAGTAGAAGATGTTATCCCTTTGTTCGTCTTGACTTCCTTTGAGACCACTCAAAGTTCTTCTTAGGACAAGCAAGTCCCCTTCATCTACTTCTTCCACCAATTCCTCTATGTCGTCCATGAGGCATAAGTCTTTCTCTTTCTCCTTCTTCTCTACTTGGGTCGCTTCATATTCAACCAAGGTGATGACCCTTCGGTTTGGGCACTCCGAGGCTGTGTGACCTAAGCCTTGAGGCGTATAGCACCTTCTATTTGAGTTTGAGCCAAATGGGGACTTGTTTTATGGAGTTGGGTTCTTTGAGGGGGTGTTAAAAGGAGGGACCGTGGATGTAGGAGGGGGTTGAAAACTCCCCTTATTAAAGGGTGAGCTCTTAGGTAAAGGAGGCTTGGGTAGGTCCTTTTTGTAAGGCTTGAATTTCTTTTGTTAATCAACTTGATGAGCTAGGCCACATACATCATCAACGGAGGAGTATTGTTGAATTTCAACTACAAGAGCATACCTTGCGTCAAGGCCACCCCAGTACCTCATAATAGTTTGGTCCTCACTTTCTTCAATGTCACATCTAATCGAGAGTTTTTCAAATTCCCTTGTGTATTCTTCAACACTCAAACTCTATTGTTGGAGATTGTGGAGTTTTGAGTAGTTATCTTGATGGTAAGAGGAAGGGAGAAACTGAACCTTCAACTTTGACCTCATCTTTTCCCAACTTTTAATCTTTGCCTTGTCTCTCTTAGCTATCTTTTTAATCCCACCATAAAGAGGCATACTTGCATAGCTTAAGTGCTACTAGCTTTACTTTCTTGTCTTCAGTTACATCCTTGTACTCAAAGACTCATTCCACAGTTTACAGCCATTCAAGGAACTTGTTCGGATCTAAACAGCCCTCAAACTCAGGGATCCCAACTTTGAAATCCAAAGAATGTTTGGAGACCCTTTGGTTCCTTCTCGGCTTAGTACTCCCTTCTTCACTAGAGGAAGCAAAATGGTTGCTTTCCTCCCTTTCATCCTCATGGTTAGATTCAGAAGAGTTGTGAGGAGGAGTACCTCAGAGATTTTTCCTTTGGTTGCTCATGGATTTTGCTAGTCGCCTCTTTAAATACTCATTTTGGCTTCTTACTTCTTCACGGTTCCTTATAAGGGCCTTAAATCTCTCTTCTAAGCTCAAACTTTGACTCATTTTGAAAGTAGAGCAACCGGGCTTTTTGTTGGGGTGGGCTTGTGTTTGGGCTTAAGAGACGTGTTTGGGGTTGAAGCTTCAACAAAGAAAAGTAGCCAAGAGCTTTGATACCATATGATGTGCCAAGGTAGGTGAAGGAGAGATTAAGGCACCAAAGATCAAAACAAAGCAAAAGAAGAGGGAAAACCGAAACTAGTTTTAAGGAGTTACAGTTGCAAGCAATGACAAAGAATATAGTCTAGCTTGTCAAAGGATAAGACACACCACCTTTAGCAAAATAGGGCTCTTAATCGCACTTAGGGATAAGACGCACCGCCCTAAGTTAGATTAAGACTCACTTGAATACCACTTTGATTAGCTAAATCAAAGATAAGCAAGAGAGTTTTAAAGTGAGAGAGGATAATCTCCATCTTTCATAGTCAATCAAATCTGAATGTTACAACCTTAAAGGAGCATACATATAGAGGGGGAAAGGCCTTAGGGCCATTACATTCAGAATTGGGATTCAAATGGGTAGCCAATGGGAGAAAGGAACCAAAAAGTATGCAAAGTACAAAAGGTGAAAATGACAGGCTGCCTGTTGCTTTTAGTGCACAACGCCTTAATTCAAATAGCTATAACTTCTGCAAGTCTTACCCAAATTGCCTCCAACAAGTGTTTTTAGAAAGCTTATAAAGTCTATTTTTAGGTAGCTCAAGTTGGAATGGATTTGGAACTACCATTTGGACGATACAGGTCAAAACGTCCAAGTAGTCTAAACTAGATAAGATTCTGCAGCATTCTGAAAGTGACTCCATTTGACTTATTACCCAATGACTTAACCTAGAACTCTTTTTATGGCCTTAAATCTGACATTGAAAGGGTTCGAAAAAGTGGATTTGTAGCTATTTAAATCCAATTTAAGCTTAAGTAATCGAGCTTACAAAATCGGGTTGAAAAGGCACTAGGGTAGCTTGGGCAGCTGGGATGTCCTTGATGAGTTGAGTTATTCCTTGTACTTTAGACCCCTTCCCTTAACTTGGTTGGACGGTACGAATGATGACTTGAGCATTAGTGGTTAGATCCCTATCATAAACCCATTCAACGATCTATTAAATTTGTAGACAAATTTCCAGATGAAATCAAAGAAAAAAAAATCAATTCCAAAGATTTATTGGTTGTCTCAATTATATTGCAAAACATGATCCTTAAACTTAGAGAAAATTCAAACCATTATTTGAATGGCTTAAAAAAAATCCTCTTGCATGGACTTAAGAACATTCTCAAATACTCGAGCACAATAATAGTAAAGTTAACTCTCTTCCATGTCTAGGCATACTACATTTGTATGCATTCATGATAATTGAAATAGATGCGTCAGACATAGGCTATAAAGGAATTCACAAGCAACGTCTAGACTTGAATCCAGAACAATTAGTAACGCTTCATAGTGGAGCCTGGACTGGATCCTAAGTCAATTATTCTACTATTGAAAAAGAAGCTTTATCCATTTTCTTGTACATTTCAAAATTTCAATATGATTTATATTATAAAAAACTTTTATTAAGAACTAATTGCAAAATTGCAAAAGAAGTTTAAAAAAAGATGTTCAAAATCTTGTATCAAAATACATTTTTACTCGTTGGCAAGCCATACTTTCAGTTTTTGATTTTGATATCGAATTTATTAATGGGGAGAAAAATCCCCTTTTTGACTTCTTCATTGCCGAATTTCTTCAAGCTAAGTGATCTTACTTGAATTTATTTATTCCATATGTAGTCCACATTTGATTCTACCCACATTGAAAATCCAACCTACCTTAGAAACATTCAAGAACATCTTCTATTTCACATCAGAGATCATGAATTATACTCATCTCAAAGGACCCCAATACAATGAATATGCAACCTCCAAATCATCAAGGCTTACAGATCAATTTTACAAGACCTATATGACTATCCAGTACTCATAGTTATACCTACTGGTTATCTAGAAACCATTCATTTTTATGGGCACTATATAAGATATTATTGGCAGCCACTTGATAAGCATATCATTTAATTAATTGAACGGGGTAATTCCAGATGTGCACATCTTTCCAGATGATCAACATGCCTTCTTTTACTTATTAAAATCGCCCTAGCATATCTTTACAGAGTAACACTCTCCAAGACTATGAACTCACATTCAAGACAACACTGACACATTTTACAGGAGTACATTTTACAGGAGTATTCAAGATTGCGCGACCATTACGAGAACACTATGCAGTAATGCCCTCTGGATTTCCAATACTCAATAGCCACAAGGATGCGGTAATGAAGAAAGTTAAGCCTAAACACCTAGCTCATGTTGGCAGCTGTCAAATTTCGACAAGCCTGTTGGTCATCACCATTCATAAAGTCCTTGTACAACTACTCAAGATCAGTTTACTGTTCAAGACGCTTCAATAATCTTATCCGTTTACTATTTACATGTCAGAAGTAATATCATTTTACTGTTTCAATAATTTCAACTTGCAGTTCACATTATTGTTTGGACCTATATAAAGACTCAAAAGTCCCAATGCGAGGTAAAACTGATATGCACATTTTCTTTATCTTTTCCTTTACTTCAGTTCCCCATCAAAGTCATCCCTCACTTCTTGTTCCGGTCGTAACTATTCCATTACTGCTAAGTCAATTGTAAGTTCCTATTCAATCAATTTGGCGTGATTTTTTTGTGATCATTCGTTGAAGTTATTGTTCAAATCACTATCCATCTTGCTATGTTACACCATTCATGCTGCGTTGCTGTTAATATTCATTTTGTTCATCAGTTATTATTCATTTTTGAGTTACTATTTATTACTATTCATCACGTTTCATTTATGTTGTTATTCATTTTACTGTTTATTGTTTATGATATAAATTTTAAGTCTCGACATTTTTACCCATTGAAGTAATTATGAATTCAACACCTACTTCTAGCCCTTATCAGGCTATTTGGTAACACTTGCAGCATATTAAAAGTATTCAAGGATAGTCTTCACATGAAGTACTATTGAAGATGGCTCAGTAATTTAATCTTTTCACGAATCAAGTGTCAGAAAAAATATCGTTTTACTATTTTAATAATATCAATTTATTATTCATTCTACCTTTTGAGCCTATATAAAGACTCTAAAGTTGTAATGCAAATCACAAGTTCTCTTTCCGAAAAAATTTCTATCGTATCATCTTTCCGCTCTCCATTGGCTTTCTGCTTTTCGCATGTAACTATTCCTCTGCTGTTCATCAATCAATAATAGTAAGTTCATATTCAAGTTACTGTTCATTACTATAAGTTAGTGTTCATTTACGTTTTGTATTTCATTTTCAAATTACTATTTATTGCTATTCACTCATTGATATTTCATTTACTTGAATTTCTATTCATTTACTATTCATGTAGCAATTGATTTTATATTCGGTCCTGTTCCAAATTGGTATCAGAGCCAAGTGCTCAGCATGGTTAACGAAACTTTATCTGCAACAAGTATATTTACAATTTCCAACTTTGGGTAACTTTGATTTTGTGGAAATAATTTTTAAGGATAATATTTTTCAGAATGTGTTCCCAAGTACTTACTATTTTTGGTAAACTATTTGCAGGATTCAATATTTTTTGAAAAAATTATTTTTAGAATTTTTTCTTTTAAATTCGACCCACAACTTTTTTGAACTTTCTATTTTTAGCCAAATGGGATTCAAAGTGCAAATACTCAAACTTTTGGGGTTTTTAGGAAACTAAGCTTGTATTATCGTTTGGATTTTTTTGTAACGACTTTATTGGTACTAGTTATCACAACCTATTATTTATATCATAAATGTATAGTTGCTATGATTGGAGGACCACCATACCCAACAAAATAATTAAAGCTTAATTAGAGAGTTTTGATCATTAACTGAACTTAGTTGGCATTGGACCCTGATATTCCTCTAGCTTCCAGTCTACAGAGATTGCTAATATCGACCACACCTTTCTTAGATTAGGCATAACACAGATCCGTTTTGTTTCCTACCTCGGACCGCAGTCACTAATAAAGTTTTTTTTTTTTTTTAGGATAGTGAGACTTTAATCAAGAAATCATAATATTTAAGGTGTGAGGTTCGATTGAATAACATTCTGTACTGGTAAATTTCCTTTATTGAAAGCTTGAAAATGAAAATATTACAATGGAAGGATTGAAGATGGACTTAAGCTACTAAGACAATCAGAGATGCTTGCTCATAGAGAAATGGAGAATCTCGACTTCTCTTTTGCTCAACTATGCTCAAATAACTGTGTCCTTTCTTAATACTTAGCCTCTTGTTTTTTAGAAGGGATGAACTATATAGGATGCCCTAACAGTTACAATACACACTGATATTTTCACATGGCTACAGCTGTCCTCGCATGGCTATAGTAGACAACATTATTTTATAGACTTGATACTTGATAAAATAGTACAATAATGGAGCAACAACTTTTTATAACTTTTTAATGTTGGTGAGGCTAGTCATCTGTATTGAGATTCTGCATTCTTTCATCTCTAATAATGTCTTCCAATCCATGATTATCTCCAGATAATCATCAAAATCTTCATCAAGATGAAGATGCTCTGGATCCCATCTTTCGAACAATTCATGAAGATATCATTTTTCCTATTCTGATAAGAATTTTCCAACTCCAATATGAAAGAGATAATCAAAGATATCCTTTAAAGTAGCTCCTTCTACTTTCATGTATTTGCTGAATTCATTATTATAGATGAAAGTAGTGTTTTCGCAATGCATTAGTGTTCTTTCTCATTCATAATGCCCACATTTGATGATATATGTTGAAAAAACTGATGGCTCTTGCTAAAGTAGGATTAGTAACTAATTATTGGCATTCTAGAAACCATTTTTGTTGTTGATCATTGGGATCGTCTAAATTAACTTTTGAATAAGATAATGGGCTGGTTTGGCCTTTTCATTTCCGTACTCAATTACGGTGCAATGTACTTCGACATATAGACTTCTATTATGTGGAATTTTTGTTGGGCCATCAGGAGATGTGAGAATCCAATGGATCCTTTTAAATATGCACTATTAAAACTTAGTTAGTCTTGAAAGAATAGGTACTATGGATCTGGGATTTTCATGAGGTAAACTACCATTCCATATTCTCAGGCTTTCATGATGGGGTCATCCGTAAAGATTAAATTTGCTAGGAAACTAACACCACCAACTCCAGATTTATTAGGGAAGAAGATCGTACTGCTCCATGACTCCCAAATATCATATGAATAATTATGATAGTATTCGATGCAGTCTACCTACCATTCGTTGAACCATTTTTCTTGAACGTGGGAACTTATTTTTTCTTGAATATAATAAGGACGTCTTAGGTAATTTATTTGTAACTTTAAAAGATTGAGCATTTGTACTATTAGATAGGTAGAAGACAACATACCAAAGCATGATATACTTTTTGTATGAAATTCCAAAATATCCATAACGATTCTATTGGAAGAAGAAACCCATTCTAACAATGATGGCATTTCAGTTCTAATTGGGAAAAAATTTGATGGCCCAAAGTTAGGCCCATCTGAGCTGAACCCATGGACAAGGCCCATATCTTGGATAGTGGGCCCTAACCGCGACCCTAGGGGCTTCCCCCTGGACCCTTCCTTGCCAAGACCGGCGGTCCATGCGGAGGGCTCCAGGTGAAATTACCATTTTACCCTTTTTTGAAGGGACTATAAATAGTCACCTACCTTCCTCGGGAAGGGGGTTGGCAATCTGACACATTAAATTCATGTTGCATTTCTCCCCCTGTTGACCTTTGACTTGGACTTTGGGTTAACTTGACCGTCAGAGAGGCATTCCCCGGTCCACAACCTGAGGGTGCCCTTTTTGCAGGTTGGGCCATTTGGAGAAGCGGACGTCAGGTGTTGCACGTGAGTTGTCAGATGAGCCTGTTCTTTCGTCCCACATCATCATCAACAGTACCTCAGAAGTTTCCTCCAGGATCAGATTGGTGTCGTCTGTGGGGAGGGACTGGTGGCGATGGTGGTAAGGGAGGCAACACGGGCACAGACTCGCAGGGACAAGGTCCATCGCGGTTAATACCTCTACGCCTCCTGAGGTGGAGGATGCCTCAGAGAGTTCGTGGGCAAATCCTTGAGTGGCTAGCCCGCCTCCTTCTGAACGAGAAGTGTACGTCACGGTGGACGTCCTGAAAAACTTTATGTCCACCATGATGGACACTATCACTTTGCAGGTTTCAGAACACATTAAAATGGCTATGGATGCGGCAAACTGTGCCAGGCCACTTCCCCATTTTGATTACGTCCCTACCAATGGATGCGAACCTTTCCGTCGGTAGGAGCGGGTACCATCTCCTCGTTACACTCAGCGAGAGTGGGAGATATCTCGGTCAAACCAAAGCAGCCAACCCTATATAGAGCAACAAGGTCATTCCACGATCGCGAGACCTGATGGTCGCTCCACGCAGGGGGCAACGACCAAATCTATGACTGCTTCCACTCCCTATGCAACCCATTCCAGGCGAACTGCCTAGCTCGAAGGGCAAGAGCAGACTTCCAAGCCTCAGGGGGAGATTTCGAGCAGGCGTCAGCTCAGCTCGAAGTGCCGTACCCATCATGAGTGCATCCGAAGTCCACCCCCACGGGGGACCCGTGGTCAAGAGCCGTGCCGAGGAGACCGGTCTCCTGTTAGAATTTTGGGGCATGACTGAGAGAGGAAGAGTCCTTCTGTTGTTGAGGTGGAGCACCATCCTGAAACCCCCATTAAGGTGTCGGGAACAATCGCTCGGCTGATTGCTCTTCCCTTCTCTACCCCGTTCAGTGCTGAAATTATTAATGTTCCGCACTACGAGAAAGTCAAGATGCCTACGGTAGACCTTTACGATGGGGCGGCAGACCTTGAAGAGCATCTGGGAGTCTATAAGGAACATATGTATGTGCATGACGTAGATGATGCCGCTTATTGCCGCAATTTCCCTGGTACCTTAAAGGGAGTGGCGCAATCATGGTTTAATGGTCTGCCCCCGGGGAGTGTAACAGCCCGACCCTAAATCATGTTTATTTATTTAATTAATTCACGTTATTAATTTTTCAAATTTATTTATCTCATTTAATTATCCCGATTGGGAGAATTCATTTTGGGCTGCACTTTGCAATTCGAGTTCATTTAACGGACAATGTCGAAAAAATTGATAGTAGGCCTCGATAATTACAATTTAAAAGATTACATTATTTTTCATGACATCACATTTAATTTTGAGCTTCGGAAAAGAAAAATTAAATTGATCGCACCCGGTTTGATATTTTTTTTCCCGAACCTGAGCTCATTTAAGGCCGATTTCGGCCCAACAAGTTTCTAATTCATTTGTTTAGCTAATTACCATGATTAACTCCTAATGTTAATGAGCAAAGATATTTCTTTTGGAAGGGCAATTTTTAGCCAAGTGTTTAAGGTCATTTTGCACCAAGTAACTTCACCAAGTGAAAAACAAATCTCAAGACTTCTTTCTTCCTCTTCTCTCTACCCTCTCTCTACCCCATGACCCCCTCTCCTCCACGGCAGCCTTGGTTGCCAGCCACCACCACAGCCACCAGCCCCACCACCACAGCCACCAACAACCTCCCTAATCACCACCCTTACGAAACATCCAACCTCACTTGTATTCCCTTTTTCAAGCATCAAAGTGAGGTAAATCCTAATCTAATCATGTTTAATTTTGGGTTTTTATGTTGAATTCATTTTGGATCATGTTATCTTGATATAATGATAGTTTGGTTGTTGAGTATGCTTGAAAGCAAGTACTGATTGAAGTTGTTCATGATCATGCAAGTTTAGGTTGTGATGATGGATTTTGATTGTTTTAAACAAAATTTTGTGATCTTTGACATTGCTAATAAATATCAAGATATTTATGCCGACTTATGTAAGTTAAAGAGTGATTTTAGTGGGTGGTTATGTTAAGAAAAGATTGCAAATATGTGGTTATTGAGTTGTACACAGACCTGAAATAGGGGTCACTTCGGGAGAAAACTGGTAATGTTGGGCACAATGAAAAATTATGATTTTTGGTGTATTGATAGCGCAATGAGATAGATTTCAATGGGCTCTAGAATAACTTAATTCTGAGTTGTGTAGACAAACTTATGACCAATTTATTGAAGACTGCGCAGAATACATCGAAACTGGGAGTAGTTTTGAATAGGAAACTTTAGAAAAAAACTGGTATTGATTGGGTCATTGAAAAATATTGATTTTTGGTGTGTGGATATATCAGTGAGTTATCTGTCAAATTCATTGTGAATCACCTTAATCCGAGTTTTGTGGAAAAAGTTACGGTCGTTTTACTATGACTGTGTAGATTGGACTGAAACTGTGCACGTTTGTGTTCTACCCTAATTTTAGGGACTTTACTATAGGAGTCATGCTTTGTGTGCTAAATGAAAGTTTTAGTGAACATTATGAGCTTTTCATATTGGGGTCTTATATCTCAATTTAAGGTTGGGATTGAAAGATATGGAGTTTCTAAAGTAGACTAGCAAATGGTATTATGTGAAGAAAGAAATCAGTGCTTAATGGATCAAACTGAGGTTATTTGAGCCTTTATGAGCCCCACAACACCCCTCATGGCATTAAACACTCTATTATCCATTTCAAAATCATTACACATTCTGTTATCCATTTCAAAAGTATTACAGTTTTCATTATCCATTTCAGAAATATCAGAAACCCATATTTCATTTATATCAATTGAAATCTTTTTATTAGTAGATCAATCATTCCAATTGGTCTATTGTGTATCAGTTTATTGTATTTCAAGTTCAATAACCCTAACTGATTTATTTTTTAGATCATTTTGGTTTAACTTGCCTTATATTCAATTATTGGGATTGTAGAAGTCTTTTTAATTAATCAATTTCCAGTAAAGTTATAAATTATGTTAGTGAACGTGGTTTACGAACTACATTTATCTATAATGACATCTCTTAAATAGAAGTGGGGCGTAGTCTATTGTATCCATTGTGCATAAGTATTATCAAGTGAAATATCATTTTAAAGACTTAAGGTACGTTCATTGCCTGTATCTTTATAAATCAGATTGTATTTATCAAAGTTATCAAGTTTCGGTAAGTACATCAATGAATTAGTTTACACAATGATTTATCATTTAATTGGTGACCCCGCCAATTATCATCTATAGGGCATTCGCCCTTCAGTTACTCGCGTGGCTTCAGGTCAGGTCCCCCGATCGGCTTGGCAGGTGTACACCTATTCATAGATCGTAACAGTATCAAGGGGTTTACTATCAGATAATAACTAGCAATGCAGTTTTACATTCATCTCATTCACTGTTTTAACTTAAAATGAATTGCAAAGTGGGTCCAACCAGTGTTTCAATGATCATTTAACGATATAGGAATGCATATACTGAGCTTCGCCTCATAGTTCGAAATGTTTTTCATGTTTTGTTTTAGGCAAATCCTCGGAGAATCATGTTCATGCTAGTAAACTTGTAGAAGAGAATAAGTTGAGCAAGGAAATCTATATGGATAAACATTGATGTAATGTATGTATATTTTTAGAGCTGTACATTAAAATCTTCAGTGGATGAAGATGCAGATTACGTGGTGAATTGTTTTTAATATAGTGTAAAAACCTTATGTTGGTTAACAGTTGATTATATATAGATTGATTAGATGTGTATGTGTATGTGTATGATTGAAGCTATGCTTAACTGTGTTATTTATAACACTTATGTTTCAAGCCTTGTCCTTTTGGATGGTGGTAATGCCCCTATCATTGGGTTGTCTAGATTATAATTAAGGGATTTATTTAGGAAAATACAAGCAGTGAAACATGTTTAATTTGGAGGCGTTATAGATTTGGTTTCAGAGCCAGGTTGAGTTTTTTTTTCTTTTTTTTTATGGGATATGGAGTATGGAGTTAAGATACTAAGAACGTTGGTTAGTGAGGAATGAGGACTATTATGATATCCTGGGAGATTTGTGACACCAGTAATGTCTGCTTATCTCACATATATTCTACTCGTATATTCTTCTTTGTCAGATGGATCCATACAATATGTATATAGTTTGATCTCAAGCATCAGATTCGAGGGTAATTTTGAACAAGTTAAAGGTGTCTCCAATGCATTTAGGTAAGCATGGCCATATTGTCCAGAAGTCGCTCGGTATGGCCATATGAGCCACCCATTTGAATGGTATGTTGTCCTTTTAGCTGAAATTGTTTATTTTTGGGATTTAAACTCTTGTACTCTGGGCGTGTGGCCCGTAGAGTTGTGGTCTCCGGTGTGTAGCCTTTGAGCTTAATTTGATATCCTTTTGTACTTTTAGTCAATGCAGGGGATTTGATGTAAGGCCGTAAGCCTGGATAATGGCCAGTTTGTAGGCGAAACTCTGTCTGTTTCACCTTGGGAATTTGAGAATCACTAACACTCCTAGCCCTAGGGTTGGGGGCTATTACAGATTTGTCCTATGAAAGGCCCTTGACTTATTTTTTTAAGGTTAAATGCATAGGGAAAACTAAGTATAGGCAGAATACACAAGTTCAATCAACTTGGCAGTTTTGATCAGTGCACAAGGTTCGACTATGAGGTAACTTTTGTCCATGATCAACATGATTTATCTAGGGGTTTTCTGTCCTAACTTTATGGTTAGGGAGATATCTTGCATGTGAAGTAAGTTTCAAATGGATTGGAGGTCATTTGGTCATTCAAAATTGCTAGGCAAGTCCAAGTCTGCAAACTGGTTAGAATTCCAGTGCACGAGGTTTGAGTTTATCCCATTTGTAGCCTATGCATTCCATCAGATAGAGATGTTTTAGTTAGTCTATGTCAAAGTACAAAAATTAAGCTTTCCATTGACCCATGTTGTAGCACATTTGGAGGCCAGTGGTCAATGAAATTTAGCCTAGAAGTCTGATGGTACAGACTGTTCAAGTCAGTAGATACGTACAACTTTGAGCTAATATTTCCTTATCATATGGGTTTCATTTTGTGCGTTTCTTGGATCCAAGTGGCAATTACTTTAATATGCTTCATTGATTGCAGATATTTTCTTCTATAACTCATGAATTTCATCTAAGCGAGCTATAGGGGGGTTCTTGATGTAGTATCCCCTGAATTGTAGGACTTTGGAAAGGCTTATTCTGTTATACATAAGTTTTGAAACCATTGACTACCGACCATTCCATATAAGAGAAACCAAGGACACTTTAGAGAGACATTTTGCTTCAATTCACTACAATTCAAGATTTGCTTAAATTGCCCAAACTCTTTCAAGTAGTCTATTGACTCCACCTCAATCTGTGAAGTAGATGTTACTCTTGAAAATATTTCACTGCATTTTCTGGTAATATATCATTTACAATTGTTGTGTTTGGATATTCCTCGCTTTGACCAGGGGCTCAGTCTTTCTATCTTCATGGCATCTCCCCATCTAGTTGCATCATCATTCACTCTCATGTCATATCTTCATCAGTTCTGATCACTTTTTCCTTTTTTAAGAGCCCAATTGTTACTAGTAGCTGGGTTATGATTGGGATTGTACCCATGTCAATAGATGATAATTTTGTTATATCTTGACTATGCTTTTTATAGGGATGATTGTTGTCCAACTTATGGAATCCATTGCTAAGGGAAACGCGATATGCCTATCTTTTTGGCTGATTCAATCTTAGTTTCCTACAGTAGATCACTTGCAAAAAGCTTAAGTTTGTCAATCAAAATCTTTTCCATGCAATTGGATTATGTCGGTGAGAAGTTTTGATGGGTTACTGCCCTTGGACAAATGCCCTAAGCCGTTTCAGACTACAGAACTCTAGAGTGGGAAGTTTAAGATTTCTTCTCATCTCTTCCCCACGAGTTAGCTAACAATGTTGGGGACCCCAATTACTGGTCGACCTTAGTAGCCGAGCTGATGAAACGAATTCCCCCAGCACCTCTTGACATCCCTTTTATGGATGATGAATTGGCAGATAGGGCAACCTGGTGTAACCCTAAAGTCTACAATGGAAAGTATGACCTAGTGGAACTTAAAGAATGGATTTGAGGAATGGAGAAAATTTTCGCTGTAGTAAAGGTTCCAGGGGATAAAAAGGTGAACATCGAAACATTTTATCTAACCTATGAAACCGATATTTGGTGGAACACTGTTAAGAATAGGCTCTTAAGGTCTGACTTCACTTGGAGCAGATTTGTGGAAGAACTAAATACACTGCTCCGGATTGCCAAATGGGAACTAACAAATAAACGTGGTGCGGTAGCCCAGAGCACCTTATTGATGCATGTTCCCGAAGACTGAAGGTTGTAGACAAGGGCTCTAACCATCAAATCTCGCAAATGTAGGCAGCATTCACGTGTTGAGTAAGAAGAAAGCTGTCATCTCTGGTACGATAGTTACTGGAGCTCTCTTTTAATTTCAAAACCATTTTGTGTGTTGGTTGATTAAGTTGCCACTCATTCATTTATATTCACACGATCTGCCATGCAAGTGAACCTTGAGAATAGGGAGGCAGAAACCAATAATAGAATCAAGTTATCCAATGACTCTAGAGTTTCTATCTCTCATAAATTTGTTTCAATTACTATTGGTGGGATAGTTTTCCCTGGAGTTCTGATTCTATTTGACTCATTAAACTTTTATCATTTCGGAAATGAGCTGGTCGTGTACTTATGGGGTCAAGATAGGTTGTGATGACCCTAAGATTATTTCAAGAGATTAACAAGGGAGAGAACTATGTTTCATGGGCAAAGAGGGGAAAAATCTTGTCCTTTAAATTCTATTATGAAGCAAGTGAGTTCTTATGACATGGATATATTGTGTATTAGTGTTATGCTATTAACAATCAACCTAAGGAAGAGCAAGCAGAAGATATCTCTATAGTTTGTGAATTTAAAGATGTTTTCCTGAAAAACTAGTGGAATTTCCCTCCCCAAGAGAAAGTGATTTTGAGATTGAATTAATCCCTGGTGCTTAACCTATCTCAAAAACCCCATATCATATGGCCCCAATTGAGCTTAAAGAACTGAAGTTTCAGTTAAAGGAGTTATCACAGAAGAGATTTATTAAACCATCCAAGTGTGCCACCATGGGATACCCAGTTCTAGTTGTAAAGAAGAATAATGGAACCTTGTGGTTATGTATTGTTTTCAGAGAGCTGAACACGATCACCATCAAAAACAAATACCCATCACCCTAAGTACGTGACTTATTTGTTCAACTACAAAGAACATGAGTCGTGTATAAGATTGATTTCAGGTCAGGGTACCATTAACTTAGCATTATAGCTAAATACATTACCAAAACCACACCACGGACCACGTATAGGTCATGATGAATTCACTGTGATGCCTTCTGGCCTAATCAATGGCTCTGCAGCCTTTACGGATCTTATGAATAAAGTTTCAGACCATATCCAGACAAATTGTGATGGTGTTTATAAAAGATATCTTGAAATACTCCAAGGACAAAGATGAGCATACTGTTTATTTGAGGACAGTGTTGCAGACCTTGAAGGAACATCAATTACATAGCAAATATAAGAAGTGTGAGCGTTGGTTAGAAGCATTGGTATTTTTGGAACATATAGTGTCAAAGGAAGAGATTAAGGTTGATTTGCAAAAGGGTGAAAGCAGTTACAAAGTGTCCAACATCCACCAATGCACTGAGACTAGAAACTGTTTGAGTTTAGCAGGGAATTATCGAGTTTAGAAAGGATTTGTCAAATATTGTCTTCCCTGACCAATTTGTTAAAGTAAGCTATAACATTAGCAAGAAGATATAGTGGTACCTTATCCCCCCAACAGTTCAAGTGTTATGGGTGGTACCTTACCGATAATCCAGGTGCACTGAGAATTTGAAAACATTATTTGTAAGGTGTATCTTGTCTAATCTATACTGACCATCAGAGTCTGAAGTACATCTTCACTTAGAAGAAGCTCAATCTACATGAACCATCAGTTGTGGCAAATCCAATGTTAACCAAGAATTGGAAATGTAGGACATTCAATTGAGGGCACTTATCTTACAGCGCTTCCTTATGGAGGAAATGAGAGTGGATAAGGATAGTGATCCTGAGTTCCAAAGAATAAACCAAAATCCTGAGAAGGGGATTCACTTTCAACGGACTTTATCATGGAATTCCTTTAGATATAGTGCCTGATAGATATCAAAGATTTTAAGCCTGTTTTTGTTAAGCATTACAAAGAGCCTTTGGAACTGAATTGAACTTTACAGTTCTTATCATCCTGAGACAGATGGGCAAGCATTTGAAACTATCAATGGATCCAACTCTTTTATGTCGGTAGTACTTTATGACCTATGACGAACATGTGCATTTGAAGAAAGGATGGAACTCCCAGTGGTCGACGTTGTGATAACACCAGCAGAAAATCTTACGTGAAACATCGGGATAAAATGACGGCAGTCATTGATAACAAAATCATCTTTTGGGTCATAAAGATATTCTTTAACATTCAATAAGGGGACATATCTCAGACGACTCTAGAAAACATACTATTGGAAGTGACAGAAAAGCTATGTTGATAAAAGAATGAGATTCTTAGAATTTCTGATATATGAGAAGATTTTTCAGAAAGTTTTGCCACCAAAGGGTATAAGGAGGTTGAACTGTGAACTAAACTGAGGCCAATATCTATTGGACCATACAAGTTCATTGAAAAGTTGAATCCTATAGCTTGCCGACTATATCTATTTATATACCTCAAACACGTGCATAACGTGTTCCTTACCTCATAACTCAGGCAGTACATTTCAGATCCTGATCATGCTGTCGTAATCAAATCCATTACGATTATTGAGGGTCTTGTGTTTCAAGAACACCCAATTCAGATATTGGATCATAGGATTAAGCAGTTAAGTTTCAAGCAGATACCTTAAATCAAATTGCTTTGGGCAAATCATACCTCCCTAGAAACTACTTGGGAAACTGAGCAAGAAGTGAAAGCCAAGTACTCATATTTATTTGAAATCACCTTGCATGATCGACAAAGTTCATAAGTTTTGAGAACGAAACTCTTTAAGGGGGCAAGGCTATAACAGCCCGACCCTAAATCATGTTTATTTATTTAATTAAGTCATGTTATTATTTTTTGAAGTTATTTATCTCATTTAATTATCCTAATTGGGAGAATTTATTTTAGTCCGCACTTTGCAATTCGAATTCATTTACCGGACAATTTCAGAAAAATTTATAGTAGGCCTCGATAATTATGATTTAAAAGACTGCATTATTTTTCATGATATCACATTTAATTTCGAGCTTCGGAAAAAGAAAAAAAAATTGATCGCACCCAGTTTGATATTTTTTTCCCCTAACCTGAGCTCATTTAAGGCCGATTTCGGCCCAACAAGTTTCTAATTCATTTGTTTAGCAGATTACTATGATTAACCCCTAATGTTAATGAGCAAAGATATTTCTTTTGGGGGACAATTTTCAGCCAAGTGTTAAAGGTCATTTTGCACCAAGTAACTTCACCAAGTAAAAAACAAATCTCAAGACTTCTTTCTTCCTCTTCTCTCTACCCTCTCTTTAGCCCATGACACCCTCTCCTCCACCGCAGCCTTGGCCGCCAGCCACCACCACAACCACCAGCCTCACCACCACAGCCACTAACAACCTCCCTAATCACTACCCTCACTTCTACAAACATCTAACCTCACTTGTATTCCCTTTTTCAAGCATCAACGTGAGGTAAATCCTAATCTAATCATGTTTAATTTTGGGTTTTTATGTTGGATTGATTTTGGATCATGTTATCTTGATATAATGATAGTTTCGTTGTTGAGTATGCTTGAAAGCAAGTAATGATTGAAGTTGTTCATGATCATGCAAGTTTAGGTTGTGATGATGTATTTTGATTGTTTTAAACGAAATTTTGTGATCTTTGACATTGGTAATAAATATCAAGATGTTTATGCTGACTTATATAAGTTAAAGAGTAATTTTAGTGGGTGATTATTTGAATAAAAGACTGCAAATATGTGGTTATTGAGCTATACACAGACCTGAAATAGGGTTGACTTCGGGAGACAACTGGTAATGCTTGGCACAATGAACAATTATAATTTTTGGTGGATTGATATCTCAATGAGTTAGATTTCAATGGGCTCTAGAATTACTTAATTATGAGTTGTGTAGACAAAGTTATGACCAATTTGTTGAGGACTGCGCAGAATACATCGAAACTGGGAGCAGTTTTGAATAAGGAACTTTACGAAAAAACTGGTATTGATTGGGTCATTAAAAAATTGTGATTTTTGGTGTATGGATATATCGGTGAGTTATCTTTCAAATTCCTTGTGAATCGCCTTAATCTGAGTTTTGTGAAAAAAGTTACGGTCGTTTTACTACGATTGCGTAGATTGGACTGAAATTGTGCACGTTTGTGTTCTACCCTAATTTTAAGGACTTTACTATGGAAGCCATGCTTTGTGTCCTAAATGAAAGTTTTAGTGAACATTATGAGCTTTT
This sequence comes from Selenicereus undatus, assembly GCA_017589665.1. Classification (NCBI taxonomy): domain Eukaryota; kingdom Viridiplantae; phylum Streptophyta; class Magnoliopsida; order Caryophyllales; family Cactaceae; genus Selenicereus; species Selenicereus undatus. The sequence continues at coordinate 24,455,006 of JACYFF010003369.1, forward strand.
CATATTGGGGGCTTTTTTTTATCTCAATTGGAGGTCGGGAGTGAAAGATATGGATTTTCTAAAGTAGACTAGCAAACGGTATTATGTGAAGAAAGAAATCAGTGCTTAACGGATCAAAATGAGGTTATTTGAGCCTTTATGAACCTCACAACACCCCTCATAGCATTTATCATAAACCCATATTTCATTTATATCAATTGAAATCTTTTTATTAGCATGTCAATCATTCCAATTGGTATATTTTGTATCAGTTTGTTGCATTTCAAGTTCAATAACTCTAACTGATTTATTTTTTAGTTCATTTTGGTTTAACTTGCCTTATATTCAATTATTGGGATTGTAGAAGTCTTTTTAATTAATCAATTTTCAGTAAAGTTACAAATTATGTCAGTGAACGTGGTTTACTAACTACATTTATCTATAATGACATCTCTTAAATAGAAATGGGGCCTAGTCTATCGTGTCCATTGTGCATAAGTATTATCAAGTGAAATATCATTTTAAAGACTTTAGGTACGTTCATTGCCTATATCTTTATAAATTAGACTATATTTATCAAAGTTATCATGTTTCGGTAAGTACGTCAATGAATTAGTTTACACAGTGATTTATCCTTTAATTGGTAACCCCGCCAATTATCACCTATAGGGCATTCCCCCTTTAGTTACCCGCGCGGCTTCAGGCCAGGTCCCCCGATCGGCTTGGCAGGTTTACACCTACTCATAGATCGTAACAGTATCAAGGGATTCACTATCAGATAATAACTAGCAATGCAGTTTTACATTCATCTGATTCACTGTTTTAACTTAAAATGAATTGCTAAGTGGGCCCAACCAATGTTTCAATGATCATTTAACAATATAAGAATGCATGTACTGTGTTTTGCCTCACAGTTCGAAATTATTTTCATGTTTTGTTTTAGGCAAATCCTCATAGAATCATCTTCATGTTAGCAAACCGGCAGAAGTGAATAAGTTGAGCAAGGGAATCTGGATGGATCAACACTGCTACAGTGTATGCATATATTTAGAGCTATATATTAAAATCTTTAGTGGATGGAGATGCAGATTACATGGTGAATTGTTTTTACTATAGTGTAAAAACCTTATGTTGGTTAACAGTTAATTATATATGGATTGATAAAATGAGTATGTGTTTGATTGAAGCTATGCTTAACTGGGTTATTTATAGCACTCATGTTTTAAGCCTTGTCCTTTTAGACGACAGTAATGCCCCTATCATTGGGTTGTCTAGATTATAATTAAAGGATTTATTAGGAAAATACAAGCAGTAAAACATGTTTAATTTGGGGGCGTTGCAAGAAGCGTCACTTGCTTCCAGGACCTGGCTGACAAATTTGTTAGCCAATTCATCGTCAGCCGGAAGAAAAGGAGGACTAGTATCCACCTATCAAAAATCAAGCAGGGGCCACAGGAGTTTCTCGTCGAATTTGTCAAGCGCTTCCATCAAGAGGCGGTGTTGATTCCGGATCTAGAGAACGAGGTGGCAGACACCTGCTTCTTGAACGTTCTCAAGAGCGACCACTTTAAGTTTTCCTTGGCTGAACAGAAGGAGACCACGTTGGCCGAGGCCTTGAGGAAGGCCGCAGAATTCATTCGCTCCACCGAGATCTGCGCCGATAATTCCGAAACCCCGAAGAAGGCTAGGGTCCTGAGGGATAAGAATTTCAACCCTGCTAATAGGAATCCCGACCCCCAGTAAAGGAGGCCGCAGTTCGAGGCAATTGACCATCGGTTTTCCACCGACACCAGAAGCAATCTCATGGAGGTTAGAGGACATCCCATGCTCCGAAGACCGCCGCCTATGACCGCACTCCCTAAGCTGTAGAATGCTAGGAAGTACTGCGAGTTCCATGAACAAAGTGGACACACCACTATTGAATGTCGAGAGCAAAAGAAAGCCCTTCATGAATTTGCAGACAAGGGTCAGATTGACCAATTTCTAAAGAGGGGATCGTGGTTCCTTCAACGAGAACAGGAGCTCGCATAACCCCAAACGGGGGATGATGAGTGCTCCACGGAAGTCATGGCCACAATCGTTGGGGGTTGTGCGGAAGGGATAACCTGGTCAGCTTGGAAAGCTCAGCTCAGAAGTGCACAACGGGTACTTACCACGGAGCAAGGACCCCACATAACAGTGCCCACAATGGTATTTGGTGCAAAGGAAGCCCTATGATTCGCCTCCCCTCACAATGACCCCTTGGTCGTTGAGATGAAGATAGCAAGCACAATTGTGTGGCGAATCTTGATCGGCACGGGTAGCTAACCTGGGACTGCTTGAAGATGCTTACACACCCCGGACGTGACATTGTCCCCTTGGTGCACCCTGTTGGGCTTCGGTGGGCAGGAGGTGAATCCCACTGGGATGATCCACCTCCCTATACGCTTTGGTGATAAGCTCAAATCCAAGAATCTTGAGGTCGACTTTTCAGTTGTTGATGTGCCCACGGCCTACAATGTGATCCTAGGATGTCCAACCCTTCACAAGGTGAAAGTTATCATCAGCCCATACCTTCTTTAGCTCTAGTTCGAGGTTGATGATGGAAGTGTTGGTGAAATGCACGGGGACCAACGGACGGCCCGAGAATGTTACTTGGTGAACATTAGACCCCTGATAGAGTGAACAAAGGAGCACGGGCTTGACGGGCTGTCCCAGGTGGAAAAGCGTGCAAGGACTAGACCAGCCACCATGGCTCCAAAAGCATTGGTCATGCATACCCTTACCTTAGTGGAACCCTCACGACCTCGGCCGGAGGCCACAGGTGACCTGCAGCAAGCTTCACTCAAGGAAAAATGGTCCGAGTGCACAGCTCAGCTGGGTCGAGATATGGCAGCCCCTGATCGGCAATCACTCCTCTCCCTTCTGCAGTAGTATAAAGATGTCTTCGCATTTAGGCCTGAGGAAATTCCCGGTATCGCCCCAACTGTAATGAAACACCGGCTAAACGTGGACCCTCATCACCAGCCGGTCATTTAGAACCTATTTTCATGGAACTAAAGTCACAGGATTACAAGATCAATAACCTCGAATCTCAATTAGAACCTTAATTATTTTCATATTAAAATCCAAGTTGTCTACTAAGCCATGCTAGGAAAAGGTTCCGTCTTTCGACGCTCCCCTAAACCCGAATAATAAAAGATGAATGCTCTCTCAAGCATTTCATCGAGCATGTGGTGTGCATAGTAGAAATCATGAATGCAAGTGTGAGGAAAGTAAGGGGTTGGTGCTAGATTTTGATTCAACTAAACATAATCGGCTTCAATCCCAACCCAAGTTGGGGAATTAGCCACACATCATCACACAAGAAACAATCATAAATCCAATTTCACCAAACATGATTCAATTCAAAAACCTAAATAACAACGAAGAGGAGAAAGAGAAACAAGAAGACAAACTTGAATTAATTCGCTGCAAGGTAGAATAATCTTCAATGTCGATGAATCCCAACACAAGCATGAAAAATAAAATCTCTAAATAAAAGAAAAACAATATCCTCTAACTATGCTCTCTAGGAAAAGAAAATAATGAATGAGATAACCCCAAAAATTGCACCCCCTGAGAACATAAAGTGCGATGGCGAGAAAAGGAGAGGCCAGCACGGGCGTGCAGGACGGCACGACGTTGCCGTGCCACCCTAGCTGAGGTGGCACGACTAGCACCGGGTGGCCGTGCCACCTTGCTGGCCGATGCTCCGTGCTGCTCTGCTGTGGCATAGTCGTGTCGGCTGGTGTGGGGGCTCCGTGCCAAATTGCTAGAACTTCAGTACGACGTTGAGCGATCGTTTTCGTGACTTTAAAGTCGCCTCCCTGGCGCTCCTTTCTGCTAAATATTGTCTATCTTTCCGTTCTTTCGGCAAAGTCCCTGAAAATACAGAAAGATGCTATATGAGTGAAATGTATGCTAAAGGAGGCCGAATTGACCCTTTCCTAACAAGATCGAACATGAAAACGCAGGAGACATGAAGTCAAATAGGGGCTAAAATATGGTCGAAAGAGAGGTTTATCACTTATTGAGTTTCATGGATGCGTTCTTTGGGTACCACCAGATACCCCTCTGCCCAGAAGATCAAGAAAAGACCGCATTCATCACGGACCGCGACCTCCACTGTTATATGATGATGCCTTTTGGATTAAAGAACACTGGGGCCACTTACGAGCGCTTGGTTAACAAACTGTTCGAACCCCTCATTGGTAAGGCCATGGAAGTCTACATCGACGACATAATAGTCAAAAGCAAGACCGATGGGGATCATGGCCATGTTTTGAGGAAGACGTTCAATTTACTACAAGCCTTCAGCATGAAGCTGAACCCCAAGAAGTGCATATTTGGGGTACGGTCAGACAAATTTCTCGGCTTCATGATCAGCAACCGCGGAATCAAAGCTAACCCGGACAAGATCCAGACCATCCTCAACATGAAGCCGCCACGGAATGCAAGAGAGGTGCAACACCTAACCGGCTGCATAGCCGCCTTAGGACGATTTGTGTCCCGATCCACAGACAAGTTTTAGCTGTTCTTCTGTGTCTTACGACAGCGGACCAACTTCAGTTGGGACCAACAGGCTGATGAGGCTTTCCAAGCTCTAAAGACCTACCTGGATCAGCTACCCAAAATCGCCAGCCCCCTAGAAGGGGAAGTTCTGGTCCTGTATTTGGCTGTTTTAGAGCACACGATCAGTGCTGCCCTCGTAGTGGGAAAGGTAAAGGAGAAGATCCCTGTGTACTATGTAAGTCATGCCTTAGCAGGGGCGGAAGTGAACTATCCTCTTATAGAGAAGTTTACCTATGCCCTAGTGATGGCCGGTTAGAAGCTGCGACCTTACTTCGAGGCTCACAAGATCCTGGTCCTTACTGACCAGCCTTTGAAGAATGTCCTTCAGAAGTTAGATGCCTAAGGCAGCTCTTGAAATGGGTCGTTGAACTATCGCATTATGCCTTAACCTTTGAACCACGGCAGGCCATCAAAGCCCAGGCATTAGCTGACTTTTTGGCCGGAAATGTGACGCCCGTCGAAGAAGGCGATTTGCACCCGCGACCCTGGAACTTGAATGTAGATGGCTCGTTCACCAAGGACGGGAGTGGGGCCGACCTCATCATTAAAAGCCCCACTGGGGTACGGTATGAGCATGCTTTGAAGTTCATGTTCAAAGCGTCCAACAATGAGGTAGAGTACGAAGCCCTTATCGCGGGAATAAAGCTGTGCTGCACTGTGGGGGCGGATTCTATCCAAGCCTTCTCTGACTCCCAGCCAATTGTCAGTAAACTCAACGGCGGATATGAAGCAAAAGATGACACCATGGCCGCATATGTTCGACGGGTGTGGGAGGCGACTAAGTTACAAAAGCACTTTGCGATCACACACATCCCTCGCTCGGAGAACCGACAAGCTGATGCCCTGTCTAAACTAGCAAGCTCGTCCAATGACGGGAAGCCCAAAAACATTCGGTGGGAGACCCTTATAGAGGGGAACATCGATCTACATGAAGTGTTATGGTTAGACAGAAGCTCGACATGGATAGATCCTATCCGCTCATATCTCACTGACAGTGCCCTTCCCTCAGATCCCAAAGAAGCGGATAGAGTGAAGAAGAGGTTGAACTGGTTTATCCTGTACGAGGGGATCCTATAAAAGAGGTCTTTCGCCCGTCCCCTCTTACGCTGTGTGACCCCAAAGGATGGAAAAAAAATATTGGAAGAGCTGCACGAACGCGTTTGCAACACACATGTCGGGGGTCGCGCCCTAGCTGTCACGGCCATCCGAACTGCCAGCTACTAGCCCAGCCTGCGGGAGGATGCCATGACACTAGTGCAGACCTATGACAAATGCCAAAAATTCGCCCCCATCCAACGAGTCCCCTCCATCCCTATGACGCCAATCGTCAGCCCCCTGCCGTTTGCCACATGGGGAATTAATATCCTTGGACCTTTCTCCAAGGCTACCGGATAGCGTAAGTACCTTTTTGTGGCAGTCGACTACTTCACCAAATGGATAGAGGCTGAGGCAGTAGCCTCTATAACCATCGCTGAAGTGTGAAGGTTCATTTGGCGAAACATCATCACCCGCTTCGGCATCCTTCGTGCCATAATTTTTGATAACAGCCGGTTGTTCGACACCAGTAAGCTCACTGACTATCTCAACAACTTGGGCTACCAGGCTCAGTTCACTGTTGTGGATCACCCTCAAACCAATAGCCAAGCTGAGGTGGCCAATAAGTCTATCCTCCATGGCGTACAGAAGAAACTTGACGACACAAAGGGAAAATGGGAGGACGAACTGCACGGCGTCTTATGGTCCCTACGCAGCACTGAGAAAACCACTACTGGCGAAACCCCTTTCATGTTAGCTTATGAGTCTGAGGCTATTTTACTAGTAGAGGTTGCCCTTCACACTCACTGGTTGACAACTTTCCAAGAGGAGTTGAACAATGCAGCGCTTCGCGAAGCTCTTGACCTCCTCCCCTGTATTCGTGGTGACGCTCTCATTCGAGAAGCCAACCAAAAAAATTACGCATCGCACGCCTCCATAACTGCACAGTGAGATTGCAATCGATTCAGGTGGGTGACTTCGTTCTTCAGTGCATGGAGGCCATAGCTCGGGCGGGGGAACATGAAAAACTAACTGCCAACTGGGAAGGCCCATGCAAAGTTGCTTCTCAAGTTCGCCCCGAGACATATCCCCTCGAGACAGTCAATGACTCTCCCATATCATGAAGCTGGCACAACAGCAACCTGAGAAAGTACTATACGTAGGCTCATGCTTTTTCTTTCCCTCTAATAGACATGTACACCTTGATCACAAGTAATAAAATCAGAAGCCCACAACGGCCACCTTTGCACTCATATGCAACCCTCCTTTTCTTTGAGCACGACCTTACGGCCGGTCGTGAGACTCTTAGCCCAAATAGTGGCTAAAGGTCCTTAAGCACGGCCTTACGACCGGTCACTACACTTTTAGCCCAAGTGGGGGCTAAGGGTCCATGAGCACAACCTTATGGTCGATCGCTACACTCTTAGCCCCAGTGGGTGCTAAGGGCCCATGAGCACGACTTTATGGCCACTCGCTACACTCTTAGCCCCAGTTGGGGCTAAGAGTCCATAAGGACAGCCTTATGGCTGGTTGCTACACTCTTAGACCCAATTAGGGCTAAAGGTGTCCATGAGCATGTCCTTACGGCCGGTTCCTACACTCTTAGCCCCAGTGGGGGCTAGGGGTCCATGAGTACCGCCTATGGCCGATTGCTACACTCTTAGGCCCAATGAGGGCTAGGGGTCCATGAGCACGGCCTTATGCTCGGTTGCTACACTCTTAGCCCCAGTAGGGGCTAAGGGTTCTTAGGCACGATCTTCTGGCTGGTCGCTACACTTTTAGCGCTAGTAGGGGCTAAGGGTCCTTAAGCACGACCTTATGGCCGGTCACTACACTCTTAGACCCAATGGTGGCTAAGGGTCCATGAGTACGTCCTTACGGCGGGTTGCTACACTCTTAGCCCCAATAGGAGCTAAGGGTCCATGAGCACAGCATTGCGGCCGCTCGCTACACTCTTAGCCCTAGTGGGAGCTAGGGGTCCATGAGCACGGTGGTATGGCTGGTCGCTACAGTCTTAGCCCTAGTGGGGCTAAGGGTCCATGAGCACGACCTTATGGCCAGTTGCTACACTCTTAGCCCTAATAGGGGCTAAGGGTCTGTGAGCACGACCTTATGGCCGGTCGCTACAGTAGGGGCTAAAGGTCTATGACCACGACCTTATGATCGGTCGATACACTCTTAACCCCAATGGGGGCTAAGGGTCCATGACCACAACCTTACGGTTGGTCGCTACACTCTTAGCCCCAATGGGGGCTAAGGACCCAAGCCCATGACTTCCAGGCCGATCACAATGCCAGAATTGTATTCCGTAGTCAACTAACACATGACTTGTTCTTTTGCTTGGGGGTTATTACTATCCCACGACACATGAAGAATGAGAACACAAGCTAAGACAAAAGAACAAGTACGAAGTAGAAGAACGAACAACGAAAGAAGCTGGCTACTAGAAATGAATGTTTTTCATTAATAAAATAAGAGTACAACCTCTATTTAAAAAAAACAAAAAACATACTAGGAAAAAGAGGGGGTTACACGTCGAGCTCTCCACTAACCTCATGACCCTCCTCCTCAGAAGCCACGATTTCAGCATTCAAGGGATTGGTTGCCTTATCCCTGCGCCCACACCCTCGCCTAAAGAAGGGATAAACTCCACCTCTTTGGGGTCTTGGCCTTCATCTTCAACCCGCTGGCTCTCATCCATGTAGTGGAGGTAAACCTCAAAATAGTTATCCTCCTAAAATTCTTGGGCTAGCATCACCAAGACCTTGTGCAAATATGCCAAGGTATCGGCACGACCCTGCTGATAGCCTTGCTCCTTGGCCTGGGCCACCCTTTTAGCCCCTGCGGCCGCTTCAGCCTTGGCCTTTGCAAGCACCTCCTCTCGCTGGCGCTGCAAGTCCTTCTTCTCGGCTTCCTAGGTATCTTGATCATCCTTCAGCCTTTCCCAACGTAACTGATACCGAGTTGCCAGGGCCTCCAATCTTCAGTACTCCGCCATAGCTCTCACCCCCTGGGCGAACGCCTCGGCCATTGTCACCTCCTCCCCGGTGACCTTTGGGGGATCCGAGGTGCCCAAGGTGGCCAAGTCCCAGGACTTAACTAAGTCTTAGACGAGTGAGAACTTGGCCGTAGGATCGGCCTTGATGAAATTGGTGGACGGCCGTTGGGTGCTCGGGGGAGAACCCCAGGCGGCTTGAGAAGCACCCCCCACGGTCTTAGAAGGGGCGGTCTATTCCTGGAGACTGGGGGTACAATCCCCAGTTGACCGGGTTCCGTAGTGCCAAGGGGCAGACCGTTCGACTCCTATCTCTCCCGTATGAGTAGGGACGAACATCGCAGTCTTGTCATGACAACCCTCGATTTGTTGGCGTTTGCAAACCGATAGGCTGAAGGTGGGTTTCTTTCTGCGCGGTACTAGAGGGGGTGCTTGCGGGCAGAGTAACTTAGTAAGATTACTCCTGACAAGGGGTCACGAAAAAAGGGGGGAAATAAGGTTCTAAAACGTATCTTCTTAGCCTGTTGGTTGACAAGGCACTGCCTCTCCTTCTCCTGACGGCGCTCGGCGTCGGCTACCACTTTCTCTGGAGTGGCGTCCCCTGTCTCAAAGACCCTCAACCTCGCCCTCGCTTGCTCTGCATAAAACAAAAGGGAAGTCAGGTCAGAACCAAACAGAAAAGCTGACTAACGTTGGGACGACCAGTACCCCTAGAAAAGTTCTTAAGGATCAAAAAGCCTGCCGTGGCGAGAAAAAAGTCATTTCCAAAAAACTTCAACTTAGGGAGCTAATTCAAAGGCTCCCTATCACTAGACTTGCTCTTCCTCATCTCAGGGCCTTTCATAGACTCTATGGCCTGCCATAAACTTGGGGATAGGCTGGGGCTTATCGTCCTCCTGTATGTAGAATTGAAAGTAACATGCCGTCTTCCTTTCCTCAGCCGTGGGTTGCCCAAAGGGGTTCCTAATAGGCTTACCCTCGTTCCAGTCAAGAACGTTTCCCCAACCTAGCTCTCGGCAAACCAAGAGGAATTCATATTTCCAATGCTTCACCTTTGACTTCTTCTCGATCGCCACCATGAATACCGGCCTATTGTTGAAACAATACCATCCTAAGTCCCCGGTCTCCTTGGGGCCCCTCTGGATGGTATGCACGAGGCTAAACGTACGTGTCGAGCAGGTGAGGCCGCGTAGTTCGCAAGTTGCGATGAAAGAGCAAATGTTGTGCCATAATGTAGGCACAACCTGCGTGGACACCAGTTCATACTTGTTCAAAATCTCTTCAATCGCCGGGTGAAGAGGAAATTGGAGACCATAGTTGAGAGTCACGCGATAAATAGCTATACATTTTGCGGGCAACTCATTCACGGTGGCATTCGCCTCAGGGATTACGAAGTTATACCCAGCAAGCAGGAGGTATTGCTTCTCGAGGGACGTCCTTTTTAGTGTACGAATGACCTTTGGTTCGGGGAAGTGACTGCCCGGACCATCCTGCGGGTCCGAAGGGGTTGGGGCCCCTAAGAACTCCGGTCCTTTTGCCACAATCTCTTGCACTTATCCCATAGGCAAACGGCCTTTTCTCTTAAGTACCGACTTGCTCGGAGCCAAAGGCCCTTCATGAGATGAGGAGCTAGTTGACGGCGCCTCCAAGGACGAACGCCTCGACGAATTGTCGGAAGAGGAGCAGGAGGAGGTCTCCCCTGAGGTAGAGCTAGTACTAGTGGAGGCCACTTCGGCCCTTGGTTTTGATGAGGTTGGGGCTGAACAGGGATTACCTTGTGTATCCTCAGCTAGCAGCTCGTCCGGAGACCTGATATGGGGGGTAGATTTGGTTTTTGCCATTCTTCGTACCTGGAAATCAGTCATATAATTAGCTACGGTGATCTCCCATGGATATGAGACCTCTACCTCTTGACTGAGGACGCTAACGATGGAGGAATACTTGCAGCTAGACCACGAGGGAGTACTTGGTTCAAAAAGAGGCATTGCACAGGGAATCTTTTTGGGTTCCCTCCATTGATTCTTTCGGGGGACGCCCGCAACCGCCTAACCATCAATAAAGGCTAGGAGGCGAGGAAATTACGTATGGCGACCCTCTACTTGGGGATCGACCAACCCTTCAGGAAAGTACCCACTAGACGAGCAAGAAGATGACATAATTCACAAGTATAACAATGAATGCTTGGAAGGGATACGAGGCTGTACCTGCAGAAGATGAAGATTCAAGGAGGTTGTTTGATGATGAGGATGAACACTCAAGCAAAACCTTCAAAGACAAGAAGGTAGAGGTTGAGGCTCTGCAGTTAATTTGAATGCAGAACAGGAAAAGGGGGCAGAGCCTCTCTTTCTAGAAATCTTTTCTATCTCTAGATGGTTGAAATGTACCATGAGAAAATGACCCTTTTCTGCCAAATCTACACCCTTATATGGAGCAAGGAGGTAGGACACACCTCCGGAGAGACCCAGCTGGCGTAACCTTTCCCAACCAGCGGCATGTGCGGCCCCGTTGTCACCTCGTTAGTAGCAAGAAACCCTCGACCTCAGAGCGAAACGGGCCTCCGAATGCAATCTATAGTGGCCAGTAGCCATATGCCTAGCCCAAGGGGTCGGGGGACCCTTGAACATGACCTTATGGCCGGTCGCTACACACTTAGCCCTAGTATGGGCTAAGGGCCTATGAGCACGACCTTATGGCCGATCGCTACACTCTTAGCCCCAGTGGGGGCTAACAACCCATAAGCACGGTCTAACGACCAATCGCTACACTCTTAGCCCCAATGGCGGCTAAGGGTCCATGAGCACGGCCTACCGGCCGGTTCTTACACTCTTAGCCCCAATGGGGGCTAGGGGTGTATAAGCACGGCCTGCCGGCCGGTCGCTACACCCTTACCCCCAATGGGCGCTAAGGGTCCGTGAGAGCACAACCTCATGGTCGGGTGCTACACTCTTAGCCCTAGTGGGGGCTAAGGGTCTATGAGCACGGCCTCGTGGCCGGTCGCTGCAGTCTTAGCCCCAGTGGGGGCTAAGGGTCCATGAGTACAGCCTATCGGCTGGCCGGTATACTCTTAGCCCCAATGGGGGCTAGGGTCTATAAGCACGGCCTACCAACCAGTCGCTACACCCTTAGCCCCCACTGGGGCTAAGGGTCCATGACAGCACGACCTCATGGCCGAGCGCTATACTTTTATCCCCAAAGGGGGTTAAGGGTCTATGAGCACGGCCTCGTGGCCGATCGCTGCACTCTTAGCCCCAGTAGGGGCTAAAGGTCCATAAGCACGACCTCATTGTCGATCGTTGCACTCTTAGCTCCAGTAAGGGCTGAGGGCCATGAGCGTGGCCTTATGGCCGGTCGCCATACTCTTAGCCCTAGTGGGGACTAAGGGTGTATGAGCACGGCCTCGTGGTCGGTCGGTGCCCTCTTAGCCCCGGTGGGCACTAAAGGTCCGTGAGCATGGTCGGTCACTGCACTTTTAGCCCAGTAGGGGCTAAGGGCCATGAGCATGGCCTTATGGCCGATCGACACACTCTTAGCCCCAGTGGGGGCTAAGGGTCCCAGACCACGCCTCGGTGGCCGGTCACCACACTCTTAGCCCTTATAAGGGCTAAGAGTTATAGGACACAGCCTCTCCATTAGTCGCTATATGTGTAGCCCTGGCACGGGCTAGGGGTCACAGATTACGATGTTATGGCTGCTCGTAACATGTGCATGCAAACGAATAGTACAAAGACGCTAGTCGTAAAAAGGTCTTTTATTACAACAGCTAGATCAATACATAACTTTTCCTACAAGTACAAAACGATAGTACAACGGAAAACCCTATGCCTACTCCTCGTCGCTCAACAGGAGGGGCGCGTCCCTCCTCTGTGAAGTCACCGTTGGGCGTCTTTAAGCTTGTCCTCAATGGACAACAACCACGCTTCAATGACATCCCATCTCAGCTTTCGTAAGTCTAACATTAGGCTCTCCCAATCTCCCTTCTAGTGAGCCTTGGCCTTGCTGCATCGTTGATCACTATGGCATAGAAGATGGCCTGCACCATCTCAAGGATATGGGTAGCATGTACAAACTGCATTGCCACGATATGGTCGAACTCGGGCAATAGGCCGAGAAGTTCCAAGGGAGTAAGTTTGGATGAAGGCTTGACGTATCCCTCAAGGACCAGCAAAGGTTGTCCCTAACGTACTCCGCTGCCTGTACGGTTTCACAGAAGGAAGGAAAGGAGGTCATCTTCCCCTTTGAGGGACCGCCTGCCAACATAGGTTTTCCCGGGGGATCGGCTGGACGAGAAGCCTGGCTCTTCGGAGCCTTTGATCGTTACCCCTAAGCCAGGCTTCCACAGGGCCCCAGTCCAACTTTCACATGGCCCACATCACATGGTCCATGGAAAGCCTACGTGAAAGGCCTAACTCAGCAGCATCATCTATAACCATGGTGTAAAAGATTATCTGCACCATCTCTGGGATGTTGGAATCGTAGGCATATTGCGTTGCCACCCGGAGGTCGAAACAGGGGCAGAGGCTGTGGTAGCCCAACGGAAGCGGCCTGGGGCCAGGGTCCGAGGGATCCCTCAATGACCATCGAAAGTGGTCATGGACGTACTCAGCCACCTGCTCGATGCTGGCGAAATTGGGAAAGAGGCTCCGGTCCATTTTCTCTCTCTTTTCTCACTTTTGGTCCACAAGGGAAAGTATGAAGTTCTATGGAGATTACACCTTCTTTTTATAAAGAATAGAAAGAAGGGAAATCGATGTCCAAGGAGGTGCAACTCCCAAGGGAGTAGCCAGTGGCCCCAACCTCGCCACGTGGCTCCTACAACTTCAAATCCTGACCTAAAGTACAATTCAAACATTTTTGTGGCCCTAGAGCCAATCATTCAACATGGAGCGCAATCTAAGGTGAGAAGGAAACGGTTCTTCATGTCAAAGAAATACCATTTTATTATCAAGAGCCCTCACGAGAGGATTCGAGATAAACCTAAGGCTACTCATCGTCACTAAAGGGGGCCAGGGGGTCGTTCAATTTGGAGCTGTCTTCCTGACCGTCCAAAGGACCGCGGACCTCCACTACAACGGCCCGCTGCTGAAGCTGCGCTTTTCTCAGTTTGTGATCGACACGGCTTATCCAAACCTCAAAACTTGACCACCTCATACCCACCAGGGCAGATTTCAGACCTTTGGCCATAAAACCGCGTACCACGCCCAACTCGGCGGCTTTGTTCAACAGCATGGCGTAGAATGTCGCCTGTACCATTTCAAGGAGTTCAAAGTCGGCCGCTGCTCCCTCGGCCTTGGGCAATGAAAAGCGTGGGCATAGGGCTTTGTAATCTTCGGGAAGGGGACGAGGCGGACGTGAAGCTTTCCTCCAGCGCCAGACAAAGGACTCCCTCACATAGTCGACCATCTCCCTGGTGCTGTAAAGGGGAGGAAATGCCATAATAGAAGGGGAAATTGGCGTACCGATCGTTCTCTATCCTCCCTCAAATCTCGTTCTATCACTTCCTTCAGAAGGATGGATACTTGCACATCATATATAGAAGCAAGAATTTGTATTTATAGAAGGGGCATAGGGAGAGTTGGGAATAGGGAGATATTCCCAAGAGCCTAATGGCCAACTCATCTCAGCTACGTGGTCATCTAGTCAACACAAATTGAGAGCAGCGCAAACAGAGTAATGACTACTGAGGAAGATATGAAAGCACGACCTTTTTTTATTACTGTCAATATAGGCGATACAAAAAAAACAAAGAGAGAAAAAGACGAGAAAATAAAAGAAAGGAAAAGCTGGAGGGGGACATGCCATGCGTTCAGGGGCTTAATGGCCTCACCCCTGCTTGTCATCGTCAGAAGGGGAGACCGCACCCTCAGTGGATGAGCCCTTACCCTCCGACTCCTCCTCCGAGCTTTTTCCTATTGACCGGCTCCTGAACTTTCCTCTAGTGCTGCCTTCGTTCGAAACCGGGCCTCGAAAGTTCGATCACCGTACAGCCACACCCACTACTCAAAGGTACTCCAATGAAACTTGGTGAGGGCTGACTCCAACGTTCGAAGTGCTCGCCCATGCAAGACCCCAAGCCTCTCGACCTCGTTTAGAATCATCGCATAAAAGATCACCTGGGGTAGATCAGGGAGCTCATAGTCCTCGGCAGCCTGCTCGGACACTACTAGCTCATAGCTCGGGCATAAGGCCTGAATGTCTTTCGGGAGAGACGATGGGGGAAAGGCCACCCTACGCCGGTCCCATGCGAAGTGGCGGACAATGTACTCAGGCATCTCCTTGGTACTGAGGGAGTGTGGGAAAGCCATGGAAGGAAAGCTAGATAATGATCGTTACTGAAGAATGAGGGATGGAACACCCCCTCTTCGACAGTTGCCTTTATACTAGCGGAGAAGGCAGTTTCCTGAAACCGCCGTCCGAGCCTCAAAACTTGCCCAACTATGGTCGGTGGCCACAAGACCGTCCGTTACAATGGCCCAATTTTCGACGCCCCCCGGATGTATGCCGACCATGAGTAGTTCTCCACATTCTACCTGACAGTTCACCTGGCTCGACGTGCAGGTAAAATATGAGGGGCTAAGTGATTGGGAAAAAATTTAATATCCCAAAGTTAGGCCCATCCGAGCTGAACTCATGGACAAGGCCCATATCTTGGATAGTGGGCCTAAATGCGACCCTAAGGGCTTCCCCTTGGACCCTTCGTTGCCAAGACTGGTGGCCCATGAGGAGGGCTCTAGGTAAAACTACCATTTCGCCCCTTTTTCGAAGTGACTATAAATAGTGACCGACCCTCCTCGAGAAGGGGGTTGGCAATCTAACACATTAAATTCATACTGTGTTTCTCTCTCTGTTGACCTTTGACTTGTACTTTGGGCTGACTTGACCGTCGGAGAGGCGTTCCCCGGTCCATAACCTGAGGATGCCCTTTTTGCAGGTTGGGTCATTTGGACAAAAGTACGTCAGGTGTTACACGTGAGCCATCAGATAAACTCGTTCTTTCGTTCCATATTATCATCAACAGTACCTGTGAAGTTTCCTCCGGAATCAAGTTTGAATTTTCACCTTTTTCGACAGGAGTTCTGCTTTGATGATCACCATCGGCAAGTGCGCTTGAGTTAAACTATTTGCCTAAGAGTTCTTTGATCCATGTGTATGTTTAATAGAGAACGAAAACTGGGTAAGCCATAATTACGCTGGAGTAGCCCTTACGCTTGCATATTTGATAAATTCTTTTTCACAAAACCAAGTATTTCTTGGCAATCAGATCAAATAAGAAAAAGTTTTGGGGATAAAAAAGATTAAGAACTTTTCAACTCCCCTTATGACAACAAGGATTTCTTTTTCCATCGTGGGATAGTTGCATTCTGCTTTATTAAAACTTCCACTATAGTATTTACAGAGTTTTTCTCCTTCTTTGATTTTCAGTGCCGCACCCCAACGCTCATGGATGGCATCTATCTCAAGCATTAAATCATCTCCTTCATTAGGCAAACAAAAAACATGAAGATTTTACACATCTTTTTGAAGTTTTGAACAATCATTGAATCGCTAGGGATCCATGTCCAACTTACTTCTTTCTTAGAGTTTTTGCTGCAATAGTTTTCTTAATTTAACTAGGACTTTAATGAAATCCTTAGTACAGGTAGGACATCCAAGAAACCTTTTCAATTGCTTCATGTCTTTAATCTTTTCAGAGAAAATTTTCTATTTTTTTCTAGAATATGCTTTTGTAGGATAATTTATCTAACTTTTATCTCTAGACCTAAAAGCTTGATTTCTTGTATAGTATAAATGAACTTGTTCTTACCAAGAACAATACCATGATCAATGCAACTTTGGGTGATAGCTAGGACATCATCTTTGCACTGTTCTATGGTCTTGGAAAAGGCAAGGATATTATCGATGTAGACTAGACAATAGTGATTAAGATATTTGAAGATGTTATCCAATCTTCTTTATAATATTTGCCGTACATTTTTAAGACCAAATGGCATTGCTGTCCACTCATAATGTCCTTCAGAGGCACTGAAAGCAATTAAAGGAATGCCTTCTTCACCCATGTTTATCTGCTAGTATCCGCTTTGGCAATCCATTTTTGAGAACTAAGAGGCTTATTAAATTATATTGAAAATGACTGTTTTGTTTAGAATATAATAACCATCAAAGACAGTATTATCATTAACCTTTTGTAATTGATTACCATTTTAGCTTTTTCCCTTTTTTCTTCAGCATGATTTCTTGCCATAAAGGCGGGACTGGTGCGAGGACTCATGCTATTTCTGATTAGTCACTTATCTAGAAGTTCCTTGATTTATTCATTAAATTCTTGGATATCCTAGTGTGTATACACCATTTGTTTGACTCAAATAATAGCATTGAGATTTAACAAAGTAATCTTTGTAAATATCTTGTATTTATCCCAAGATTTTAGAAGATTATCAAGGTAGAATTCTTTGAATAATTGCTCCAGCAATATGCTCTTTAATAGATAACTCAAGTAGTGAGATTGCTAGTGCTATCTCATGTTGTAGATGTATTACCTTTTCACCATGTTGACTGCGTGTGAACTCAATTTTCTGATGAGTGTAAACTTTATTTAACTTATCAATAGGGACTAAGTGACCATTTATTGTGAATATTATTTGGCTTGCTCTGTGTGCATGGAGAACATAGTCTCTGAAAGCTATTTCTAATAATCATATAATGGGAGGTCGGATCAGTTGCCCATAGGACTGGTATAATGCATAGAACTCCTCCTATTTCTATTGATAACCCTTATATGGCCTCCTTGTGGCTCATTATGCTATTATCAGATATCCTTAGTTGTAAAGGATTCTTGGCTTTCTTCCACTTAAATTATGAAAATAAAGATTTTTTTTTCTAAAATAGACAGTACAACCACTATCTATGTAGCCTACAATTCATATTTATTATATCCCTCTAAACATACATTTATTAGGATAGATGCTATTAGGATTTGTGTTGGTGACTTCATAGCATATCTCTATATTCATAGTTTTTACTAATTTATCCTTATAGATTGGCTCACTAACAATTCTTGTTTTGTACCCAATGACTTTTCTATTTAGACTTATACTTCGATCTACACTGTGTCTTGCATATTTAAAACTCATTTACTCTTGTTATTGATCATGCTAATTGTATCATATTCTTTAATCTCTTCTTTAGCCGATGTACACTCTTCTTCCCATTCTGATCTTGTAATCATGCTTCTTAATAATTGGGATTGAATGGTACTTTTACCATTTTTATCAAATTTTTTTATGTTCTTGTCGATTTTTGTAGGATTGGCAAAGCTATATATCCATGACCTCTCAATTTTTATCTCCTGTGGGTTGGATTTTATCGTTTGAATTTTTTTGCATTGGAGTTAGACTCTCAAACTTTTCTAGCTCTATCGTTGTTGTTTTAGTCTTTAGGTCTTTGGTATTATCTAATTTATATATTATCTTTCAAAATACCCTCAATGGATAACCTCGTCTTTTTATATCCATCCCAACTGTTTTTATCTAAAAAGATAGGAAGTTCTTAACAAATTCATATTTTTTCCAGATCAATAATTGAATCCTGCTTATCCGCTACATAAACTAGTCTTAATCCATGTTATAATTTGGTTACTAATTTGCTATGCCTGATTTCACATAGCAAAGCATAATGATCAATATCTTTGTTATAATATTATAGAAGAGTAATTGAACGTGGACACTGCCAAAACGGATATACATGTACTTTCAGTCTTTGTTATGCTCAAGAATATTTTCTGAGTTAATGAGATTAACTTCTCCCACATGATACACATAGTCTTTTATTTCTAAATCTCCTTCCATCATTTCACTTACGTACTTCCTCTTCAATTGAAAGATAGATTGTTTACATGTCATGTCTTTTTGAATTATAAGAAGGTCCCAATATCCTTTGACATCTTCATTCTCAGTATCTATAATAAATTCTTCTCCTTGAAGATCACCAAGAGTAATTGAGCTACTTTCCATCATATGACTACTTTCTTCATATTCATCTTCTAATATAATTTAAACAATTCCCTTGTCATTTTTCAGGGCTAAGTCTAGTATTTATTCCTCGCTAAGCTCAAAATAATCTAGACTACTCAAAAGCTTTAATAAGCTTGTTATTCTTTCTATTTTTGCATTCGTTTCCATAATGGCCTACTTGTACGCATGCCCAACACTTACAATTGTTTTTATTGGCAGGACAATAAGCGACTTTTGTAAAAAAATCTTCATTTTTTAGGGTTTGGTTTGTTATAATATTTTTTTTTTATATTTCTCCTCCGTTTGCTTGTGAAAGCTCTTTTTCTTATAAAATTTTCTTTTCCTTCTCCTTTTCCTTTCAGGTTTCTTTCGCCATTGGTCAAAAGAATCCCTACAAGCTAGAAACTACTTCTTTATTTTCTTTTGCTTTTGGACATCAGGACATTGATCATTGACCCATTTTGTTAAATAAGATATTCTTGTACCAAGAGTATCACATCTGCTTTTTCAAGCCATGCAATATATTTCTTATTGATTATATAGTTGATCAAATATGGCAATTTATCATAAAACTTACCAAGGTTGTTTTTATTATGTCCAATCTTGTAATAATATTGACTAAATTTAGTAATATAATTATCAAGTCATCTCATATCCCAAAGCTCTATGTTATTAATTTTTCTTTGCCATTCTCTAGCTTTTTCTTCGGAATCAAGTTTAGCTCTAAGAAACTCAGTTTCGATTTCCTTACATAAATTTTTGAACACTGCACCAAGTGTTTCCATCATTCTTAATGCATTTTTACCATCCTCTTTTAATGAATCATGTCAATCAGCTCTAATGCCAGAAAAACTATGTTCAATTTAGTTTAGGAAATTTCCAGCAGTCTATGTAATATTTGAGTTTAGGACACCATTAATATCTCTTTTCTAATGCTAAAATATTTCTTCTATATTACAAGCTCCATCGATGTTTATGATGTGCCTTATTTGGCTAATTGGGGTAAGGCTAATTTCTTCAAAGATCGTAATTTTTCTTAGAATAAACCCAAAGGAAAAGTTAGTTGTACATCCTGCTGGAACGTATTTAGGTCTCATAAAATGAGTATTTCTTCTAGAAGGCTCACCAAATTCTTCAGGTTTGGGAACGACATTCATAACTAGATTGGACTGGATTTCATCTATGTTAAGTCCTGCTCCAATCTTATTGATTTTTCCATCAAATACCATTTTTCATACTTTTTTTTATGAAGTTTCTTTCTAACTTTTTCTAAAGGAACTACATTAAGATCCTCTAGGTTAATGAGGTTTATCTACTGATATATTTCTTCTTCTAACTGGACATTATTTGTCTCTTCATTATTATCAGCTAATACGTCTTGTTTATCAACTATTACACCATGATTTTGCTCAATTCTTCCAAATTTTGTTTTGTATCAAACATATTCCGTAATTCTTCAATATTATATTGCTTGTACTCCATCCTCTTCTTCTTTCTCTGCCTTTCTAGATGATCTTTAAGCTGATTTTTCTTCTACTTTTTAATAGATTTTTATACCATGCAAAGGAAATTGTTTTTTGTTTTCTTGGTTTTGGAAAGGATATTTATGCTGAAATAGAGTAGTAATGCTTAAAGTAGATTTTTCACTATGTCTAATTTCGTTAGCTAAGGAAAGATAGATTACAGATAATTGGTTCTTAATCTCCTTAACTTCAGTCTTAATTTTTGCTAATTCTACTTTAGACTTTAAAACTATATTAGTGATATAGTTTCATTGAAATGCTACTGAAGTGGTTCCTTCTGGTGAGTAAACAATACATAAATAATTAGTGGCATGACATGTAGGTTATGATTCAAGCACTAATTAATCATTAATTAACTTAATTATATTAATTATTTTTGGTGACCTGACTCCGATACCAAATGAAAGAGGGCCCCTAGTAGTACTTATGAGAGAAATTTACACATACAAAAAACTAAAATTTTGAACAGTAAGTTTTTAAGGATTTGAGTTAAAACTACAAATATTAAAAGTTTAGGGCGAAAGATGAAAATAAAAATAGTAGATATATCCCCTTAAAATAGTTTCCATAGAATATTGGACCTTTTAAATGTATTGTAATAACATGATCCCCTAATTATGATTTCCACACAAAGCAGGGTATCTGGCTATAATATTTTGGCATATTTATGTGTTGTTTCATGTTGATTAATTTTTTTTAAGTTAATCAATTATCCTAAGACGACTAATCACCCTATCATCGTGGCAGCATGATTAGGAAGACTTTTGTCTAGATGCTCATCATCATCATACCTTTAGAAACAAGTATAGTGTATAGTAAAGAATTGCATTCATTTGGGGACTACTCCAAATGGAACATCACATCTCAACCCATTGAATCAATTTATGCAAATCGGATCTTTAATCTTCAAAATCGCTTAAATGATCAATACAAAACTTTTCAATTTTTTTTCTAGTGTTTCAACTAACAAATACCTTAAAAAGGGCTTTAGATATATTCATTTCGGATAACTTCAAGTAGCTGTTAAACCGTTGACTAAATTAGGAATTGATACAGCTGTCTCCTTAGGTTTAAGGGATGACAGCTTAAAAACCTACAAAAACTACTCCTTGTGATGGATATGCTAATGAACTCAACTCACAATCAAAGGAATGCAAGGAATAGCTAAGAACAATATGAACTCAACTTTGAGTTTAAGGGAATCCGAAATGAAATAGGGAATGAAAGATAGAACTAATCTTTATTCTTTGATACAGAAACACCACCAAGATCAAGGTTAGGGTCCTTAATCTTAATGAGGATACAGAAATACCACTTAATTAAGAATTAAGACTCACTTGATCACTACCTAACTTGGCCTAAGCTCGGATAAACAAGTAAGTGTTTCGGTTTGTTTAAGGAGCAAAGCTCTCTTTCTCATTTAATGCAATATGCAATCTGATTACAAAATGAGGCCCCCAAGGCCTTATACTCACGAATACTTACTACCTAGTAAGATTATGAGGTTTTTTCAAGGTTAGGAAACCTCTTAATCTAGCTTAAAATCGACTAAACTAAAGCTTACAAATCAGCAAAGTACAAAGCTTGCTTAGTCATACTAATTACGATCCATGAGTCTAGTTAACCTTGATGTTTAAGCCTAAACTCATTAGTAAGCAAATCAGTAGGCAACGAGAGAGCCAACTGCACATGTAAGAAAGAGAAAATTGTTGCTGGTCATTTTCACTGCACGACCAGCCAATAGGAACACTCTTACCTTTTCTTCCTTGGTTCTTATTGGTTTTGCTTGTGGCTAAGCTGAAAGGCTTATGATTATGTCCTAACTTCCTTTAACTACCTAATAATGCTGCTTGGAGTTGATTGGATGTCAAAAAGAAGAACAACCATCAAATGCACCAATTGGATAGTACCAGGCAGAGTGCAAGCTGTTTTTAGGCGCCGTATTGCTCATGCAAAAAGTGAGTATGATTTGGATTTCCTTCCATTGCAGCAAACCTTAGGATGTATAATAACTCCCCATAATGAGAAATTAGGTTTAAAACATCATTTCTTGCCCAAAACCCTTAGCTAAACCAAATTGGGCAGAACATAGCTCAAACCAGCACGGTTTGCAAAATGGACCTGGTTCTTCAATATGCACTTAAGTTAACTTGATTTTGTTGGTTGGACCAAGTGTCTAGCATCTTGGGGAACCAAAATATACAAAAATTATGGACTTAAACCTCAAGAAGGCCTAAGTAACTAGGAATACAAAACGGGTTTTAAATCTGCTTTAAACCCAGATGAACCTGTTTGCTCCCTTTACAAAATGTGAGTGATCCTTTGGACTTTGGGAGATGAATTGAGACTTCTTGAACCTATTTGAACATCCTCATTGGACTAGCTAGAAGGGACCCAATCACCTTGCAATGATCCAATTAAATGTTTGCAATGATCTAGTCAAATGTTTGCAATGGTCTAATCTATTTCAATTGTTAACCAAATTATTCTGCTGATCTTATCGATCACTGAATTTAATGATTGATAAATTCAAACAACTTCTAAAAAAATTTGCAGTTGCTTATTGAGTTTATTTCATATTACTATCTTCTCTTATTATTCCTTCTAGAAAGGAAGAGACAGTACTCATTCAAGTTTGTGTTGAAGAATCAGCCACTTATGTCCCAAAAGGCTAAAGTGGAATCAAATTACTATAACTCAAGAATTCATTATTTTAAATCTTTATCCCCCTCGGAATATTGTTATTAGGGAAATATCTCACATTTTAGAAAACCTTAACGGAAGACGTTTACTTCGGTTTAGTTTGTTTTGTGAGCCTTTGAGACCAAGTACTAGTCCAGACTTCTGGTCAGCTAGATCATTAATTTCATCATTCATCCACAAATAGAGATCCTCATATTAGGGGAATAATTGATAGAACCCCTCTACTTGAAGTCCTATGTAACAATACTCAATTCGATGAATGTTGCATGTAGCCTACCTTTTCTCAAATGAAAAATCCATCGGAATTAAATGAAATTAAGACTCGGGTTTCAAGTTAATACAATTTATCCCAATTAAGAATTTTACCAAGACTAAAATCACCCGCAGAGACTAGTTCTTTTCTAAATTTTCTAATGATATGCAACAATTACTCAAAACTCTTTTGTACAATCAATTAGCCAAAATTAAAGAAAATATACCTTTCCTTGATTAACTAAATACCAATATGAAAGAACACCATGTTGTTATTCTAGGCTATCATCCATCAATTTGTCCTACAGAATGACAAGCAAAGTTATGGCAGAAGCCCATTACGAAAACAATCAGCATTCTTTTCTCATTCTTCACTGAACACCATATCTATTCTTGTATCCAAAGATGACTCTGTTGTAAGCAATCCTTTCTAAAACATTAGGAGGGAGATGGGAAAAAGATTCCAAGAACCTTGAAAAATAATCGATAAAACACGCAAAATCATTCAACAAAATAATTATTCCATTCAAATATCACATACCATGGCTATCCAACCAGATTCAATAACAACCTATTAGGAGAAAATTCTAGCAATTATCTACTCAAATCTCCCAAAGTTAAGAAATATCCTTAAAATAATTTGCTCCATTGATTCAATCCTTTTACATACCCATTAAGAAAATTCCTTCTATTCCCATAGTAAACTTGGGAAACAACAACAAGAAAGAAACCAAATCATTTCAGAAAATTTTCCATACTCTTGAAAAGTTTAAAAAATCTACATCACCAAAATAAACATTTTGTATTTGTAAACCATCCTATGATAATTAACCTAAGAATTCAGATCCAAAATCTAGTCCCTTAGATAAATCAAGTCTTATTTAAATTATCAAAAAGAATTTTGAAAGACTTCCAAAACTAAAAGCTCATTTATCATAAGATGTTAAATTGAAAATGGAAGATATCCAGGAAAGCAATGTGCTTTAAATATGGCAAAAATTGGGCATATGACCAACAAAAAGAAAAAATTATGCACAAAAAATCCTAAAATTTGAGAAGAAATGTTCAAAGACACTTCTACTCAACCAAGACACTCCAACTCTTATAAAAATCAAAGAAAATAATATTATGACTATGAATCCATTTCAATCTTTGATCAAATTGAATTTAGAAAATGCTATGCGTATCTTCAAAAATAAAAATAATTTTGAGCTAAAAAAATAACACTCTTTGATAGTGGTGCCGATCAAAAATGCATTAAAGAAAAAATAATTCCATCCCAATATTATGAAAGAGCAAAAGAACAACTACTTAGCGCTAATGAAACTCCACTACAAACTGAATATAAATTATCAAATGCATATATTGTAACAAAGAATATTGTTTCAACAATTCATTTATTATAGTTAAAAAGATAAGACAAGGAGTTATTCGTCATATTCCTTTTATTGCTTAAATCTATCCATTCAAGGTAAATCCAGATGACATGCATACTAATATTGTGGGACATACTATTTCTTTTAAATTCATTATTCCAGAGGATTGAACTCTTTCCAAGCAAATTAATATGATTAAATTCAATAATATATGCTGAAAAACTAGTGAAAAAACTATTCTAAAGCAAGAAAAAAAATTCAAATAATAAGGAGACTTGATACTATACAAAAGGGTAAAGAAGGTATAATTAAACTATTAAGAGATATTGATAATAGATTACCAAATTTAATACGGAAAAACAATAACGAACATATAGAGCACATAGACTATTCTTTCAAGTTATGCAAACTCTAGCCCTTTCGGAAAACACTAAAGAAATTTATGACTTACTAAACGAAATCCAAATATTAGTTTATTTAGAAAAATATTGGAAACAAAGCCTTGAAGAAGTTAAAAAAGATTTGTCAAACCATGAAATAATATAACATTAATTCACTTCAAAATCGTTCATTCCAAATTCATTCTTTTGCATAATTCATATGCATACTGAAATAGGCATTTGCATATATGGTTGCTTCACCCACTTGCATACATATGCATAAAAAATCGAAAGCAATATCTTATTCATTATCCTTGAGCAATTAAGATAGAATCCATATGAGAGAACTAAAGTGGACCTCAATTGACACAAGTTTATTAAAGAATTTAAAAACTTGAAAACTAGTTTTTCAAAATAGTACTCAAAATTCTGTTCTAAAGGACATTATTTTCTGTTTTCAATTTATTACTAAAAGGTCTTTCACAAGATTTCCCCCGTACTTATTTTCTCAACAGTAAATTACATGAAAATAACCTCACTTCAATTTGTCTATCACTAATGGAACCAAACCTAGGTAGAGGTAAGTAAATTTGAACATATATTCTTACCATTCAAGACTTTACTATCAAACCCAAGAGTCAGGGCAAACTCAAGCTCATCAGAAATCAAAATTCAAAGCCAATATAAAAGTCTCATTGAATTTCCACCTATTGCGTATAGTTAAGTTGTGAAATCCACTATTAATATTCCTTAGAAACCTCAAACTTCTCAATTACAAGTTTTGTCCAAGTCCCAATCTCAATCCTCCTACTCTTTGATATCAAAATTTGAATTCATAAACTTTACCCATTTTCATGAAACATAACCCATTCAAACTCTAAAACCTCAAACTTCAACCTTATTCTTTAGCCAGGAAAGTCTCTATCTTGAAGCAGATACACTCAAAAAATCAAAGATTTTATGAACTTATCCTATTTGACACCAAATCTACTCAAATCGAGCATATTAAAGATAATAAAGGAAAAGTTCTTTATTCCAAATGTAGAATTCTGAAGATTTATTAAGTTCAGGGAAAAACTCAATTTTAACCAGAAATGCAATCTGGATCAAATTCAGAAGTATTTAAAGCACCACACAAAGTAGGTCATGGTTAGTCCCTCAACACCAGCCAAGAAAAATGACAATTGTCCTTCATCGAGCTCATCCAAAGGTTCAAAGAAGAAAGCATTCAAAAAGTTCACGCAATGGTTAGTGCAACAAAGTGATGACAATAGCATTTCATTGACTGAGTCGGACTCTGATCCATTAGGGGGACAATGAACTCAGGATCCATATGAAATTTAATTATGAACAACAGACTCAACGGACGTTTTACCCAATAAAGCAATTACAAACTCAACACCTACTTATAGCCCTTATCAAGCTATTTGATAATGCTAGTAGCATATTATAAGTATTCAAGGACAGTCTTCACATGAAATACTGTGGAGATGCTTCAATAACTTTAACTTTTTACTGTTCAAGTGTCAAAAATAATATCGTTTTAAGTTTTTAGTAATGCAATTTACTATCCACGCTACTTTTGGGCCTATATAAAGGCTCCAATGTTGTAATGCAACATACAAGTTCTATTTTCGGAAAACTTTCTGTCCTAACTTCTTTCTACTTTCCTTCAGCTCGCTACTTTCCGCCTGTAACTATTCCCCTACTGTTTATCAATCAATAATAGTAAGTTCATATTTAAACTAGTGTTCATTACTGTGCATTAATTTTCATTCACGTTACATATTTCATTTTGATTTTTAAGTTACTATTCATTACTATTTACTCATTTACATTTGATTTACTCTGATTTCTATTCATTTACTATTCAAGTGACAATTTGCTTTATATTCATTGTTTATATTTTAAATTCGTTGTTTATGTTTTAACACATAAATTTCAAAATTAAAATTAAAATTAAAAATTATATATTTATATCTTAAAATGTAAACTATGCTTTTAAAAGATAAACAATTAATAAAACATAAAGAGATATTGGACTATAATATACTGTACTTTGGGGGTGTCTGACAATAATACTCTCAACTTTGAACTTGGACATCCGTGCACCACACTATGGGCCTATTTACTATGTTTACACCAAGAATGATTTTAAAGATGTTTTTAGTTGGTGATGTAAGTGCATATTCAATATATGTCATTGCATACACTTGAAAATTCTTGAATTTTAGACATATGCAATTGCAAACTATTGTAAAATTATTGCATTACATTGATAAAAATACATCTAAACTATGACCTCCTATATAAATAGTAAATAAACCCATAGTATGGTGCACGGACATCAAAGTTCAAAGTTGAGAGTATTATTGTCTAACAAGCCCAAAGTACAGTATATCATCGTCCAATATTCCAAAAATAAATTGTCATGTGAACAATAAATGAGCAAAAATTCGAGTAAATGAATTGTAAATGAGTGAACGGTAATGAATAGTAACTTGAAAATGAAATACGAAATGTAAATGAATAGTAATGCATAGTAATAAATAGTAACTTTGATATGAACCTACTATTATTGACTGACAAACAATAAAGGAATAGTTATAAGTGGAAAGCAGAAAGAAGATAGTATAGAAACTTTTCTAGAAAAGGAACTTATGATCTGCATTACAACCTTGGAGCCTTTATAGAGGTCCAAAAATAGCATGAATAGTAAATTAAATTATTAAAACAGTAAAACAATATTATTTCTGACACTTAAACAGTGAAAAGATAGAATTATTGAAGCATCTTCAGCAGTACTTCACGTGAAGACTATCCTTGACTACTTGTAATATGTTGCCAGTGTTACTAAATAGAGTGACAAGAGCTATACCAGGTGTTGAATTTGTAATTACTTTATTATGTAAAATGTCTACCAAGTCTTATGCTCAGAGTTAATTTTCTTGTGGGTCCTGAGTACATTGTCTTATTTAAGTATAAAGTATGACCACCATTCGAAGAGCCAATTTTGAATATGTTGATATGAGACTCCTTTATCAAATGAAATGAACCACGAACTCCCAAAGCTCCTATAACAGAAAGCTAAAAACCATGCCATTTTGTAATCAACGAAATTGAAATGTTGAGGTTAGAATTGACTAATAACTTTTTGTATTCAAAGGGAGATTAGCCTCATTCCTTGGTTGATTAAATTTTGAGAATTCTAAATTTGGAATAAAGAACTTTTTCTTTGTCATGTTTAATATGCTCGATTCGAGCAGCTTTGGTATCAAGTAGGAGAAGTTTATAAAATCTGTAATTTTTTTAAGTGTACTTGCTTCACAAAGAGAGTTTCCTCGCTAAAGAAGAAGGTTAAATTTTGAAATTTTAATGTTTGAATGGGTTGTGTTCATGAAAATGAGTGAGGTCATGAATTCAAATTTTAATTTTGAAAAGTAGGAAGATTGAGGTTAGGGCTTGGACAAAACTTGTTATTGAGAAGTTTGAGGCTTATGAGGAATAAGAGCAGTGGATTTTACAACTTGGCTACATGCTAGAGGTGGAAATTCAGTGAGACTTTCATGTTGGTTTTGAATTTTGATTTTAGGATGAACTTGAGTTTGAGTCTGGCCCTAGGTTTATTAGTAAGGTCTTAAATAATAGAAACACATGATTGAATTTGCGCACCGTTATCTCGGTTCGGTTCCATCTATAATAGAGAAATTGAAGAGAGGTTATTTTATAGGAATTTACTAGTGAGAAAATGAGTTGGGAGAAAATCCTTCAAAAAAATTTTTAGTAATAAAACTAAAGATGAAAAATAATGTCCTTTAGAATAGAATTTTGAATATTATTTTGCAAACTAATTTTGAAGTTTGGAAATTCTTAATAAGCTTTTGTGAATTGAGGTCCAGTTCAGTCCTATCATATGGTTTCTATCTTAATTGCTTAAGGATAATGAATAAGGCACTGCTTCCTATTTTTTATGCACACGTATGCAAGGTGAAGCAATCATAGACGTAAATGTGTATTTGAGTATGCAAATGAAATTATGCATAACGATGAATTTGAAATGAATAATTTTGAAGCAAATTAAATGTTATATTATTTCATAGTTTGATAAATCTCTTTTAACTTCTTCAAGGCTTTGTTTCGAATATTTTTCTTAATAAACTAAAATTGGACTCGCTTTAGTAAGCCATAAATTTCTTTAGTCTTTTCCTAAAGGGATTTATTTCCAATATTTTTCTGAATAAACTAATAGTTTGATTATACCTTCATTATCCTTTTGTATAGTATTAAGTCTTCTTATTATTTGAATTTTTTCTTGGTGCAGAATGGGCTTTTCACTAGCTGTTCTCCATATATTATTTGCTTTAATAATAGTATTTTGCTTGGAAAAAGTTGAATATTTTGGGATAATGAATTTTTGAAAGAAGTAGTTTGTCCCATAATATTTTCTTTGATTTTCATAAGAGTAAGAGTGCTTTGATTGAGTAGAAATGTCTTTAAACATTTCGTCTTGTATTTTAGAAATGTTGTACGTAATTTTTTCTTTTTATTGGCCACATGCCAGACATGTTGCTTTCTTGGATGTCTTCCATTTTGAATTTGAGTTCTCGGAATCTACAACGGATATTTTTAGATTTCTTCTTATGATAAATGGAACTTTTAATTTTGGAATTCTTTTAGAATTATTTTTGATAATTCAAATAAGATTTGATTTATCTACGGGACTAGATTTTGGATCTAAATTCTTAGGTTGATTGTAGTAGGATGGTTTACAAGTATGAAGTGTTTGTTTTTGTGATGTGAAATTTTGTAACTTTTTGGGAGCATGGAAAATTTTCTAAAATAATTTGGTTTCTTTCTTATTATTGTTTCCCAAACTTACTGTGGGAATATAAGGAATTTCTTTAATGGGTTCCCTAAAAGGATTGAATAAAGGTGGTGAATTATTCTGAGACAATTTCTTGACTTTACGAGATTCGAGTGGATAATAGCTAGAATTTGTCCCTAATTGGGATGTTATTGAATCTAACTACAAGGCCATGGTATGTAAATTTGACTGGAATAATTATTTTTTTAAAAGATTTTTCATGCTTCCCCAAAATTTTTTTGAGTTTCTTATAACAACCACTAGATGTCTATTGGTCTCGCAAAAGTGATCTGTATGTCTTGATGATTTGGAGTTACATGTAAAAGGACATGAATGAATTATAGAACCATTAATCATATGTGGTAAAGGTAGCATATTCATTGTATCGGGGTCCTTTGAGAGGAGTAAAGTATAATTCATAATCTCTGATATAAAATAGAAGAGGTTCTTGAATCTTTCTAAGATAATTTGTATTTTGAGTGGGGTTAGAATTGAAGAAATTCTCCAGTGAAGAAGTTAGGAACGAAATTTTTATCCCAATTAATGAATTAAGTATCCAAATTGAAAACTTAAAGTATGGCTTGCCAATGAGCAAAACTTTGTTTTGATACAAGATTTTGAATATCCATCCTCAAAATTTCTTTTGCACTTTTGCAATCAATTCTTAATACGAATTTTTTGTAGGATACATGATCTTGAAATTTTGAAATGCACAAGACAATAGATAAACCTCTTTTTTGATAGCAGAATAATTGAGTTAAGGTCCAGTCCAGGCTCCACTATGGAACCTTACTAATTGTTCAAGATTTGGGTCTATAAGTTGCTTGAAAATTCCTCCATAGCCTATGTTTGACGCATTTGTTTCAACTATTATGAATGCCTGGGGATATGGTATGCCTAGACATGGGAGGGCTTTGACTTTATTTTTAATGTATTTGACTATTTGATTATGCTCTTGAGACCATGTAGGAGTATTTTTCTAAAGCCTTTGAATAATGGTTTGAAAATTTTCTTAGTTTAGGGAAAAAATTTGCAACAAAATTGAAACAATAAAGAAATCTTTGCAATTAATGTTTATATTTGATTTCATCTTAAAATTTGTCTATGAATTCAATAGATCGTTAAATGGGTTTAATACTACTATTAAAATTGTCATGACCTAAAAACCAAATTTTTGATCAAAAAAATTTCATTTTTTTAGCAGAAACAACTAAGCCTTTCTTCTAATGACATTAAAGAGTGCTTTTAGGTGCTTAAAATGTTAATCTAAATTTTCTGAATAAATAAGAACATCATCAATGTAAAATATTGAAAATTATGAATAATCATTGAGTATATCATTCATAATATATTGAAATTTAGAAGGAGCATTCTTGAGTCCAGATGACATCACATTCCATTCATAGTGTTCAAATGGAACTATCAATGTAGTTTTATATCTATCCTTTTTCAGCAAATTGAATTTGCCAGAAACCAAATTTCACTTTAAATTTTGAAAATGTCTTTGCATCATATAGTCTTCATAACAAATCTTTTTTGTTGTAAATTGGATATCTTATCAGTTGAAGAACTTTATTGAGTTGTTTGTAATTTATGACTAGTCTAAAAACAATATGTTCTTTTTCAGCTTGATTGTTAAAGCAGAAAGCTACGTAACTCTAAGGAGATTTGAAGGGTCTATAAAGATTGAATCTCTTTTTTTACAAAATTCTATAATCAATATATCTTAATAGTTTGGTTATAGCTTCTTTATCCTTTTGTATAGTGTCAAGTCTCCTTATTATTT
This sequence comes from Selenicereus undatus, assembly GCA_017589665.1. Lineage (NCBI taxonomy): Eukaryota > Viridiplantae > Streptophyta > Magnoliopsida > Caryophyllales > Cactaceae > Selenicereus > Selenicereus undatus. Next base: position 24,486,499 of record JACYFF010003369.1, read on the forward strand.
GAATGTGTCCTTGCTTTAGAATATTTTTTCTCTAGTTGTTCTCCATATATTATTGACTTAATCATATTAGTTTATTTGGGAAAAGTTGAATCTTTTAGGATAATGAATTTAAAAGAAATAGTATGTCCCATAAAATTAGTATGAATACCATCTGGATCTACCTTGAATGGATAGATTTAACTAATAAAAGGCATGCTAAGAATAACTTGTTGTCTTATATTTTCAACTAGAATGAATGAATTTTAGAGATAATATCCTTTAGTACAAATATGAGCATTGGATAATTTGTATTTAGTTTGTAGTTGAGTTCCATTAGCGCTAAGTAGTTGTTCTTTTGCTCTTTCATAATATTGAGAAGGAATTAATTTTTCTGTAAGGCAATTTTGGTTTGCACTACTGTCAAGGAGTGCTATTGTTTTTAACTCAAAATTAACTTAATTTTCAAAGCAACATAAATATACGATTATTTGAAATTGATTTGATCAATGATTGAAATGAATTCATTGTTAGAATTTGATTTTCTTTGATTTTTCATGAAAGTAAGAGTGTTTTGATTGAGAAGAAGTGTCTTTGAACAATTCTTCTTGAATTTTAGGATTGTTTATACATAAATTTCCCTTTCTATAGGTCATATGCCTCTGTTTTTCTGTATTTAAGACACGTTATTTTCCTGGATATCTTCCGTTTTGAATTTAACTTCTCTGGATTTAAAACGGATATTTCTGAATATCTTCTTATGATAAATGCTGCTCTTAATCTTGAAAGTCTTTTGGAGTTATTTTTTATAATTTGAACAAGATTTGATTTATCTTAAGGACTAGATTTTGGATCTAAATTCTTAGGCCGACTGTTATAGGATTGTTTATAAATACAAATTGTTTGTTTTGGTGATGTGGATTTTTCTAATTTTTCAAGAACATGGAATTTTTTTAAAAATAATTCAGTTTCTTTCTTCTTGTTGTTTCCAAACTTTACTGTGGGAATAAAAACAATTCTTTAATTGGTATGCCAAAAGGAATGAATAAAGGTGGTGAAATATTTTGGGGCAGTTTCTCAACTTTGGGAGATTTGAGTGGATAATTACTAGAATTTTCCCCTAATTGCGTTGTTATTGAATCTAGCTAGGTACCCATGGTATGTAATACTTGATTGGAATAATTATTTTGCACGATGATTTTGCAAGTTTTATTGAAATCTTTTTTAATTTCTTGGGAATCTTTTTCCCTATTTCTGTCCTGGATTTTTTTGAAAGGATTGCTTATGACAGGGTCATCTTTGTCTATAGGAATAGATATGGTGTTTAGCGGATAATGAATAGAGTTTGTTGACTGTCTCATATTGGTATTGTGCCATAACTTTGCTTGTCATTCATGACACAAATTGATGAATAATAGTTTCAAATAGAAATCTAGTGTTTTTTCATATAAGTATTTAGCCAATCGAAGAAAGGTACATTTTCTTTGATTTGGGCTAATTGTTTGTAATAAATATTTTTGAGCAATTATTGCATGTCCTTAGAAAAAAGAGAAAAGATCCATTCTCTATATGGATGAGTATAATCTTAGAAAATTCTTTACTAAAATAAACTATATTAAGTTGAAATTCGACTCGTGTAATTTATATTAATTATGATAGAGTTCTTATTTGAGAAACGGTAGGTGACATGGAACGTTCATTGAATTGAGGATCGTTATCTGCACTTCATGTGGAGGGCTTCCATCAATTAGCTTATCTAAGTCCTTAATAAGGATATTTATATGTCATTAAGGGTTAATTATCCTTTTTTAGGTCAAATGATATATCCCTCGACTAATCTGGGGAATTAGCCTTGAATCATAGTAAGATTAACACTAGGTAGGCACTTTGTACACACTTTACTTAAATTTGATTGAACACTTGAGTAGACACTTGGCTCTGATACCAATTGAGAAACAGGACCAGATATAAATTTTACTTTTGAAATTTATATCGTAAACAATGAATGGTAACTCAAAATGGAATAATAACCAATAAATGAAATGAATAAAAGATAAACAGTGACGCTGTGTGACTAGTGTAACATAGTAAGATGAATAGTGATTTGAATAATAACTTCAATGAAATTGTAAAAGAAGGATAGCAAATTGATTGAATAGAAACTTAATATTGATTGAGGAGTAATGGAGTAGTTACAAGTGAAAGGAAAGGCGAGGGATGATTTTAGAGAGAGGGGAAATATAGGAAAAGATAAAAGGAAAACACGCAGATAAGTCCTGCCTCGCATTGCAACTTTAGAGCCTTTGTATAGGCCCAACGTAGCATGAACAGGAAATTGAAATTAATAGTAAAACGATATTATTGAAGACACTTGAATGATGAAAAGATTAAATTATTGAAGCATCTTGAACGATAGTTGTATGCGGACATTGAATGGTGATGATTGACAGGCTTGTTGAAATTTGACAGTTGCTCCTAGGAGCTAAGTGTAGAGCCTTGATGCAACACCCCTACCCCTAGGGCTAGAGGTATTAGCAATTTCCTAGATTTTAAAACGAAACGAACATAGTTCTGCATAAAAATTGGCCATGTTTGAGGCTTGTAGCCTTACATTCGGTACCTATAACAATTTTAAAAAATAAAGATATATCCAACAACCTTGATGGCTACACATCGGAGACCACAACTCTACGGGTCACACGCCTCAAGTAAACAAATTAAAAAATTAAATAAAAGAAAGAAATGAAAGGTATAGCTTGACGGATCACACATCCGGAAGAATGGAGTTTACATCCCGAAAATAACTAACTCCAACCAGACAAAACTGACTTACCATCCAGATGGTTGGCCCACATGGCCATTCGGAGTAGTCGCTAGACAATGTATACATCACACATAATTTTTATTTAATATCAACACATCAAGCATAGATAACCATATCTGAGCCTTAACAAGACTCACGAATAGGGGAAGGTAAGCCATTGATGCTTAGTTTAACATTTAACATCAAAGAAATTAACTTGGGTTACCAACTTAAGCTCTTTTAGCATAAAAACACAAATAACGATTAAAAAGGGGTAAAATTCTTACTTAAACCAAGTGGGACCAATGTAAAACTCATTTCACAAAAAAAATATAATTTCTGATCTAGTGAAAGTCCTTTCAAAGAGTACTTGCACTTTTTCAAATCTTTGCTCTAATATAACTCGGAATAAAACTTATTTCACATAAAGAAGATCATTTTTTATTTATAAAACTCACTTCACATAAAAATGTCATTTCTGATTTAATTAAAGTCCTTTCAAAGAGTACTTGCACTTCTTCAAATCTTTGTGCTAACATAATTCAGAAACAAGTAGTTTCTAGTACATAATAGTAAGAAAATTACTTTTAGACCATTTAAGAAAATCAGTTTTAGAGCATTTGATTCACAAGGTAGTGCTCTCTTTAAATGAGTAATATAATTACAACTTTTTTGTATCCTAGGGGCCTATTGAAGTCAATGAACTCTTACCTTCGTCATGGGAGGAACAACTAGGGTTCCTACTTATGGGTCTACTCCCTAGAAATTTGGAGTTCCCGTAAACTGAGCCCGCTCCCCAAATTGAGTCCATACAATTAAGACGATCCTTGTAGCCCAAAACATTTCAATTATGCCACTCGATTTTAAACCTACAGAACTGTCAAAAGCTTTAAAATTATGCTTTAATAGCATTCTTGTCAAAATAAAATGGATAGTCTAACAACCATCATTGACCACAAAACTCAGAGGAAACTGCAATATTAGAGAAATGCTCATAATACTCCCCAAGCACTCATTCAAACACATTGCAAACATGTTTATTTATAACCCAAATTGCTTTCCAACAAGACAACTCATTTAAATGACCACTGGAAACAATCAAGGAATCACTTTAAACTCGAATCAACTTGTTAAAGTAAGTGAGACATTGCTTAGCAAATCAAGAGATCCTTAAGCTAGACACTTGAGGAACTTAACTAATTAAAGCCTCATGTAAAAATGGTTAGAGGTGAATCAAGCAAGGTTCAACCGGATAAAAGTCATAGTTCACAAACCATTGAATAAGAGGCCTTTAAATGCATAAGCAGCCTTGAATGGTTAAGATCGCAACAATTTGGCATGAGATTCAACCCATGATACATAGACACACCTATAACATATAAGCCAATGAAAGGGAGGCAAGGCTAAACCAAGGCAGCCACTGCCCAGTTCACAGAGTCGGCCCGTTGTTGAACCATTCAACTACCTCTTCATTTCGCGCTTTGCTCTTAACCTCACGCAATACACCCATTCACCCAAATTTAGAATATGGTCACGAATATTAACGACAACATTTCAAACATCTCCAGCTAATTACAACAGCACAGACAAGGACATTACATTCATGGCACAAACATGTCACCATCCTCTGTTTCCCTTGCTCAGTTACATAGTCTCCCTCCTTACCACAGCACCCAAAAATAATCCTGCATGGTAAAACCAACATAATCAAATAGTCAAGCACATTAAGAGTAAATTCAAATCCCTCCTATGTCGAGGTATATCGTATCCACATGCATTGATGATAGTTGAAACAAATGTGTCAGATATAGACTAAGAAGGAATTCTCAAGCGACGTCTAGATCCAAATCTTGAATAATTAGTAAGGTTCCATATTGGAGCCTGGACTAGACCTTAACTCAATTATTCTACTATTAAAAAAGAAGTTTTATCTATTGTCCTGTGCAATTCAAAATTTGAAGATGATTTACATTACAAAATATTCTTATTAAGAATTGATTGCAAAAGCGCAAAAGAAGTTTCGTAAAAAGATGTTCAAAATATTGCATCAAAACAAATTTTTGCTCGTCTACAAGCCATGCTTTCAGTTTTCAATTTTGATATTGAATTCATTGATGGGGACAAAATTCCCTTGACTCTTTCACCAGAGAATTTCTTTAAGCTATATGATCCTGCTTCAATTTCTTTATTCTAGGTGAAGTCCACATTCAATTGTACCCCCACTCAAAATCCAAACTGCCTTAGAAACATTCAAAAACCTCTTCTATTTTACATCAGAGATCATAAATTATACTTTACTCATCTAAAAGAATCTTGATATAATAAATATGTTGTCTTTATCGCATATAATCAATGGTTTTACAATTCATTCACATCCTTTTATGCATACCTCCAAATCATCAAGGCCTACAAAACTCTTTTGCAAGGCTTATTTAACCATCCAGTACTCATCGTTACACCTACTAGTTAATAAAAACCATCCATTTTTATGGCTCGTATATGACATACTACTTGTAACTATTTGATCACTATGTCATTCAATTTATTCAACGATTTATTCTAGATGTGCACAACTGTCCAGCTAATGAGCATGCATTCTTTTACTCATTAAAATCGCCACAACCTAGCTTTATATAACATCTACTCCAATAAGACCAGCTTGCATTCAAGACAACACTTCTACTATATTACAAGAGTATTCAAGACAACACTCCAAGACCACCAGCTTTTATTAAAAATTAGCCATATTATGTTAGACCTACCCCTCTAGATCATTAACTTGAAAGCAAGAAATGATTAATTCAGTATAGCTATGATGGAAATACTGTTTATGAATGGAATATAGATGGAAAGTTTGAATCTGAATTTGCCAATTCTCTTCATGCAATGTGAATTTGTGCGACTTCATATATTGCAAGAGGAGTTTCTGCTGAAGACGCTGCAAATCTCTTTGTTTTTGACTTCAGAGGCCAACTAAAAAATTGGAAGGATAATATTCTTACCAACTAGGATGGAAAGAATATCTTACACCATCAACTTCAAAGTTCAGTAGAAACCATTCAAGATCCACAAACCTCTGAGGTTAACCAAGTAATTATCTATAAGTTCGATGCGGTAGAATACCTTATCTATACCATAGTCATGTACTTCATGGGAAATACTGAAAAATTGACCTCTTCCCATTTAGAAATAATTCCAAATCTTAAATGCCCAAGTTTAAGCGATTACAAATGGTATCGGGATACGTTTCTGACCTATGTCCTACAACGAAAAGACGCCAATGAGAATTACTCGAAAGAAAAATTCATCTCTAGATTACCAACTTTATTTTCCCAAAGGATAAGAAAAATTTTAAAATGTCATTGTGGATTAATAGAAATCCCATGGTATAATTTAACCTATGGTCACCTATTTAGCGTTATTAAAAAAGAAGGATTAGCACTTTGAACTAAACTAAGGATTACGAAAAGAAACTATTTCAAAATGAGCTTGAATAATTTTGTGAACATTTTGGTTATCCGAAAATTAAAGCTTTTTCATCTAAAAAGAAACAGTTTATTAAAAGATCTCCAAAAAACTATCTCAAAAAATTTGAAACTAAAAATACATACCATCAAAACCCCAAGAAAACTTATAAAGGTAACCTTTCTAATAAAAAGAAAAATGTACCAAACAACCTCAGACACAAGTCATTACTTGTTATAAGCATCGTCAAGTAGGACACAAAGTTAATAAGTGTCCGTTAAAGGAGAAAATTATGCCACTTGAAGACCAAATTTTTTTAGGAAATAATGCTTTCCCTTTTAATTCATGATGATTCTTAGGAAGCCCTTTGTGAAATTCAAACATCTGATTCCAGCTATTGATGTATGTCCCCAAGGGTCCAACCTAAAACTCAATTTAAGAGTGAAAGCTTAAAGCCAAGGTAGAATACAATCAAAGCAAACTCAAGGAAAATGGTATGTAATATGCTGGTTGTGAGACAGCAAACACATGAGGTGTGATGGAATTTAGAATCAAGGGATTCTAAATGAGAAAAGAAAAAGGAACTTGATGTATCTTCAAAGGATTGAATGAAAACTTAAGCTAGAAAGCAAAAATACAGGGTTTGCAATCTGAATTCTAGTAAAGTTCACTAGAAACCCATGAGGATTATCAAGGTAGATGGATAGTTCTAAACCCTTGTTTGGATACAGAAACACCACAAAACTAAAGTTTAGGGCCCCTAAACTTGATTAAGATACAAAAACACCACTTAGACAAGTTTAATACTATACTTGAACACCACCTTAACCGGCCTAGTTAAGGATAAGCAAGTTTAGTATTTGAGAGGAAACAAGAGCAATGCTCTCAATTTTGATTTTTTAATTCAAAGTTGGATGATATACAAGGGGGTCGTGTGCTTCCTCTTATACAAGCCTAGCAATCTACAAACCAAGCAAGGACACTCCTTAACCTTTCCTTCCTAGAGAGGAAAGGTATTAGCTTAGCCCTAATTACATGGTTTAAGCTAACCTAGATACAAACTCATTTAACCTAATCTAATTACATTCAAAATGCAAAGGGAAACAAAGCAAATGAAGTTACAACCTTAATAATACATGTTTAAGCCTTAATACAATCAGCTAGCTTAGTAAAAAGGAGCAGCAACTTGTGAGGGCACTTTACGGCTAGCCAATCAGATGCAAGAACACACTTTGCTGCCTTTGCTTCCCATTGGTTTCTCTTCTCTAGACAAGTCCCTTTTGCAGCTTGTTGATTGAGTTTCTAGAGGCCTTGGGACGTGTGCCACTTAACATTGGAAGGGAGGAAACCCTTTGGAGAAGGCAAAAACAAACTGTGCTGCTGAACCGGTTTTAGGGCAGTTTCTGGCCGATTTTTGCAACCAAGTTTTACCTTAGCAAAAGCATGTATGATCTCGTTTTTATCCATGGGTGGGAAACCTTAGGATTTATACAAACCCCCCCCCAATAAAGAAATCAAGGTTAAACCATTTTTAAGTAGGTTAACTCTACTAAAACATTTTACCGTGCAGTTTTGGACCAAAATTGGCAGGTTTGACAAAATGACCTGATCTCTTTGGTTTCTTTGGGTATGATTGGAATTCAATGCTTGGACTTGAAAGTAGACATCTTGGGAATTCCAAAAAGGTAAAAAATCCAAGACTTAAACTGAAATATATCATAAGAAATAAAAAGAACAAAACCGGGTATATTCTGGTCCTCCTGGGCAGTTTGGACACCTTGGGTTTATTTGCTAATTTGAATGGGTAAATGAAGTCCAAATGGAATGAAACTTGTTTTGGTGCAAAGATGACTTCCTGAACTTCAATCCCAATGAAAAATATTAGACTTAAACCTTAAGGAGGTCCGAGTAATTAAGCACACAAAAACGGGGTTAGCTGCTGGAATTAACCCATGCCCTGCAGTTTCAATACTTAAACAAAATTTGGATGATTTATTCATCCTTTAAGCAGCAAATTGAGATTACCTAATTGATTTGCTTCTTTTAAATCAATGGTATGGAGGGATCTCCATAAGCTATTTAGCTCTTTAGACGAAGAATTTACTCTTCATCCTTATAATTGTAATGCAATCACAAAATATCAATCTTAAGAAGAACTCCTCTTCGACACCGACGATAAAATTAAGGAACCAGAAGTTAAGGCTCAATATCTCTAAAGACTTATAACCCTATTACTCAAAGATTAAAAAAAAATACAATTGTTTAGTCCGAACCAGGTAATAGAAAATTTTGCAGGATAAGGATCTTACCACTTTAAATCCATGACAGTCAATGAATTAAAAATCCATCAACTTAAAGCTGAAGTTAAGAGTTAAGAAACCAAATCAAAACGCAAAACCTCCATAGAGAAACAAATTTAATCTTTATTTCTCCACTCAAGAACTCGAAAAACTAGTTTCTTCACCTAAATCTTCAAAACCCACTAATCCATGTCTTCTCCTAAACTAAGTCTAGATGCACAAACCATGAAGCATTCCTTTCAGTTATTCATTGCATTGAGTTTCAAAACTGGTATATTTCTATTACTATCCTAGTTTAAGACTTCAAACTTCATTCCGTCGCTCTACTAGACTGTTGTGCTGATATGAATTGTGTTTAAGAAGGTTTGCTTCCTTCAAAATGTTTTGAGAAAAGTAAATAAAAATGATTAGTGCTATTGGCTCTAAACTTCAAATTAATTACAAGCTTTAAGATGCTTGTGTTTACAACAATGAATACTGTTTCAAATTAATAATAAGCTTTTAGATGCTTGTTCTTAGAACTCCCTTTCTTACTCAAATTAACCCTTTTATTGTTGATTACAAAGGTATTTGAATATTCACATAAAAGATATTAGATTCGAACTTATTTCTCTAATAAAAAATAAAAATATTGCAATTATTCAAAAAGCTTTAATCTCTAAAGTATCTCTACTATAGAAAAACAAATAGCTTTTCTCAAAATAAAAATTATTCAGCAACTATTGATGAATAGGTCACCATACCAAAAATTCAACAAAGATTCAAAAGATTAAAAAATTATTTAAAGATTATGTCTGTGTTCATATTCCAAATGCTTTTTGGGATATAAAATAACATATGGTAGAATCACCATATGAAAAAGATTTTGATGAAAGAAACATTCCAACAAAAGCACACCCTATTCAAATGAATAAAGATCTTTTAGAGTTTTGTAAAAAAGAGATTCAATCTTTATTAGGGAAAAAAAAACAGGTTAGACCCTCCAAATCTCCTCGTAGTTGTGCAGCTTTCTATGTCTCCAATCAAGCTGAAAATGAATGTGGTGTTCATAGATTAGTCGTAAATTACAAATCACTTAATAAAGTTCTTCAATAGATAAGATATCCAATTCCTGACAAAAAATATTTATTAAGAAGAATATAAGATGAAAAAATATTTTCAAAATTTGATATGAAATATGGTTTCGAACACATTCTAATTGTTGAAAAGAATAGATATAAAACGACATTCACATTTCCATCTGGACACTACAAATGGAATGTGATAGCATTTGGAATTAAGAATGCTCATCTTGATTTTCAACATATTATGAATGATATGCTTAATGATTATTCGGAATTTTTCATAGTTTACATTGAAGATGTTCTTATTTTTTCAAAAAATTTGTCAACATTTTAAGCACATAAAATCATTCTTCAGTGTCATTAGAAGAAATGATTTAGCTGTTTCTGCTCCAAAAAAGAAATTATTTTAAAAAAATTGCGGTATTTTAGGGCATGGCACTTTTAATTGTTCTATTAAACCCATTCAATGATCTATTGAATTCGTAGACAAATTTTCAAATAAAATCAAAGATAGAAATTTGCAACCATTATTTCAGGGGCTTAAGAAAAATTCTCTTGCATAGTCTCAAGAACATACTCAAATAATCAAGCACATTAAGAGTAAAGTCAAATCTCTCCCATATTTAGGCATACCGCATCCACATACATTCATGGTTGTTGAAACAAATGTGTCAGATATAGGCTATAAAGAAATTCTCAAGCAATATCTAGGCCCAAATTCTAAACGATTAGTAAGATTCTATAGTGGAGCCTGGATAGGGCCTCAACTCAATTGTTCTACTATTAGAAAAGAAGTTAGATTTGTTGTCTTGTGCATTTCAAAATTTCAAGATGATTCATATTACAAAAAATTCTTATTAAGAATTGATTGCAAAAGTGCACAAGAGCAAAAGAAATTTTGTAAAAAGATGTTAAAAATCTTGCATCAAAACCAATCTTCATTTGTTGGCAAGCCATGCTTTCAATTTTTGATTTTGATATTGAATTCATTAATGGGAAAAAAAATCCCTTCTTGACTTTCTCACTAGAGTATTTTCTCAAGCTAAGAAATTACTTGAATAAACAATTGTGTGGTCTACAAATGACGAAAGAAGCGGAGTTCAATCAACTTAACTAATTTAACAAGATAACTATGGAGTTGGATTCTGTATAGGTATAGATTGAAGAGGGAGACAAAGCTTTGCTTTTTGTTAGCTTCGTTACCCTCATCTATTGATAATATCATGACCACTCTTTTGTTCGGAAAAGAAATCTTAAAATTTGATGAGGTGGTTGTCGTCTAGTTGATGAATGAGACTCGGCGGCGCAACAACAGATTCTCAACTGATGGCCAGGTGGCCGTTGTTACAAAAACGTCTAGTCAAGGAGGGGGAAAAGGTTAAGAGAAAAGGAGGAAGTCGCTATGTTCAAGATCAAGGGGTCAGAAGTTCAAATGTTATTACTACAATGAGGAAGGTCATATGAAGAGAGATTATCTTAAGAGAAAGACCGACCATCAGTAGTGGGAATTGTATAAGGTTCGAACCTTTTTGATGGAGGTGACGTATTTCTGACAACTACTGAAAGTATAGGAATATCATATTGGATTCTAAATTCTGGTTGTTCGTTTCACATGCGTTTAGGTTGAAAATACTTTGATACGTATCAACCATGTGAAAAAGGTACTGTTAACATGGAAAATGGTAAACAAAGTCAGGTTGTCGGAGTGAAAACAGTACGTATTTGCCTGTTTGATTGGGCACTGCGGTCTGTAACTGAGGTTAGACATGTGCTAGGTCTAAAAGAAATTTGATTTCTCTGGGACATTGGATGGGATAGGCTACTGGTATTCATCTCAAGGTGGTGCTTTCAAGCTCACCAAAGGAGTGATGGTCGTCCTAAAAGGAGAAGTATCTAGAGGCTCGTAAAAACTTTTAGGGAATATGCAGACGAGCAAAGCTGTAAGGAGAGCTTCTACAAATAACTTAAGTAGAAGAGGGGTAGCAAGGAGGAAGCGGATAATGTTTGCTTCTTTGGCTAAAAGTGGGATGACTTTAGCGGATCGAGCTAGGTGGAGCCGTCACTATTGATTTTTATCAAGGTAGAGATTGTTGGGATTGATAAAAATCAATAGAAAGAAAAACATTAAGAGAGCGCGTTATGAATGGTTGCTTGATGCAAAAGAATTTGTTCAAACTATTTATGAAGCGCATTTGTAGGAGGCGGTTACATGGAAAAAGAATTATGCATTGACATTAAACTTGTTAGTTTTCTCTACAAATGAGAAAGGGAGAAACTAATGGAATACACAAAAATTGCACAAGACACCACTAGAAAAAATACCAAGAGGGAGCTTGGTCGGAGTGGGTGAGTATGGGGAGCAACTGGCAATTAGTTGCTGAAAAATACATCCTGATTGGGGGTGTGGGAATGATCTGTTTATAAGTTTCTAGAGTTAGTGTTGGGAAGGAGGGTTTGTACGCGGTAAGAGGAAAAAATTGAAGTAAAAGAGCATGGGATGCATCAATAAAATGCTCATTTATTTTGATTGAACATTTTGATAGGCATGGTGATTTCACCTTCTGGCAACAACAAGTAAAAGGTTTGCGAACACAGGAAGGGGCAGTCGAGGCCTTGAAGGTGAAGACTCACGGGACCGAGAAGATGATAGATGATGAGTGGGTAGGACTCGGGAAAAAAGACAAGCCAAAGAAGATGTCAAAGGAGGAGTGAGAAGATTTAAAAGACATGGCAACACGTACTTTCTTGTCATATCTTGCAAATAATACACTTTGGGAGGTTCTTAGCTTAACAGACCAGGCAAATATTAGGGAGACGTTGGAGAGTCGATATAAATCCAAATTGTTGCCAAGTACGTTGTACTTGAAGAAATGATTGTTTGGGCTTCAAATGACGAAAGAAGCGTACTTCAATCAGCATCTAGACGAATTCGTCAAGATAACTACGGATTTGGATTCTCTAGAGGTAAAGATTGAATAGGAAGACAAAGCTTTGCTTTGTTATCTTCGTTGCCTTCATGTTTTGATAATATCATAACAAATCTTTTGTTGGGAAAAGATACCATAAAATTTGATGTGGTGGTTGCCGCCTTATTGATGAATGAGACTCGGTGAGGCAACAATGGATTCTCAAATGATGGTCAAGTGGCCATAGTTGCAAAAGAGTCTAGTTGGGGATAAGGACGATCAAGAGAGAAGGAGGAAACATCCCAGCGTTTAAGGTCCACTGGGCAGAAGTTCAAGTGTTATTATCATGGTGAGTAAGGTCACATGAAGAGAGATTGTCTTAAAAGAAAAAAGGACTTGAGAGACGAGAAGCCATCAATAGTGGAAATTGTAGAAGGTTCGAACATATTTGATGGAGGTGATGTATTTATGGCAATTATTGAAAGTCTAGGAAAGTCAAATTGGATCTTAGATTCTGGTTATTCGTTTCACATGTGTTCAATGGAAAGTACTTTGGTAAGTATCAACCATGTGAAAAATGTACTGTTAACATAAAAAACGATGCACAAAGCTGGGTTGCCAGGGTAGAAACAGTATGGATTTACAAGGTTGATGGGATAGTGTAGGCAGTAATTGGGGTTAGATATGTGCCAGGTCTAAAAAGAAATATGATTTCTTTGGGGACTTCGGATGGGAGAGGCTACTAGTATTCATCTTAAGGTGGAGTTTTGAAGGTCTCCAAGGGAGCGAAGGTAGTTCTAAAAGGAGAAATCTCTGGAGGTTTGTACAAGCTTGTGGGGAATGTGCAGATGGGTAAAGCTACAAGGAGAGCTTCTACAAGTAACTCAAGCGAAAGACAGGTAGAAAGGAGGAAGTGGCAACATTTGCTTCTTCGGTTAAAGATAGAGATGACCTTAGCAGATTGAGCTACATGGAGGCATCAACATTGATTTTTATCAAGGTAGGGATTGTTGGGATTGATAAAAATCAATGGAAATTAAAAAAAAAACTATTTAAGAATGGCTGCTTGATGCTAGAGAATTTGTGGTCAAACTATTTACGAGGTGCATTTATGGGAAGTATTTACATGAAACTAGAATTATGTATTGATGTTAAACTTATTTATTTTATTGTACGTTCTTAATATTTTTCAAACCTTACGCACTTAAAATCCAACAACAGATTATGTTGGAACATGGTTTATGTAGGGTAGGACTTTGTTGTGAAGAGGTTACTAAAGGTTGATTTTGTAGAGGACAAAATGAACAGTTTTGAGATGGTGACAAACATATATAGTGGAGTGATTTGTTGGTTGAAATAAAAAAGACTCAAGATTCATGCTAGAAAAGAAAGTCTATGAAATCATTAGTATGTTTATAAGTAACAAAAGCAAGTGTGGGAGCGATGCATGAAAACTCCAGAACTACTATGGTGAAAAAGAAAGACATGCTCACAAAATTTGGCACCTTTGGAAACAAACTCCTCCTTTGTCAACATGCTGAGCAATTTATAACCCTTTTTTGTACCTAGATATCACAAGAATGAACGATAGACAATTCTAAGCTAAAATTTATTATGATCCCTTAATAGATTGTTAGCAAAGGCTAAGCCACTGATAGTCTTCAAAGTTTCATAGGAACGAGGTTCATGAGGAAGTATTTCACATGGTTTTTATAGCTTAACTCAAATGATCAAATTTCATTCATGATGTATATAGTAGACAACATACAGTCATCAAAATATTATGTAAGATATTTAGCTTGAAACCTAGGGCCCTAGCAACTTCTAGAATATATCTATGCTTTCTATCAACTCTTTCATTTTGTTACGGTTCTTCCCACATATGATGCCTAATGCACGATGCCATGTCAAGCAAAATATTCTTGACATTATTCAGGGAGAAATTCCAAAACATTATCTAATCTTACTATTTTGACCAAAAGGTTAAACTGGGTGTGAACAAAGGTACATAAGTTTTTCAATACAAGGAATGCATCTTACTTATACTTCAGTAAATAAATCCTAGTAGCCTTACTATGATCATCCATGATAGCTAAGAAAACCCTAAATTTCTTGTTTGTCACCACCTTGTAAGGCCTCCAAATGTTCATGTGAGTCAATTGAAAAAGGCTGTGAATTTCGTTGCTTGCTCAAAGCCTAAGGCAATTTAGTAAACCTGGTCAATTAGACAAGCAAAACAAACATTATGTGGTTCACTAACAATTGACTTGGCAAAACTAACCTGAGATCTGAAACCTAAATCAAAGGACTCGAATCCATACTCGACCGATACCCAAAATGGGATGAATCGATTTGGACCCGAACACCAAAAGTAAACCGATGCATAACCGAACGAAACTTGAATTGTAGCATGAAATGAAATGACCCACACTCAAAACGAAACAACCCGATTCAAACCCGATCCGTAGTGACCTGAGCTGAAGTGAACCGAAAATGGACAACCTGAACCTAAACCTAAATCGAGCCATATCCGATTTAAAACTGATGTGATTCTTGCCTGACTCAATTTTACCCGAATATAACCCGAACTGGAGTATACCCGACCCTTATGTAACTGGAACTGAGGCATACCTATAAGTCATAACCAGTCAACCCAAAACTATTCGTAATTCCCTAGACTTCATTGTTAAGGTCTAGAAGAAAAGCTCCTATAGCAATTTACCACAACTTTAATAAATAAGCAAGTTATAATCTAACTATAACCATAGTACAAAATGTCATTAAAGTCTTTAACCAAGTAGGTAAATGTAACACTTTTGACATATTTCAACCTATTCGTTATTGACTTGCTAGCTTGTTGCCAATCCCATAAGTTGCTAATCCATTAAGTTGCCAATCATTACAGTATTTCAATACCTATAAAGCTAGCTTGGACATAACATAAACAATGATCCACATCACAATGTCAAACTCAAAGGGCCACCCACCTGGAGACATGGGGTTAACATCCCTCAAAGTTTATAGACCGGTAATATTTAGCCATTTTCAGAATAGAGAGTAGAGTACTTTCAGGTCGCAATAAGCCAGCACAACACCATTCATCACATCCCCTCATGATAAGAGAGAAATGTAATAAGGATGACAATCCAAATGCACAAAGACAATAAGAAGAGTAAGCCCAATATTTCCTTTATATTGGATGTAGTTAGATGCACACAAGCCTCCAAGCTATTAGAGGTGGGTTTCACACTTAAATCTGCCATAATTTTCAAAGTACATTGGAAATCAAGCTAGTGTTAAGGGGGCTTACCTTTTGAAAATGGAACATGTGCAATGGACGCATCTCATTGGAAAATAAACCTTGGGTAGCTCTATGAACAACCTGCAGAAGCCTGTATATACCATTTAGGATACTATTTGGAAGCTATTACTAGATTATTTTGTAACAAATCCCAGCACAATACCCAAGAACTTTACTATCTAAACTACTTAAGATGTTTAAATATTAATGTTAAGAAAGAAAATGAACGGAAATAGACTATTTATCATTTCAAATGTCTTTAGATAGACCTGGCAAACGGGTCATTTGGTTCAGGTACGGGTCGGGTCATGTTCGGGTTAAGTGACATTTCGGGTCGTTTCAGTTTGGGTCAGTTATGGTTCGGTTCAGGTCTGTTTCGGGTCAACCAATTTTTTGTCAAATACGCTCGTCATGCCAAATCAAGCAACTTTGTAGAAAATTTTGGATCGTGTATGGTTCGGTTCAGGTCAATTCGGATTTCGTGTCCACTTTTAGGTGAACATATTTTGGGTGTCGGATTGGATATGGGTTCAGGTCGTTCGATTCGGGTTTCGGATCTTAGGTCAGTTTTGCGAAGTCTATCTTCAAATCTGTGCTTTTAGAATTAACCAACCGAAAATGACATCGGTGAAATATATTCAATACTATTTGTAAACTCTGCGAGATTGGGTTTAAATGAGTCTAATCATCATACACCCAACATATTTATTTCTTTTCTTTCTTCCCTAATATTAAGCCAGCTAGTTGCAAAAAAAAGCAACAATTAAATTCATTTTAAGTAGAAAAAAATGATTTGCAATGAGATTCTGATTTAATCCAGGTCAATATGAAAGAAGTGGGAGCAATGAATTTAGTTTTTGAACTTGTCACGTATATTTGTCAGGTAACAAGAAGTAGTTAGTAGTAAAAACAATAGATAATAATAGTTTAAAGAAAGCCACCATATAAGGTTTGATCATGATCACTTTTCCCTTCCTTTTCCCACAGGAATTTTTTTACAAAATGAAATAACTAGGACTTGAGAATTTCAAGAATAGTAATTGTAAATTTTAAGAATTTTCCCTAGCACCGGACCCACCAACACTATATACAGTGGGTAAAACATATTTTAAGGTTTATTTTAAAGGAATTTATAAATTGCAATTTGCAAAATATAATGTACTTTAAGAAATATATGCTTGAACTTATGCATAACTTTATTTATGTGTATTTTTCATATAGATAAATCTTATATCACATATAACTTCACATCATTTCCAAAGTAGTAAGATAGTAAGAATCCAACAAAATTAGTGATAAATTAAAAACAGATCTGCATAAACAGAGGAAAATTATTGAATTTTTTTCCATAAAGAAGAACTCATGGAAGAAGAGGAGGAGCCAAGCACTTGATTGAAATTTGTGGAGAAGCAGAGAATAGGAGGAGGTGGATTATAAAGAGTTGTAAGGTTAATGAAGATGAAGGTGGAGAGCTTAGGCTATTTAAGATTGAAAAATAGCAGACCGTTGGAGATCTCTATAACATAATTGAAGCCATCAAGAGGTGGATTTCTACTGGAACCTTCAAGATCAGGATTTGAATTTGGTTGCCATTGGTGTGAGGAGTCTACTGAAAAGCTATCTCGTTGATAATGGGGGATGGTATTTATATATTGAGGGTAGGAGTTGCAATTTTGATGCAAAGTTGGGGTATTGTTGGAATAAGCAACCAAAATTTGTACATATGGTTATGAAATGTTGCTATGAGTAATGTTTCTCAACCTTCACTCAAACTCTACCTCAACCCTTAACCATTACTATAAAAGTTACTTTGCCAAACACTTATAGTTTTTGATAAGTAGTGGTTTACCTTCTCCAAAACACTAACCACTACCTTAAAAGCTAGTGTCGAGCACACCATTTGTTTTTCATTTTGGGCAGCTGAAGCTGATTTTCTTGATTCTGGAAGGTCATGAAGAATATATCATCTAGCTCTTTCAATCATCAACTAAGTTTATTGCAAGTCTTCATTTTGATTTTGCTTTTTTTTTTCCTTGCCCAAAAATGAGGGACTTCAATTTGTGAAGGGGGAACTTCACAAATTTTGAGGGATTGTGTTGTATATGGTGCTCTTATAATCATCAAGTAAGCAGAGGAACAAAATTCATGCTTGCATCATGGGCTCCTCCGCTTTCCATGCTTTGTTTGTTTATTTTGTATATGGCCCTAAGTTGTCTTTTTGTATATGGCCCCAAGTTGTAAGCATCAATCTCATATATTTTGTTCCTCTGCTTTCCATGCTCTGTTTTTTTTATTATGGGATCCACGCTTTGTTTGTTTATTAAATTTTGGTGTTAACTTGATTATTACTTCTTTTTGTATCTTTACTCCTTTTTAATTCTTTATTCTTATTTATTCCAATATTTATTTACTCCTTTGTACTCTATTTATTTACATTCCTTACTATGCAAAAAAAAAAGTGTCAATTGTGTGAGTTAATAAAGTGGTTAAAGGTAATTTTGAAAGTCATTAAAATGAGTATCTATGCAACTTTGTATTTCATATGAATATGTGTATATAAACATTTGTATATATAATTTTGGATCTACTTAATAACATTATATGAACTAGTTTTTTTTGGGGGGGTTAAATTACATGAAGTAGTTTTAATTGGTGGTTGTATTAGCATGACATCCTCAACCAGCAAGGATGGAAACAAAGAGATTTTCCAATGGACGTATGAGGAAATGATATATTATGCGAGACTTGCCTCCAACACATAGAAAAACATGGGCGTGCACAATTTTGCGTTTGGAAAGAAATCCAACTAGAGGTCGAAAAGAAAATTGGCTGTCAATGTGGTGCAAATAGTTACAAGTATAAATATGATACTACGAAGAATGATTGGTGACTATGGAAGCAATTAAAAACATCAAAAACTAGGCTAGGTTGGACTCCTGTCACAAGGAAAATTGAAGCATCAGATGAATGGTGATTGAAAAAAATTGAGGTTAGTTCTCCAACTATTTTATTCTAGGCCAAAACAATGTATATAATATGCTTGTAATATTATGAAAGAAACACAATGTAGCATCAACATAATATTTTATCTAATTGTAGGGAAATAAAAAATTTTACAAGTTTCAAAGTAAAGGTGTCGACCCCTTTCTCGAAGAGAAATGAGACCAACTATTTAGAGATTCTTATGCCACGGGAAAAAATATGTACACACCTTCGATGGAACCTTCTCAGCGTATTATTATGGAGAATGATGAAGAAGATGAAAGTAGCAAGGATGATGGTAATGGTGTTGACGAAAATATAGAAGCCTATAATTTTCAAAATAACCCTTTCCTTCAATCTGCCTTGATGAATGAGGAAACTTTCATGGCGCAATTCATCAAAGATATAAGCATTCCCACCCAAGATACTATTACCCAGGGTTTAAGTGATTGACAACCAATGAGTCAAAGTAGTAAAGGGTCCACCCGAAAGACTAAAGAAAAGGAAAAAGTTGTGTTAAACAACAATTTTGTGCAAACGAAATGCGAGAGGAGGCAATGAAGAGGTTTTGCAATGGTGTATTCTCAACTTGCAGATTTGGTCTCTATGTGTAGAAATGTTAGCCATAGTGCCCCAAATAGTGGGACTACACAACAATCCACGACCAATATTGCTACATCAATGCAAATCATAAGGAGTATGGCTAAGAATGGTAATTTAGTACAAGGAACTGAATTATGGGGCTATGCTATTCATTTACTTGAAGATTCAGTGAGACGAGAACTTTTTATAAATTTAGCTAATGAAAATAGTAGGTTGCAATGGTTGGAATGTATTTATAATATTATAGACAAGTGACCGTGTAATTTCTTTATTTTTATGTTTGTTTATAAAATTCTTAGTATTTGTCATAAAAAATAATAATTTCAAGTGATGCTTTGCTTGGAGTGTGAAAGTTATGGGGGGGATTGTTTTCAATTTCAATTTTGCTTACTTCTATAGATATCTATTGAGCAAGGTGGACGTGATTATTTATTGAGTGCTGCTTATAATTTATTTACATCATAATTATTTACTTTTTCCTTATCAGTAATTGTGTTGTTCAATTTTATTATTGATAGGTACATAATGGATCCTTATGAGGAATGGTGGCGTAAGTTTTGGACTATGGTGATATGCACAGCAGCTGACATATCTATGTATTATTATAAATCCATATATAAAGAGCCATGTATGACTTCACTTATAATAGGGGAGAGATGGATGAGAGAAGTACTAACTGGTCATCCTAGTCGATGTGTTAATGCTTTTAAAATGGAGCTACACTTATTTTTGAGATTATGTGAGGAATTATCAATAAAGTATGGGTTGAAAGCAAGCCAAAAAACGTCGATTATTGAAAAAGATGGCATTTCCCTATACATTGTGGTAGCTGGTGTTTCAAACAGAGTTGTTATGGGGCGTTTTCAACGATCAGGTGATACTATCAGTAGGGTGTTCCATGAAGTTTTAAATGCAATAGCCAATAGAAAAACTACATGTCCAGCACCAGGGGCGTAGCCAAGGGGGGGTCAGTGGGGTCACCCGACCCCCCCTCAAAAAAAAATTATATATATGTTAAAAAATTTAAAAAAATTTAAAGTTAAGTATATGTACTATATTTGTTGAAAATAAACTTGAAATCTACAATGGCTCAATGGTTAGTGCCTTGGCTTGTTGTGCTTGAGGTCGCAGGTTCAAACCTCCTCCTTCTCATATTTTTTTCCCAACTATAAATATCAATTACATTCCGTCGTCTCAAAGAAGTCGGATTAATTCCGACCCCCCTCTCCTAATTTCCTGGCTTCGCCCCTGCCAGTACATGGTATTATAAGACCACAGGGTCCAAACTTCAGAGACATACCATCTCGAATAGCTAATGATGAAAGATATATGCCATATTTTAAGGTAATAATCTTAGTTTATAAAAATAAGTGTTATTTTTTATTAGCATATAGATTTTAGACATGTATGTTATCTTATTACCATATTTTTTTGATACGATTGTATTGGATGCATTGATGGTACGCATATTAGGGCTTGTATTCATGAAGCAGCTCAATTGCCTTATTGAGGAAGAAAAGGGACTCCCACATTCAATATAATGGATGCATGTGACTTTGGTATATGTTTTACATTTGTATCAGCTAGTTGGGAAGGTTCAGCACATGATGCACGTGTTTTCCTTCATGCAATTGAGACTCTGGAAATGAACTTTCCTAAGCCACCTAAGGGTACGAGATATGCGCACACCCATGTATGTGTGTACACACACACACACAATATATATATATATATATATATATATATATATATATATATATATATA
>JACYFF010003369.1:24528102-24560778 GCA_017589665.1 Selenicereus undatus
AATAATAATAATAATAATAATAATAATAATAATAATAATAATAATAATAATAATAATAATAACAATAATAATAATAATAACAATAATAATAACAACAACAACAACAACGATGGTGGTGATGATTATCCTAATTAATTATGAGAAAATAAAAAGAAAATGGACATTTTGTTATTTCAAGAGTTATAAATCTATCGGTTCAAATGTTGATGAATTTCTAAGTTATTTCCAATTTTCATAGGCCCCAAAAGTTATTGTACAATAATTAAGTGTACCAAATTGTAAATTTTGCAAAGCAAGAATGTAATTCCATGGCAGTAATTGGTAGGGGTGTTCATTAAATGGTCTGGGACCAAACCGACCCGAAGACCAGTGCGGACCGGACCGGACCGAGGTCTTTCGGTCCGGTCCTCGGTCCTATCCATTTCTGTTTTTAGTCTTCGGTCCAGTCTGGGTTTGGACCGGCCGGACCGGTCACTGGACCGGATCGGACCGATTTGAATTAAAATTTTTTTTCACCCTTTTTCCCCCGATTAGCGTGTTGCCGTGTTGCATGTTGCCCTTTCTTCTTTCACACTTCTCACTTCGCCTTCTCGAGTTCTCGGTCTCCATTCTCCACTCCAGTCATCTTCTTCTTCTCTGCTCAATCTCTCGTCTGTCCTCGCTCAGCTCTCGCTCTGTACTCTCTGCCCTCCCTCTTGAGTGTGTGCTTCGCATATGCTCTGCCTCTCGTCTCTGTGTCACTGTATGACTGCCTTGAGGCTTGATCTGCTCTCCTCTCCACCGGCGGCCGGTGGCTTCCGCCTTCCGGTGTGGCATGTAATTTGGTTGAGGTATGTTTGGATTTGTTGATTGTATTATTTTGGGTTGTAATTTGAATTTTCTAGGGTTTTTGTGTGATTTCTTTTCTAGGATTTTCAAAACTGAAATCTGAGATGTTAATTTGCCTATGTTGCAAATTGCAATGGTTTGATGGCTATCGTGATATCAGATTTGGTACTTGAGTAAACGATGTGTCATTTGAAAGATGAATTGAAGCTCTCACTCTATCTTTGGTTGGTTTTGTGTTTGATTGTTTTGGGTTGTTGATTGTGGCCATTTTCGGCCATGAGTTCTTTGATTTTTCTAGGTCTTGACTATTGTGGCTTTTAGTTTGATTTATCGTTTATTTGGTCTGATTTCCTTTATTCCATTCTCAATCTCCCCCTCGTTCTGATTCATATGGTTCAGTGTTGGGTACACTGCTTGCTGCCACGATTGGACTGGTCCAGATTCGGTCCGGTCCCGGTCCGGTCCAGGTTCTGACTGGTCCGGTCCGGTCTGGACCGTATTCCAATCGGTCCGGTCCTCGGTCCTCCCCTAGCATTTTTTGGGTCCTCGGTCCAGCCGGTCCGGTCCGGTCCTGGACCGATGAACACCCCTAGTAATTGGTAGTTTTTTCTCTAGTTAACTTTGCAATTCTTGTTCTGTTGTTCACTAAATGAATGCTTTTTTTGATTATATTTGATCTTTATTGATGACCCCATGCGTGAGGCTCATTTTCAGTGAAATTCTATTCCCATTTTTTTTTCTCCCCCTAAGAAAAAGATATATATGAAATGCTCTAAAATGTATATCAATCTATATGTCAAAATCAAATATCCGGGTTATCAATACAGATTGGTTTAAGTAGTTTGGCGCTTATTTATCTTAAGTAAGGTTTTGAGTTTGACTTCTTTGAATGGACAAAATTTATGATGAAAGAGTTATATCTCTTTATGAGCCAATACTAATTTGACTTTCGTAAAATGAATGCAAAAAAAATAAAAATAAAGGTAAGTGTTGCAATAGTAAAGGTTAGGAATTGAATGATTTGTTTGCGTTAATAGTTGTCTCCCACGACTTACATGCATATGCGTAGTGGCCAGGTCATGACTTATGAACCACCACTTTGTTTTACATAAGACCCCCCCCCCCCCCCCCACCCCTAATTGCGTGGAAATGAAGTCTTCAACTTTCATTAAAGGGGCTTAAACAACTAAACTAAACTAAACAATGGTCAACTTTAGGGATTATCCTCTCTCTCTCCCCCGTGATTGACGGACCAACTTTTAAGCTGTTCTCTTGACTTGTACTCCAATTTCTTTTTCCTTTCCCTTTTTTTTTGTGCGGGAAAAACAAATTGGTAATATGAACAAATGTCCAGCCCACTTTACTGTAAGCTTATCGTTTGCCTTTGTTAAGGGCAAACGGTAGGGATGGAAAGGGTTGAGTTTGAATTGGATCCACTAAATTTTGGTTCACATAATTTTTTTAGTTTTTATTTTATTTTATTTTTTTTGTGGAAGAGGGTAAGTGTAAAAAATTTAGACAAGCCTTCTTATAAGAGTTCTACTTAAATTGTCATTAATTAAAATAAAAAGAAAATTCATACGAAGAGGAGAAAGAAAAATACAATAATTACATAAAACAGAACCATACTTTGCCAACTAGTCTACCGCCATATTAACCTGCAAAATATCAAATAGTTGAATGAAGTACTGAAAGGAGAAATCCGTTATTGGATCGACAAGTATAGACTTCACATAGTTACTTTTGAGAGAAAGTTGCATGTTGAGAGAAAATTTGATAACTTAGACTCTTAATTTTAGACTAAATCAAGAACCCCTTTAAAAGTATGGTAGTATGTTTAGTCTAAATAGTTCAATTTATTTTATTTTTTTATGTTTGTTATTCTTTGATTCATCCAAATTTGAATAAGCATAGGTATTATTTATCGGATCTAGTACATAGTTGGTGAAGCAAATCCCTAGGCGTTTTTAATTGATAAAATTCTTAAGTCAATAATTAGCACTTCATCTAGTGATAGATTAATTTATTCCCCAAATCGACTTATATTTGCTTAGTATTTTTAAAGGATAAACTCAATAGATTGCGTTGGTATCTGTGGAATGATATTTTAACTAGACTACAACACCAGTGCACTTGCAAGCTTGTCAAGTTTTTGTTGTTGTTGCCAGGGATCAAATTTGTCAAATATTGAGTTAGTTCTTCGAAAATTGACTAAGAGTTTTTTTTCTTCTTGTCTCCATTATTTTTTAATTTTGCATTGGTAGTGTTTGTGGTGGTTTTTGTAGGTTGCAAAGTTCCTTCACTTCAAATTCGATTCGGAGATGGAAATGAACTTTTGTTCAAGGAGGAAGAAGCTTCGGCTAGAGGAGCAAAGGCTCAAAGCCCAACAAGCATCTTCAAGTATGGCAAAAGGTGCAGGAGATCACCGAAGGACGCTTCGGGGCTTCATCACCCCGGTGTCCATGGCATCACATCCAGCATCGCAAGGCCAACGATAGAAGCCAATAATTTTGAGCTAAAGCTGGTCTTATATCTATAGTACAACAATCTCAATTTGGAGGCACCTCGATGGACAATTCGCATCTACACCTTTCGATCTGTTAAGAGGTGTGTGATACTTTGAAGCTCAACGGAGTTTCAACCGACGCCATCTGACTTCGATTATTTCCCTTCTCATTAAGGGACAAGGAGCGGGCGTAGCTTCGCTCATTGCCTCCGGGGTCGATCACTACATCGGATGAGCACACCAAGGCCTTCCTTGCAAAGTTCTTTCCACCTAGCAGGATGGCAAGTCTAAGAAATCAAATCACAACGTTTTCTCAAAGGAAATGAGTTGCTCTATGAATCTTGGGAGCAGTTTAAGGACTTGTTGCAGTTATGCCCAGATCATGGACTCTAACAATGGATAATTGTTCAAACCTTCTATAATGGGTCACTCAACCGGTGAGGTCTACTATAGATGTGGCAGTGGGTGGCACATTGATGAACAAGATAGAGGATGAGGCCTATAACCTAATTGAGGAGATGTCGCTCAATAATTACCAATGGTCCTATGAGAGAGGCCAAACCAAGAGGGTTAGAGGTAAGTTAGATCTTGATGCTATATTACTTTGCTTTCTGTTAAAGTAGATGCCATGTCTCAAAGGTTAGAATGTTTGAATGTCAATTCTGTTAATTCAAATGCCCCTTCCCCATCATGTGAAATTTGTGGTTTTGTTGACCCTTTGATTGTGAATTGCCATGTTGGGAGTCCATTTTTCCAATATGCTTGTGACCAAATCAATTATATCAATAATTTCAATCCTAGATCGACAAATGACTCATTTTTCAATATATGCAATCCAAGTTGGAAGAATCACCCCAATTTCTCCTATAGGTCTAATACCCCTCTTATGCCTCAATCGAATGCTAGACCACCCTTTG
Source organism: Selenicereus undatus (assembly GCA_017589665.1). Classification (NCBI taxonomy): domain Eukaryota; kingdom Viridiplantae; phylum Streptophyta; class Magnoliopsida; order Caryophyllales; family Cactaceae; genus Selenicereus; species Selenicereus undatus. The sequence continues at coordinate 24,532,354 of JACYFF010003369.1, forward strand.
GCTTTCAAAGGCTGCGTACCCTCAACCATGACGGAGATTATGCTTCTAGCGTAACAAAAGTAAGATGAGTATATTAAGCAATTAGCTTCTAAGGTTGATGTGCTTAGTACTTATAATAAGATGTCGGAAGCTCAAATTGCCCAACAAGCTACCTCTTCATCAACGCCCCTAGATAGATTTCCTGGTAAGCCTGAGCCTAATCCTTGAGAGCAGTGTAATTATGTTATCTTGAGAAGAGAATTTAGAGGGTTCTGAGGGTATGAAGCTTGAGGAGGGTGGATAGGTGAACAGAGCTGTGAGTGAGGAGAAAAGTGATGAGCTTGAGACTATAACTTTTGGAGAGGCCAGCAGTCTAGAGGTTCCCGAAGAGTTTCCCCCTTAGCTCAAAGATCCATGTGGCTTTTTCATTCCCTGCATGGTTGGAAAAGTGAGCAGTGCTAGGGCTTTGTGTGATCTTGGTTCAAGTGTTAGTTTGATGCCCTATACCATTTTCCAAAGGCTTGACTTAGGACAACTGCAACCAACACCTATTTCACTCCAATTAGCGGATAGTTTCATTAAGTACCCTTTGGGTATTTTGGAGGATGTTCCTGTAAAAGTAGGTAATTTTTGTGTGTTTAATGACTTTATCGTTCTAGATATGGCCGAAGACACCTATACTCGGGTTCTTCTAGGGAGGCCTTTCTTGGTCACCTCATGTAGCAAGAGAGATATAAAAGGGGGGCAGTTAACCTTTGATGTAGGGGAGTGTAATGTTGAGTTTAGTTTGTTTGAAAATCAAACTTTTTCCTACTCTTCATTTGCCTATGATGAAGTGACAATTTCTCCTAAGATTGAGACGTATGTTGATTTGTGTCGTACTGACCCTCATATGTTTGATTGCATTTCTACTAAGGGCCCCAACCTTGACTATGCTAAGATGGAATTTATTGCCCTTGTGCCACGTAGAATAACCAAGGACGGGCCCTATGCTATTAATGAGGGTTCCACAACCGATTATTGCAGGTTTGCTCGAGTAGTGATGTCTTTGCCTCCTATGAATGGTATTGAGTATGATTTTGACTTAGAAGTTGAGTTTGGTAGTGGTCCGGCTGATGGAGCCCACTACCAGATTGTTTTGCATGCAGAACATGCTATTTGGCGCTACTTGAGGAAGAAGGATCTCCATCCTAATTTCTTGAGATGGTACCTTCTATTGTAAGAATTCAACTTTGTCAAGCTAGCACAGAAGTGAAGGTCGAATTCTCGACCTTAAAAGAGCACTTCTTGGGAGGCAACCCAAGTTTCCTTTAATAGTTTTTCTTTTTATTTGTTTGTATATAATGTATTCGTTATTTTGAAAAAAAAAAAAAGAGAAAAAAGGGTAAAAATGAAAAAAAAGACAAAAAAAACAAAGGGAAAGAAAAAAAATGTGCAATAAGAGAGTTTTAAAGACTCCAGACAGAAGCTACCATGGACTCCTTGTGGTGCCTAACTCGGTCCATAGAGCCCCTGCTAGAAATCCAAAAATTTTTTGGAGATAGAGCTGACTACGGAGAGTCCATGGTGTTCACCGCAGTCCGTGGTAGGCCTGCTTCTCCGTGTTCAAGGGTTTTCATGCCGGTTGACCTAAACCTTTCATTCTTCTTCTTCAATCTTATCTCTCCCTCTTTCTCTCTCTCTAAACTCTCTGTTTCTCTCTCTAAAACCTCCATTAACCCCCACATTCTCACCTTCAATTTTTACTCAAATTCACTTAAATTTATTCCATTTCTTCTAACTTTCATCACCTTATCCTCGATTCTCTTTAAATTTTCCCTTTTCTAGTCTTTTTTCTCTTACATTCTTCCCATCTTCATACCCAAATCTATAACACCTCAACTACACCTTCTAATCTTCCAAATTTTCATCTTTTCTTCCATAATCCTTCACCATTACCCCTTGGTTGCACAAATTTTCCATTTTCACCCTTTTCATCCATTTTCTTCACACTTAGGATTTTCAAGCATCCACATCCATCCACATTCCATATCCATGTCACCCAATAAGAGAATAAGGACTACTCCAGGAGCGGGGACGTCGAGTCAAGTTCCCTAATGGGTTTCCTGACCCTCAACTAATGCGCGAAACTAAGGTAACATTCCTAACCCACTTAGTTTAACTATTTCTGAGCATATTGCTAGATATAATGCTTTGAGTAGTAAACTTGTTGCATCTACTCGATACTTTAATGAGGATTTGTTAACTAGATTGGGTTTGCTAGATGATATTCGTTGGTTGTTTGCTCGTGGGGGCATGAGTCAATTTATTGAGACTTGAGACCATGCATATAGTGAACTTATTTTGGAATTTTTGAGTACTTTGCATGTTGAAGTCACGAGTGGTCCTCGATGTCAGGAGGGATGTATATCATTTTACTTGAACGTGGAGTCTTATAAACTGAATTTGAGTGTTTTTAATAGCATATTCTGGTTTCCACCTAATTTGGATTTAGGCCAACGTCATGTGCTAGGGAGTTTAATCCTAATACTTTTTGGTATACCTTAACTGGTAATTATCAATATGATGCTAGTCACTCCAAGAGCACCATTATTCGAAACCTTTGTATTAAAGTAGCCCTTTGTGTCCCTGCTTGTGGATTGTTTGCTCGGGAGGATAGTTTAAATGTGCCTCACTATCTGTCCGAGCTATATTTCTTGCATAGTATGCTAGAAGGGACATGAATTGATCCTGGTTCGTTTTTTGCCAATAAATTGTTGAGAGCAGCTACTAGTTCTACAAAGAGGATAGTAATTGGAGGCCTTATCACTCCTATAGCTAGGTTGGCTGGTATTGAGCCTAACCCAGATGATATAGTGTCAAGTTTTGAGAGATTAGCCTTAGCTGCCTTTGAAGAAATGAAATTTTATATAACGAAGGGAGGTAGGATATGTTGGATTTACCCTGGAAATAGGTTTATGCCTCTTCCAAATGTTGACCATACTACTCTTTTGAACCCGGACAATCTTTCATTTATGCTGTGTGATGAGGAGTTAGTTCATCCTGCTCCTCCACCACCTCCTCGTCCACAACCGTATTTAGGCACCTCTAGTTCTTCTCAGTCGTCCTCTTCCCAGGACTACATTGATTTCCACACCACCCATCAGTCTATCCAAGAGGAACAAGTCTCCTTACGGGCTTATTTACAATATGAGCATGGAGCCCTCCGTGATTTTGTTTAGGATTGGCATGATGAGCTCTATGGGATGATTGCTTCCCAGAACCAATATTTTGAAGACTTTAGGGCTTGTTTAAAAACTTGATGTGATTGGCATATATCTCAACCCCACCCCCCTTCTCCACCTCCTTATCCTTTCTAGTTTTTCTCCCCCTTTCCAATTGATTATCATGTGCTTGCATTAAGGACAATGCTTTATCCAAGCATAGAGGAGTTGTGTGAATAGTTTGCATTTTAGATCATGCATTGAGGGTTAATTAGAGTATTTTTGGTTGAGCATTTAGTTTCGTTTTTTTATTTTTCTTTTTTAGGTTTCTTTTCTTAGTTTTAGTTTCAAATTGGCATTTTCAATTACTAGTTACATTTTAGGTTTGGCATGCATAGAAAAACCAAAAAAAGAAGAAAAATTTAGATTTTAAAAAAAAGAGCCAAAATCCTCTGATGATGAGGCTTTAGGCTAAGTAGCTTTCTTTGGCTTAATTTATGCCCATTTGTGAATAAAATGTTTGATAATGAGTTTTTGAAATATGCTTCTTAATTTGACTAACAAGTTGAATGTGAATTGATTGCTTAAATGACGCTTTGCATGAATATTTGGCATGTCAGATTCAATGGGCTAATTGAGCTTTGGTAGTTGTCCTGTGAGACTTTGAGCTTTATTGGACTAACTTATCAATTTTAGTCTTGTGTTCCTTTTATGTGTGACTCCTCCTAGATTTCAAATCTCTAGAACTTGCTTTGACTCTTGTTCAAGATTGCATTATGCATTTAGGCAACATGATTGAGGCATTATTTGAATTTATGAGCTAGATTGATTAAATCGATACCCTTATTGTGTATTATTTATCCCTCGCTACCCTTTTAAGCCTTGACAATGTTTATTGATGTGAACCTTTAATCTAACCCTTGGCTAAGTACATGTGTACCTTGTTTAGCCAAGACTAAAGAGTGTCATTTCTTGGTTTAGGGTGGTTTGAGGATGATGATATGATATGTGGTTTGTTCGGATCAATTTGGATTGGTTATTGTGTGTTGGTCGAGAAGTCTTGAAAGTAAGGTTCTATGCTATGATCATTCTCTTAGATTTATAAAGAAAGAAGAAAACAAACAAAATAAAAAAAGAAAAAAGATAGAAAATGTGAAATAAAAAGGATTCGGCATAGATATTGTTTGGAATGACTCAACACTTTTTCTCGTTTAGAACCAACTAAGGGGATCGTTTATATCTTTCATATGTATTGGTTAAATAGTTTGTTTTTGTGTATTTGGAAGGTGATGCTCTTGCTTTTAGTCTTTGGATTTTAGCTCTACAAATCCCAAAACATTTGTTCCCTCCTAAACCTTTACCTAGTAGTCCTGTTACAACCCTATTGCAGTTCTCATGATTACTTTATGTGTTTTACGTTCTAGTGATAGCGAATTTGAGAGTCTTTTCAAGCTTATGGTAGGTTTGATTCTCTGGAATGAGATTGGACAGACCCGCATTATATTTTGAAACACGTGAGTGTTGAGTGCTTCATTACTAGAGTAAGATTCTACCGATTCTTTTTGCTCAAATTATTCATGTGTCAATATGAGTGTTAAGTTGAATTGAGTAATTGATTTAACGTTTGATGAGATAGTCTCTAACTGTATTTCAAAAGCTTCATTCTCCTATCTATTTTGCAATGTTTTCAATCACTTTTGGGCTAACTTATTAAGTCAGTTTGGCTAATGATGCTACTGCTAATGTTTACCTGAGGAGGTTCTTCATCATAGTTTTGGTTTCATTAGTTACTTAAGGACAAGCAACAGTTCGAGCATGGGAGAGTTTGATAAGTGCTTGTAGAGCATACCATTTGAGGGTCATTTTGATGCATTTTTGGGGGATTCATGAGTTTTATGCTTAGTTTATACCCCAAAATACCATTTCCTGCTTGGGTATAGTTGTTTGATGACTTTTGTAGATTTTGAGACTTTTTTTATCAAGCGTTGACCCTCAAAAGTGAAATTTATGACTGACCATAGATGCCCCCAGTCACCATGCCCGTGGAGGGAAAAAAAAAGAACAAGAGAAGTCCGAGACAAAGGCCCTCATGGAACGCCTATTATGGTGGCCACGGTTTGTGGTAGGCTTGTAACTGCTACACCTCTTCGTTTTCCTTGGCTGGTGTGGCTGAGAATTGACGATAGCTACTGTATGAAGATATGCTTGGCTGCTTCAACAAGAGACCTAACATATCGACCTTAAAAATCCCTCAAAAATTTTGTAATTTTTATCACCTTTTGGAGCAGAAAGAAGATTGGAAGGAAGATTACTTGCAATTGGAGTCTTGAAGATTGAAGAAGTTATCAAGAAACTCCATCGTTGCTAAGTTATTCTCTTCCTTTGTTCTTTAAACTTAGTAGATTAGTTTTGTTGGTTGCGTTTCTTGATTGAACTATTTTGTTTGTTTTAATCATTATGAGTAAGTAGCTTCTTTAATCTTGGGATTTGACAGCCAAACTATGAACTTGGATCCTTAATCTTTGGAATACTTCAATGTATCTTGTGTTATGATTTTTGTGAGTAGTTTTGACTAAATTAACTTGCAAAATATCAAATAGTTGGATGACGTACTGAAAGGAGAAATCCACTATTGGATTGGCAAGTATAGACTTAGCATAGTTACTTTTGAGAGAAAGTTGCATGTTGAGAGGAATTTGACATTAAACTCTTAATTTTAAACTAAATCAAGAACCCCTTTGGAAGAATAGTAGTATGTTTAGTCTAAATAGTTCAATTCATTTTGAGAGAAAGGATTGGAAACTGTATGTTTGTTATCCTTTTATTCATCGAAATTTGAGTAAGCATAGATATTATTTATCGGATCTAGAACATAGTTGACGAGGGAAATCGCTAGGGTTTTTAATTGATAGAATTCTCTAGTCAACAAGTAGCACTTCATCTAGTGATAGATTAATTTATTCCTAAAATCGATTTGTAGTTGCTTACCATTTTTAAAGGATAAACTTAGTAGATTGAGTTAGCCTTTGTGGGAGCGATATTTTAACTAGATTACAACACCCATGCACCTGCAAGCTTGTCATGCACATGCAATGTACCCATGAAAAGAACAAGGCCTTAAAGAGATGACTGGGCAGTACCTGCGTAAGTTTGGGAAGATCCCAATTTTTGTCATGAGTAATTAATTCACTGACTATTATTTGAGCAAATAAGATGATAGTGAGATCCAACGCCATAGATTCTACAAGACTACTAGCAAAGCACTAGTTATCTGACCAAAATTTTATGCACTGTCGATTACCTACTTTCCAGGGAATTCCTTGCTTGAAAAATTCCCGATTACAAAGAAGACACTTCCAAACCCAAGAATCACACTATTTGACTTTATACGAGAGGAAAATTTTCTCTTTGCCATATTGGGCACTTAACTGTTTGACCCAAAAATTATTAGGCCAAGTCATAAACTTACAAGAATGTTTTATTAGAAAACCATTATTAATAGGCCCTGTTTTTCTAGAACCTAAACCTCCATACTTTTTGGGTCGACATATCTTATCACATGCCACAAGGGGTAAACCTTTCTACTTATCAGAGTTTCTCCCGAAAAATTCACTATTAATTTTATCTAAGTTAGCGGCAACCATTAGGGGCAACTGAAAACAGTGCTTTGTATAACTAGGTAAAGCTTGAAGATTGGATTAGATAAGAACAACTCTACCAGCCTTGGACAAAAATTTAGCTTTTCAAGTAGACAACTTTGAATTAGCTTTTTCAATAAGGCGAGCAAAAAGATCCTTGGATGGCCTCTGGTGAAAAATTGAGCAGCCTAAATACTTTGCTAATGCTGATCTTTGGGGGATATTCAAAATACCCCATATATTATGTTTATCTAAAGGTTTGGTATTTTTAGAGAATACCACAATCGAATTATAAAAATTAATTAATTGGCCCAAACATTGTCAAAAACTATCCAATGAATTTTTAAGAGCATGACATGCTAATGACAATGTGGCCTTAGAAAAAAGCAAAATGTCATTAGCAAACAAAATACAAGAAATTTTTTCAACTTCAGGTGCAATTTTAACACTGATCGCATACTTGCGATTATGAGTTTGATGGAATATATGTTGTGCAAGGACTTCCATGTATATGACAAATAGGTACGGGGATAGCAGATCACCTTGTCGAAAATCTCTAGTCGGTTTGTAAAAATCGCAAGATTCATTATCAACTATGAGAGATGAGGATACTGTAGTAACACATCCTTTATCCAAGCAATCCATTTATTATGAAAACTCATCTCAGCCATGCAGATGAATATGAAGTCCCAATTTACCCTTTCCGTATTTAATTTGAATGCCACACAACCCCTTTTTCCTTTAGCATAATGATAATTTCATGGGCCACAAAAATATTATCATGGACAGTACCACGAGGAATGAACACACTTTGAGTAGGTTGAATAACCCGCTCAAGAACAGAGTGCATTCTATTGACTAGAATCATAGAAATAATCTTAAATAAAGTGTTGCACAAACTAATTGGGCAAAAATGGTTCGTCTATTCCGGATTGTCAACTATGGGAATCAAAGATATCAATGAGTGATTAATTTCTTTAAGTGTTTTTCCTGAGGAGAAGAAATCCTTTATAGCGAGGCAAAGATGGTCTTTGACTATATTCCAATTATGTTGATGAAACGCGACACTAAAGTCATCTGGCCCAGGAGCTTTGTAAGTATCCATTTGAGACACAGCTGCATTTTGCTCATCTGTGATAGGCTTAACAAGTTCTAGATTCCCTTCCTCTGCAACCATGGGTGTAAATGTGCAAAGCACCCTCCGAATAGGCGAATTATGAGTTGAGCGAAATCTGTTAGTAAAATCATGAATAAATATATGTTGGATAGCATCTGCCTTAGCTATCCATAAACCAAGGTCATGTCTTAGGAGAAGGACAACACAATGACATTTCTTAGTATTAGTTGTTTGATGGAATAGTCGAGAGTTCTGATCGCCATCAACAAGCCATTTCTTTATAAAGAATTTACGCAAGTATTTTTGGTTAAATAAGATTAAATTTTCTAATCCTCTTAATAGGTGAGCTTCCCAATCATTATGTCGCTTGCTGTTTGGAATGAGCGAGAGACAATTTTCCACAAGCTGTAACCTATGTGTATTTTTTTTAACTTGTGTCAGATAATTAGCACAAGTAGTCTTATTCCATCTATGAAGTTCTATTTTATTGGCTTTTAACTTTTTAGTAAGTTGAAATATGGCTGAACCAGAGTGGTCAGTATGCCACTTCCGACATACAATGCACTTCGACAAAAGTTTTGATGGGAAAAAGTGTAGATTTTTGACGAAAAAATGGTCTACTGATTGGAATTTTGATGGAATTTATATCCGTTAAAAAACCATTGGCTGAAATGGACACTCCAGTCAACTCGTCAAAAATACTAACAGAAGCATTTTGATGGACTGCCAGTCCTTCAAAATTTCAATTGACAGACCATACTGATGGACTCACAACCTGTTAATACAATTGTGACGAAAATTGTGATAGAGTGATAGTCCGCCAGAACACTTTTGGACGGAAATTTTGAAGAAAAAGTTTGCCAGTGACAACTCTGAAGATTTCAGGTTTAGATTATCGCCAGATTTTTTACGGGCATTACTGCTAGACTCCGTCACAAATTGTGATGGAAGCAATATTTTTCGTCACAATTTTTGATCTTAAATCCATCAGAAATGTGCTTACCACTCATAATAGGATGTTGGAAGCCTAGATTGCCCAAGAAGCTAGCTTTATAGACTTCCTAGTAAACCTGAGCTTAATCTTAGGGAGCAATGTAATGCAATGATTTTGAGATGAAGGAAACAACTAGAGGGACGTAACGAGGTTGCCAACGATGAGTCTTTCCGTAATAAGAATGAGCATGTTGAGAATGTTGAGAAATAGATGTCTTCACCCTCTGAGGAAGTGATTGATGATGTCGTGAATAAGCCTGATGAGGTTCCTAAGGACCCTAAGATCATTTCCCCAAATCCCTGCACCGCACCTTTACCATTTCCTCAAAGGATGGCTAAAGCAAAACTCGATTCACAATTTGGGTAGTTTTTAGAAGTCCTTAAGAAACTCTACATAAACATTTTGTTTACCGAAGCCCTAACTCAAATGCCTTCATATGCAAAATTTTTGAAAGAAATTCTATCCAACAAAAGAAAGCTTGAAGAGCATGAAACTATAGCTTTCACTAAAGAATGCAGTGCGGCGATCCAAAACAAGCTTCCAGCTAAGCTGAAGGATCTTGGTAGTTTTTTAATTCCCTGCTTGATAGGGAATGTGCTCATAGACTGTGCTTTATGTGATTTAGGGTCAAGCGTGAGCTTGATGCCCCTTTCTATGTGTGAAAAACTGGAATTAGGAGAGATGAGACCAACTACTATCTCGTTACAATTGGCAGACCGTTTTCTTAAATACCCCGTGGGTATTTTAGAGAATGTTCTAATGAAAGTAGGGGATTTATATGTACCAGTAAACTTTGTGATTCTAGAAATGGATGAGGATACACAAACCCCCATCATTCTTAGGAGGCCATTCCTGGCCACTGTAGGGTGTCGTATCGATGTGAAAAACAATACACTATCTTTTGATGTGGGAAATGATCATGTGGAGTTTAATTTACTAAAAGCTGTTAAGTTTCCTTCCATTTCTGATGAGTGTAATAAGGTTGATGTGGTTGATGGTTTAATGCGGGAAACCGTGTTTAACCTTGATTCTAATGATCCACTTGAGAACTTGACATTGAACAATAGCACTACTAAGGATGAAAATCCCGAAGTAGCCAAGTGTGCTCAACTTCTGAAAGCCTCTCCACCAATTCTGCTTTCCTTTGCTAAGGTGGAATCATTACAAGAACAAAGTAAGCCCTCGTCTGATGAGGTAAAAGCTCCCGATGTAGAACTGAAGCCTCTCCCTTTATCCCTAATGTATGGATTTCTTAGACCAAAATCTACATACCCAGTGATTGTGAATGCAAGTTTGAATGCATCCCAAATCAACTCTTTGCTTAGAGTACTTAGGAAGCATCGTAAAGTCATAGGATACACCCTTGATGACTTAAAAGGATTTCATTCTTCTTTGTGTATACATCAAATCTTAATGGAAGACGATCATGAGCCTTCAATTGAACACCAAAGGAGATTGAACCCTAGCATGCAAGAGGTGGAGAAAAAGGAAATTTGAAGTTGGTTAAGGTCGGCGTTATCTACCCTATCTCTTATAGTGGGTGGGTAAGCCCAGACCATGTTGTGCCTTAGAAAGGAGGGATGACTATTGTCAAAAATGAGAATAATGAGCTAATCCCTACTAGGATTGTCACAGGCTGGCTTATGTGCATTGATTATCGAAAATTGAATAAAGCCACCCGTAAAGATCATTTTCCCCTTCCCTTCATTGACAAATGCTTGAACGATTGGTTAAGGACTCATATTTTTCCTACTTGGATGGATATTTGGGATTCTTTGAAATCCCTATCCATCCTAATGACGAAAAAACGACTACTTTTACATGTCTTTATGGTATGCATGCTTACATAAGAATGCCATTTGGGTTATGCAATGCCTTTGCCACATTTCAACGTAGTATGATGGCCATCTTTTCTAATTTTATTGAGGACATAATGGAAGTCTTTATGGATGATTTTTCTGTGTATGGTGCAACCTATGACAAGTGAATAACTTATCTAAGGTTTTACAACAACACGAAAATGTGAATTTGGTCTTGAATTGGGAGAAATGTCATTTTATGGCACAAGAGGGGGTTGTCCTTGGTCATGTTGTCTCTAATAAAGGCATTGAAGTTGATAAAGCAAAGGTGGAGGTGATTGAGAAATTGTCACCACCAACCTCTTTAAAAGGTGTGAGGAGTTTTCTCGAACACATCGGTTGTTACAGGCGGTTCATTAAAGATTTTTCAGAAATTGTAAAACCTCTCACTCATTTGCTTATCAAGGTTGTGCCTTTTGAGTTTAATAAAGAATGCTTGAGTGCTTTTCACAGGTTAAAAGAGGCATTAATCACAGCCCCACTAATGCAAGAGCTAGATTAGGAGCTACCTTTTGAAGTAATGTGTGATGTAAGTGACTCTGCAGTAGGGGCGGTTCTAGGCTAGTGAAGGGACAATAAGCCATATGCCATATACTATGCAAGCAACACTCTTGATGGGGCTCAAGTGAATTATGCCACGACTAAGAAAGAGTTCTTAGCAATTGTCTTTGCCTTGGAAAAATTTCGATCCTATTTGATCAATTCTAAGGTCATCATTTTCACGGATCATGTCGCTTTGAAACATTTAATGAAGAAATCCGACTTCAAACCTCGACTCATCCGATGGGTCCTCTTTCTTCAAGAGTTTGATTTGGAGATCAGAGATAAGGTCGGGTTGGCAAATGTGGTTGCCAATCATCAATCTTGTTTAGGGCTAAGGGCCACTCCTAGTGAAGAGCTCCCCATTGATGACTCTTTCCTCGATGAGCAGCTATTCACCATATACCAGCAAGCTACCCAAGGGTATGCTAATTTGGTAAACTTTAAGGTGCATGGAGTGTTACCTCAAGGATTGCCCTACCAACAAAGAAAGAAGTTCTTTACTGATGCCAAATACTATGTGTGTGAAGAACCTTTCCTTTACAAGATATGTGGAAATAGGATTTATAGAAGGTGCATGCCTGAAGATGAGGTCCGTATTGTCTTGCACCATTGCCATGCTTCAACCTATGGTGGCCATTATGGACCAGATAAAACGATTGTGAAAGTACTCCAAGTAGGTTTCTATTAGCCCACACTCTTTAAGGACGCAAGAAATTTGTCATGACTTGTGATAGATGTTAGTGAACAGGGAACATTTCCAAGAGGCATGAGATGCCTCAAAGTGGCATACTTGAGGTAGAGTTATTTGATGTATGGGGGATTGACTTCATGGGTCCTTTTCGTCTTTCCCACAACAACCTTTACGTCTTTGTGGCGGTTGACTATGTTTCCAAATGGGTGGAGGCCATTGGCTCCTCAGCGAATGATTCCAAGCTTATCCTTAAGTTTCTCAAGAAAAATATTTTCGCAAGGTTTGGCATGCCAAGAGCTCTTCTAAATGACAATAGTACACACTTTTGCAACAAGCCACTTGAGTTACTATTAAAAAATATGGGATATTTCATAAGATCGCTACGCCTTACCACCCCCAAACAAGTGGGAAAGTGGAACTCTTGAATAGAGAATTGAAGAGCATATTGGAAAAAATAGTGGATCGGTCCCGCAAAGATTGGTCCTTCAAGCTTGATGATGCTCTTTGAGCGTACCGCACTGCTTGCAAGACTCCTTTAGGCACCACTCTATACCGGTTGGTGTTTGGGAAGTCTTGTCGCTTGCCAGTAGAGATGGAACATAAGGCATATTGGGCTATAAAGACACTCAATTTTGATCTTAAGACAGCCGAAGAATGGAGATTTTTGTAACTAAATGATCTAGATGAGCTAAGGTTGGAAGCCTATGAGAGTTCACAAATTTACAAAGAGCGAATTAAGAAGTGGCATGATAAACATATCATGAGGAAGTGGTTCGAAATAGGAGACATGGTCATATTATTCAACTCCAAATTGAGATTGTTTTCGAGCAAACTAAAGTCCCGATGGTTAGGACCATTTAAGATCACCAAGGTTCAAGCCAATGGAGCAGTTGAAATATGGAGTGTCCACCGATGCGTTCACAGTTAATGGACATCAATTAAAACCATATCTTGTGGGACAAACTATTGGTAAAGCCAACGTCTATACACTTACTAATTCGGAACAAACATAGAAGAAGGGTCAAGCTCTTGACCTTAAAAGAGCACTTCTTGGGAGGCAAGCCAAGCTCTTTTCTTTTTTTTTTCTTTTTCTTTCCTTAGCTTCAATTTTTACTTTTTTTTTTGTAGTTTGTGAAAAAAAAGAGAGAAATAAAAAAAAGAAAAAAAAACTATGGAGTAAAATGTTTGGAACTACAGCCAATATACTCAGCACTGCGATCGTGGGGTGCCCCCCCAGAAAAATTGAAAAAAAAAGGAGTCAGCAAACACCACGGTCGGACTGTGGTGAACTCCACGGTCCGTTGTGACCTGCTACGGCCCGCAGTATAGGTTTTTTGCCATGGTGCGCTTTCATTTTCTCTCACACTTCATCTTCTTCACGAGACTCTCTCTACCTCCATTTTCTCTCTCTAAACCTCCATAATTACAACCTTCATTCTTACCTCAGTTCTTCTCAAATTCCACCCATTTTCACCCAAAATCACCCCTATGCACTTAATCTTTCCTTTTTCCACACAAATTTCATCTCTATTCTTCTTCTTGTTCTTTTTCGAACTCATCTCACGTCGCTCATCCACCATACCCATCTTTTTCTCTTTCTTATTCTTCTTCTGTTTACTTAATTTCTTTATTTTTCTTTTTCAAATTTTCTTGTTTAGGTTATAGTTTTGGTTTTTATTTCATTTTGCAACAATGGCACCTACCAAGAGACAAAAGAATATTAAGGAGGTTGGATCCTCAAGTCAAGCACCAACCCGACCTCAAAGGACATCCCAAACCTCTACCAATGCACGAGCTCAAGGTAACATTCCTCAACCCCTTGGTTTAATGAATCCTGATCATGTTGCTAGATATAATTGTTTGAATGAACGCATGGTTATAACAACTAGATATTATGATGAGGAATTGTTAGCTCGATCAGGAATGTTAGATGATATTAAGTGGTTATTTGCACGAGGTGGTATGGGACACTTTTTCGAAATAAAAGAGCATACATATCGAGACCTAACCCTAGAGTTCCTGAGTACACTCCATGTCGAGGTCACTAGAGGGCCTTATTGTCAAGCCGGGTACATATCATTTTATTTGTAGGGAAAATTTTACAAGTTGAACTTAGGTATCTTTAATGGTATATTCGGTTCTCCACCTAGTACGGATTTACCGAATCACCAAGTCCCCCTCAAATTCAATCCGAATGCATTTTGGGGCGAACTTTCAGGGAGTGTTAGGTACAACACTAGTTCATTAAAGTGCACTCATTTTAGGAACTCTTGCATTAGAGTAGCTCAGCGTATCTTGGTTTGTTGTTTCTTTGCTTGGGACGATAGTCTGAATGTCCCGAGATTATCTGAGTTATACTTTTTGTCTTGTATACTTGGCGGTAGCCAGCTTGAGGCCGATTCATTTTTGGCTAGGCAATTGTATAATACTGCTGTTAGCACTAAAGGTAGGATAGTCATAGGTGGTATTGTGAGTACTATTGCTAGATTTTTGGTATTGAGCCCAACCCCGAGGATAGAGTTTCTGGGTCCGAGCGACTTGATCAAGCGACTTTTGAAATTATGAACTTTTGTAAAGCTGAGGCTGGGCGTTTATGTTGGATTTACCTTAGGGACCGGCTTTTGCCGCTTCCCAATGTCGATCGAACCACCTTACTTCACCGGGCTAACTTTTATTGGGTACCTGGTGATGACGAGCTTGTTCAACCCACATGCCATCATCCAACCCCTCATTCTAGTCAAGCAGGACCTGGTTCTTCCTCTCAACCACCCCCTCCTGACTATACCGACCTCCAAGACACCCTTAGACCCATTCAAGAGGAGCAAGTTTCCGTTCAAGCATTTGTTGCTTCAGATAGCGCCGCTCTTTAGGACTTTGTCCAAGAGCACCACGATGAGCTTCGTGGGATACTTACTACCCAAACGCAATATTTCCAGGACTCTCGGGCTTATGAAAAGACCTAGCGGGATTGGCATATCTCTTATGGCCAACCACACGATCCTCCTCCACCACCTCCTTTCTAATTGCTTTGTGCTACTCTCCTTCCGTTTTTCTATTATGTGCCCATATTGAGGGCAATGTGTGATTCAAGTATGGGGGAGTTAGTCATTATATTTGGCGTCTGATGCCTGATTTGGCTTGGTGTCCTTGTCCTTTGGAGTTTTTGTTTTAGGTTTTAGTTTTGTTTAGCGGTATTTTAGTAAGTGCGTTTAGTTTTCTTTTCTTTCTAGGTTGCATTTTTGTTTTTTTATTAATCCCTTTGCATTTTCGTTTGCATTATTATTAGGAGCATGCATGTACTAGAAAAAAAGCAAAGTTGAACAAAAAATCCTCCGTTGATGATCTTTTTAGATTAGGTAGACTTCTTTGGTTTAGTTTGATCACTTGATTCACCAAATTGTGCATAAAATGTTTGAGAATGAGTTTGTGAAAACGAGATCCATGTTTTGACCTCATATTGGGTGCGAGTTAATTACCCCATGAGTCTTTACATAAATTTTGGCATGTGCTAACTAATGAGCTAGTTATGACCTTGGTAGATGTCCTATGAGGCTTTGAGATTTTAGAGACTAGTTATCAATTTAGTCTCATATTTCTTTCGTGTGTGACTCTTCCTTGACATCATTTCACTAGAACTGCCTTTGATCCTCATTCAAGATCACATTTCGCCTATGTATTTAGGCAATATGATTGAGGTATTTTTCTTTAATTTGTTAAACCCAACAGCCATATAGCCACCTTTGTTGTATATTATATCCCTTGCTAGCCACTTGGAGTCTATATCCATTTTTCTTGATTTGAACCTCCTATTATATCCTATGGCCAAATGATTATCTTACACTTAAGCTAAGACTAGAGGAGCGTTTCATTTTTTTGCATCAAGTTTGATAGGGCACTAGTAAGGTGGATTATTCTCTTGTAGTGGGCTTTGGTTGTTTGGTGGAGGGATGTGAGATCTTGATAAATCCCTCTTCTAATTGTACAAAGTTTAGAGAAGAGTTGGAATTTAAAGTTCGTTATAAATTTTTCTCGGCTAACTCATTTGATAAAAATATAAAAAAGCAACACAAAATGAAAAAAAAGAAAGAGAAAAGCGAAAAAAAAGGGAGAAAGTGTTAGCCTTGTTGGAATTGTAAATTCTTGTGATTTTCAACTCTTTCTGTCTTCAATTAGGGAAGCATTTTGTTGATAAATTATAATGGTCTAAGAAGGATGTAGTATGATGCATTGTAATCGTTTAACTCTTAGTCTATAGCTTCTAGCTCCTCATTTCCAAAACATTTGTTCCTCTCTTGCCTTACCCATCGCCTCGTTACAACCCTATGAAAGTCCTCATGATTGTCTAGTGTGTTTGCATTTCAGTGATGGAGAATTTGAGAGTCTTGTCAAGCTTATGGTAGATTTGAGTCCAAGGAATAATAAGAATTAAGGGAACCTTTACATTCATACATTTTCAAACACATGAGTGATGAGTGCAACATAACTATAGTGAAGTTCTACTGGCCCTGCTCGCCTCACTTGTTTCATATGTTGAATGACTATATTTGACGATTTGAGGGGATTGATTTAAGTTTGACATTGTGGTCTATCAAGTAGTTTTCGAAAATTTCATTCCCTAATCTGTTGCTAATGATTTTTGTATCATTTTGGGCTACCTTTGGATCAGCTTTGCTGGTGGAATGTTACCTATATCTATCCTAAGGAAGTTGTGTATATTTTTGGTTTTAGCATTGCTTAAGGACAAGCAACAGTTTAAGCATGTGGAAGTTTGATCAATGCTTAATGTATACATAATTTTAGGGCTATTTTGCCACATTTTTAGGAGAATTATGTGCTTTAAGTCATAATCTATACTCCTATTCTCGATTTATGCTTGGGTATGGTTGTTTGATGTGTTTTGCAGGACTTTAGGCCTTTTTACCCAACATTTTACCCTTGTTGGATGTATTTTGACCTCCTCCACGGATACCGATGTGATGCTACAGCCGTGGAGCAAGTAAAGAGTAGAAAACCGGTTCCAACCAAGACCACGATCGGACTGTGGTACCTATGACGGACCGTGGTGAGGTGTGAAACTGTTGCCTCTTCGTCTTCCTTCGGCTGTATGGCTGAAATGATCCAAACTTTAATATAAAAGGGTGTCGTTCAGCAGCAATGGAAGATGGAGCTAATATAGCATAGTCCATTTTCTTTCTCAAATTTCGCTCTTTTTAGTTAAGATTCTTAGTTTGATTATTATTTTAGTGAAAAATCTTGAGTGTGTGTGTTTGATTTTGAAGCGGTTTGAAGCCCATGGTTGAAAGGCTGTCTCAATCAAGCTTTTCCTCTTAGATTTCACCAAAACGTTGGTTAGTTGTTTAATCATTAATCATGTATGAGTAGTTTATTTTGTCTAGGGATTTAGTAGTTTATAAAAGTGTGGTTGGATCATGTTTTAATCTATAGAATTGTGCTTATTTCATGATTGGTTTGATTTCGTTGTATGAAGTGATTATCATGTTGTGAGTAGATTTTTGGCTAATGTTTGCTTGCACACTTGAAACAATTGAGTGAAAAACTGAAACGTGACGTTTGATTGCTAGACTGCTTGATAAAACCTGACATAACATCGTTTCGAAAGAGAGATTTGCATGTTAGGAGGACTAGAATGTAATTGAAGATATTCAACTTGGATTAAGAAAAATTAGTTTGAAAGAATGACTTTTGCTTAGTTAAGGCAAATTTGGCTGATTTTGAAAAAATAGACTAAATTTCTGGAGAGATTGTAATTCCTTGAGATTAATCGATTAGAGAAAAGCACATGCTTATTATTTTGATCCAATCAACTTTTGTAACTACATGTTTTCCTAAGCATTTTTTCCTAATTGATTTAAAATTAGTGAATTAGAAGTTATTAAATCGAAACCCCTTGAATTAGAATTTTGCTTAGCATATTTTGATAGACAAAGCTCGATAGATTACATTGGTTCCTGACGAGCGTTCTTTTTATCTATACTACAACTACCTGTGCTCTTGCGGCAGTGGTCAGTGCCAAATATAGGATATCCATAACATCAGCGCGGCGTAATTTAGGGTCTGTTTCAACTTATCAAATTGTTAGGCCTAAATGTCAAACAAAAAGACATACTCAAACTTAGCCAGTAAATGAGTCATCAAACTAAAAGTTTGATTGTCATGAACAAACTGTCTAGGAAAAATAGTGGCCCCTAAGTCCATGAGTCCTTTAATTTCAATATGCCCAAGAGTCTAGTCCAAATAACAGTCATAGGCACAAAGTTCTTCGACTCTAAAAATTCAGACTTAGATTTCTCAAGGATAAGGTCACTAATGATAGCAACAAAAGAAAAGGATTTATATTGAACACAAAAATCACATTTAGGCCTTCATTTTCAACTAGCTCGTATGGAATAGAATCATATTCCACACAAAGAATATCATCATCAAATTTTAAATTACTGGGCTCAACCAACCCCTCGCATGACTTCTATAAACAAATATCTTCTAACTCATCTATATTATGATGCTTATCTTCAGTTGTGATTTTTAGATCTAACTAACTAGCATTCTCAAATTCTTCACCTTCCTCAAACTCAAAAGAGTCATTAAAGGGGTGGGTGGGTCAATAGAAATTAGGACATCCTCAGTGACATCTTTAGGTGAGCTAACTTTCGGTTTAAGGTTAGGGGATAGAGACACAGAGTGGTCACTCTCTTATTCTAGGGTAGGAAAAGAAATATCATCATGTAAATCAGGCCTAGTAAGATAAGTGGGCTCAAAATCATCGAAAAGACTAACTTCAGATTTAGGAGATTCTAAACTAGAGTCAGGCTCATTACAATCGTCCATATTCTAATTGAGATAGTAAGAACATTCAACAATTCTCTCTTTTATAATCTCTACCATTCATAAGTCATTTCATTTATTGTCTTTCCAAGACTTGCACATGTAGTGTCCATATAATCACGATAAGGACAATTATAAGTATTATGATAAGAAGAATCACAATAATCACACAAAATAGGGAGCACATAAGAGTAACATTGGTGATCATACAAATCTATGAAGTGATCCTAGTGGCCGGTGAGGATTAACAGGAAAAACATACTCGCCATGAGTAGGGTATCCTAAGGTCCCTCTAACTTGTTCAAACTCATAAGTGTCTCAAACTAAGTTTTTGAAAAAATCTCAAACCTCATATTGAGTTCTCGACAATAGTTGTAATAAATCTCCAGGAGACATAGACTCAACATGACCTCGGAATTCAACATTCAGACCCACATCAATGACCTCACAAATTTCCCAGTTAAATTTCCCAGTTTTGACCCACATCAACGATAATTGTTAAATCTCAATAGATAACTCCAAAAAAGTTCATGCTCAAATTGTGGGAAATTAAAAGATGGCATTCTTGAAACTCTTTTTTCAATTTGAACATTTTTTGATTTTTTTTTTCAGATTTTCAATTTTATTTCAATTTTAAAGTTTTTTTTAAAAGGCAAAATATCAATGACTCTAAAACACTAATTCGAAACTAATTCCTAAAACAAAAACAAGACACTTAAATAATTAATCAACAAAATAAACTAACAAAAATAAAATTATATTATGAAAAGAAAAATAAAGACCAAAATAACTTAAAAACCAAGAAGTAACCTAACATAAAAAAACCGAAAAGAAGCACAAACACAAAGCACAAGCATCATTTTCTTTTCTTGATTTTTTTTGACACATGAAACAAAAAACAGAAAATAAGCTAAACAAAAACAAAAACAGAAAACATCAACTAAACTAACACACAAAGATTATAAACTAAAACCTAAACACGCAAATAAAGATCAAGTTCTTAAGAAAGCAACAACGATCAAATTTTTTGGAAAGCAATGAATGTCAAAAATTTTGAGGAAGATGGGTGAATAAAAAAAAGAACCAAATTTTAACAACTCAATGCAAATAAAGTGGGCAATTAAGTCAACTACCAAGAAACTAAATTATTTCTACAACTATTCAAAACAATTAACGAATAAAACTAGTAATCAATTTCAACACTGTCCCCGACAATGACGCCAAAAACTTATAGTATCTTAGAAATTGTGAAAATAAGTCATAAATGTATAGCCGTGGTTGTAGCACTTTACAGGTTGTCCACATAGATAGGTTGAATTTAATCACTAGTATTAAACTACTAAACTAATTTTAAATAATTTAACTAAAACTAATTTCCAATCATTGCAAGTAGCCTCACAGAAACCCTAATTTAAATCATGAAATTAAAATAAAAACTATAAGAGAGAAGAAAGAAATTACCTCGACTACTTAGCCTGACTAGATATGGAAAATTCGAATCTTGGATGAGAGATTGCCTCTACACTTCAATATCAACTGTCGGCTCGAAAGAGTAACTAAGATTGAAACTTTGAACGAAAAAGAATTTTTGGAAAGACTAAAATTGAAACTAATAAACTTTGAATTGAAACTAAAAGTAGAAAACTTTGAATTGAAGCTAGAACTTAGAAAAATTAAATAAAAACTAAAAATAGAAAAATTGAAACTAGAATAAAAATTTGAAATTAAATTCAACTTGAAAGAATTCCTACAATTGCAATTATCTCCCGAACTCTAAAACTAATGTTATAAGACAGAGGGAGAGAAATTGATGATTTCACAAGCACCCCCAAGCACTCCCTATTTTTACTAGTGCCAAGCCCCCGAACTTTCCTAATTATACTTGAATTCTACTTTGCCATAAATTATTTTTCACTTTCCTAATTCCACCCAATTTCTAATAACTTAGAAATTTTGGAAAATATCACATGTTTGCATAAATTTAGCCGCCTCTCTTGTTTTGCCGAACTACTTGAATCTGGGTGGCTAAGTGGTCGCGCATAGAACATGACGGGAAAGGAGCAATGGATTCTATGCTCGAGATTGTATTATCTTGATTTCCATTGCTTACCGCGTAATTTCTACGCCTATAATTTCATTAAATCTTTATTTCCTACAAAATCATACAAACCAAATAAAAACTAAAAATAATCTCAATTATGAGTAAAAACTAAGTGATTAAGAGTGCTTAGTAGGATACTTTTGGTGCCCAAACAAAATGAAGTAGTGAGTTTTTTTATTGGTTGTTCATTGTGACGGGTCAGCCAAAATTTTCGTCAAAATGGTCCGTTTAAAATTGCATTGAGATCCATGCAACTTGACGCACTGTGAAAATCCTTGATTTTCCGTCAAAATTTTCATCAAAATTTTTTACGAATCAACTTTCTATCAAAATAGTCCGTAAAAAACTACATCGAGTTTTGGATAACCTGACACATCGTCAAATTCCTGATTTTCTGTCAAAATTTTTGACAGATTAAATTTCTATCAAAATAGTCAATCAAAATTTAAATGCAATTTTATAGTATAAGAATGCTGACGACACAAGACATTCTGAATCCCTCATCCCTGAAGCACGACGATACAAAAGCAAACGCAAAGAGTAACAACACATAGCATTAAACTTCGCGGCAAGCACTGGAAAAATGAAGCACTAAGTGACGGGCATAGTGGACAGCCGTCAGTCCAAAATTTATATCTGTACATGCATATATCTTAGAAAAACAATGCATTAGAAACCCAATTGAGTCTGAACTTCCTTGAAAGGAAGTAAGTCCAAAAAGGTCCAAGAAATTGAACTTGTAATTGAACAAAGAGTTGCTAATAATGAGCCTATTGGAAGTAACGACAAAATCAACCTCTTTTATTGCTACTCCTTGCCACACATAGGAGGATGAGAGGCTTGTTGTGGGGTTTTTATTATTCCCTCTTTCTTGGGCTTGTTGAATTCCTTTGGACTTGATTTTATTAGTTTTGTGGGGTAAGGGTGAACACCATACACACGTGCGTGTACTGCCCGCCCACGAGCTCGGTTCAGGCCGGCCAGACGCGAGACGGCCGAGAGAGTGTTCCGTGGAATGTGGGCCTTATCTGCTAATTTTTTGGAGAAAAAAATATTTTACCATTTTTGTCCATTGGCTGCATAACCACCAGTATTCACTTGTAGATTTCTATCCGATTTTTCCCCACCAACGGCTAGTGGCCTTAGTGTTTAGCAGCAAGAGTGGTGGTCCTATTTTTTAGCCACAAATTCATTTTGCACCACAATTGTTCCCTTCTTTTTCTCACCTCCAACATCTCCATTCTATAGTATAAATAGTCTGCTCCCGTACTACTTAAACTCACACCAAGCATCTCCTCTCCTGTCCTCTCCTTCTCCACTTTTTATTGCTCTGCTATTTTTCTCTATTCTGGACAATTGTAGTCTTGTGTATTCCAAGCTCCTAGCAGTAAGTAAACACGTTCAGCAAGCTAGTTGTGTAAGCCTTAGGAATTGAACAACTAATTTCGATTTGCACCGAGGTCAAGCCGAAATTGCTTTCAAGACAGTGGTACTCCCACGACAGCTCGAGCTCTCACTCCCTTACCGTTGATTTAGATCTACTTTTTCTATAGTTTGAAAGCTATTTTGTCTGTCATATACAAATCTATGGCTATTTCTATCAACAAAGCTCTCGCAGATCTCTCAAAACTCGAAGCTCTCGACAGAGCCAACTACAAACGTTAGTCCCAAAAGTTTCTAATTTTCTTTGAACAGTAAGAAGTAGATTATGTGTTGTTCTCTAACCTACCTAAAGAGAACAATGCATCTGAAATCTTTGCTGCTTCACCTGATGGAATAGTCAAAGATGAAAGCAAGACTGCTGATGGGGCTACCTTAAAAAAATTCGAGAAAGACAACAAAGTAGTAAGGGGACATCTATTGAATTATATGACTAATCCCCTGTTCGATTTGTTTGTCACCTTCAAATCTGCCAACGTCATCTGGGAGAAATTCGAGGTCAAGTATGGAGCTAATGATGCTGAAAGGAAGAAATATATGGTTGGTGAATGGCTGTGTTTTTAGATTGTTGATCACAAGTCGATCATAAAACATGTTCAAGTTTGTGAGAACCTATGTGCTGAAGTTCTGAGTGAGAACATGAAGATATGCCTGATTCTACCTACTAATGTGCTGATCGAGAAATTTTCACCATCTTGGTGTGACTACAGGAACCAGCTCAAACATAAGAAGAAAGATCTCGCTCTACAGGAACTGATAAGCCACATGAGAATAGAAGAAGCTCATCACCTGAAAGACAAGATAGATTCTCTTTCTTTAAATTCTTCTAAAGCTAACCTAGTTAAATCTATTGTGGCTACAAATAGAGACATGTTTAAAGGCAAAGGTAAGAAGAACCTCAACTCAAGCTATCCTCAGCAACAGAACAAGTTCAGCAATAAGATCCCAAAACCAAAGGGGTTATGCTATGTCTACGATAAGTCGAGGCATAAAGCATACTAGTGTCCACTTCACAAAGGGTAGTCATAGCCAAACCGAAAGCTAGTGGCACAGGCCAACCTTGCCAAAGACATAGAAATCATCTGTGCAGTGGTCAAAGAGGCAAATCTAGTGGCAAACAATATTGAATGGATCTATCATACTGGAGCTTTAAGGCACCTTTGCGCTAACAAAGAG
The DNA here is from genome assembly GCA_017589665.1 of Selenicereus undatus. NCBI lineage: Eukaryota > Viridiplantae > Streptophyta > Magnoliopsida > Caryophyllales > Cactaceae > Selenicereus > Selenicereus undatus. The sequence continues at coordinate 24,555,938 of JACYFF010003369.1, forward strand.
AGTATGCAAGACTGTAAAGAAGTGACATATGGTGAATGCGTCTACATAGGAAATTCTACGGCGGTTAGAGTTATGGTAAAGGGAAGATTCTTCTTAAATTTACATATGCCAAATTACTGCCATTAAGCAATATGCTGTATGTGCCTTTTCTTCATCAAAACTTGGTTTCTAGCATACTTCTCAACAAAGCCGAACTAAAAACTGTTGTTAGAGATGACAATTCTTATCTCTCATAATGGGGTCTTTGTTGGGAAGGGATACTTGAATGGAACTTTGTTTTTACTTAATCTTGCTTCTAAGACCATGAATGGAAGTGCTTCTAGTTCTGCTTATATTGTTGAGTCTGTTGATTTGTGGCATAGTAGGCTAGGCCATGTTAATTTTGCTTCCATTAAACAACTCAAGAATATATGCTTAATTCTAGCTGTGAATATTGATAATTTCTCTAAATGCCTGTGTGTGTAGAAGGTAAACATGCTAAAAAGCCTTGCAAACCCGTTACTAGTAGAAAAATAGAATAACTAGAACTACTGCATTCGGACCTAGTACACTTCGAAAACATAGTCAGCAAAGAATGTAAAAAATACTACTACATCACCATTGTGGATGATTACTCAAGATATACAAGAGTATACCTACTTAAGTCCAAAAATGAGGTTGAAGGAACAGTTTTAAAATATAAGGCAAAAGTGGAAAACCAATGGGACCAAAAAATCAAACATCTTAGAACCGATAGGGGTGCAGAGTATGAGACTAACTCTTTGACTACCTTCTATGAGAAGAATGGTATTATACATGAGGTTAGTGCACCCCGTACTCCCCAACAGAATGGGACTATCAAATGCCAAAATAGAACCCTTAAAGAAATGATGAATGTCATGCTTCTAAGTTCGGGGCTTTATGATAATATGTGGGGGGAAGTTGTTTTGTTTGCTTGTTATAATCTTAATAAAGTTACCCCCTAAAAAATTAGACTAGACCCCATATGAACTATGGAAAGGCTACGCCCCCAACTTGAGCTTCTTAAGTGTATGGGGGTGTTTGACTAAAGTTCCCCTACCTGACCTAAAATGAGAAACATAAGTCTTAAAACCTTTGATTTTGTGCTTATTGGTTATGCCCAAAATAATGTTGCATATAGGTTCATGCCATCAAATAACTTCTCTATTTGTGAATTAAGGGATGCAGAATTTTTTGAGCATGTTTTCCCTTTGAAGAAGAATGAAACTATGCCCATACATGATGACGAGAACATGCCTGCTTCTAGTTCTGTAGATAGAGAATCAATTGATGAACCTAGGAGGAGTAAGAGATAGAGTTGAGACTAGTTTTGGTCCTAACTTTCTTACTACCTATTTGATTGAAGACTTTAATGTGAATTTATTAACTGATGAACTGGTTTATACTTTCTTTATCAAAGAAGATCCACAAGCTTTCATAGAGGCCATGAGATCAATAGATGTTAGTTTCTAGAAAGAGCCCATTAAAAGTGAATTAGACTCTGTAATGTCTACTTAAACTTGGGAGTTGGTTAACTTACCTAAGGGTAGTAGACCTATTAGTAGTAAGTGGATCTTTACAAAAAGAAGTTAAGACCTAATGGTTCAATTGATAAATACATCGCCAAACTAGTGATTAGAGGATTTGACAAGAAGAAAGGGATTGACTACTTTGACACTTATTCTCCTGTTACCAAGATAGCCACCATTAGGACTCTACTTGCCTAGGCGGCTATAGATTTTCTTGTCTGCATCAAATGGATGTGAAAACAACATTTCTTAATGGTGACTTATAGGAAGAGATTTATATGTCTCAACTTGAGGGATGTGTGGTTACTAGGTAGGACAATAAAGTATGCAAGCTTAGAAACTCCCTCTACGGCCTAAAACAGGCCCCTAAGCAGTGGTATGAAAAGTTTGACAATATGATGATGCAACATGGTTTTGTTGTGAACACTTTTGATTCTTGCGTGTATTCTAAATTGATTGGTTCAGATTGTGTGATAATATGTCTTTGTGTTGATGACATGTTGATCATCGATACTAATGTGCATGTTGTTAATGAGACTAAAAATTATTGTGTTCCCATTTTGAAATGAAGGACATAGGGGAGGAAGATGTGATCTTGGGGATAAAAATTAGAAAGACAAATGATGGGTTTTCTTTGTGTTAGTCTTAATACATTGAGAAAATATTAAAGAAATTTAACAATTCTGATGTGACTTCGGTGCAAATTCCCTATGATCCTAGCATACACCTTAAGAAGAACAAGGGATCTAGTATTTCCCAAACTTAGTATGCTAAAATCATAGGAAGTATTATGTTTCTTATAAATTATATTTAACCTACCATTGCCTATGCTATCAGTAGGTTAAATCGTTATACTCATTACCCTAGTAAAGAACATTGGGATGCATTGTTTTGATTACTCAAGTACCTAAAAGGTACTATGGGCTGTTGTTTGCATTTTAATAAATTTCCTACTATGTTAGAAGGATTTTGCGATGCAAACTAGGTATCTGGTAATGATGAAGTTAGCTCTACTAGTGGTTATGTGTTTACCTTAGGTGGAGGAGCTATTTCATGGAAGTCTACCAAGAAGATTTGTATAGCTCGCTCCACCATGGAAGTTGAATTCATTATTCTTGAGTTGTCAGGTCAAGAAGTAGAATGACTGAAAAATCTACTAGTAGATATGCCATTGTAGGGGAGGTAGCCCACGGCTATTTCCCTTTACTAAGACAGGCATATGGCAATCGGAGTCGCATATAGCATCGTGTATAACAGAAAAAAGAGACACATTCGCATCAGACATAGTGCCATGAAACAGATGCTAAAACTTGGCGTCATCTCCTTGGAATATGCGAGATTCAAGATAAATTTAGCAGATCCATGACCAAGGGCTTGACCAGGAGAATACTTCTCGAGAGGTTTAGGCGAATGGGACTAAAGCCCATTGATTGAGATAATATGGTGGGTACCCACTTGTGGTCAAACGAAGCCATATTGGTCTCAATATGCACTACATATTCATCCCTATGGCGTATAGTAGTGCTTCTGAGAGGTTGAGCTCTTATGCTCTTAATGGATCCATAGCCCATTAGGGTGATGCTACGGAGACGCATTTAATGGATTCACCGATTGATATGTTTGAGGTTGAGCAAAGTCTTGCTCTTAATAATTCCATATCCATGATTATGGTAGTCCAAGGTATGCACATGGCCTTAAAATGCGCAAGTGAGTTATCATATAATACTTTGTTTTCGGCAACTGTAGTCTTAAGTGTTCTAAGCTTTTGGCCGTGAGTGCACTCATTTAGGAAGCTACCTGTGTAAACCCTGGGGAGCGAACGATGTTTTCGATTTACATCGAAGTCGAGCCGAAATTGCTTTCAAAGCAGTGGTACTCCCACGGCACAGCTTCGATTCTCATTCCTTTGCCATTGATTTAGAGTTGCTTTTTCTACAGAGCTTGCAAAAGAATATGAATTGATCTCCGGTTGGGGTGAAGAGCACTAAGCAACACACCTACCGATAAGCAAACAACAAGGCATGCTTGTCCAGAGGAAGCGTCAAAGTAGAGAGAATCAAAATATGGGGCAAAATAAAGTCCACAAAGCAATTCTAGAAATAACATTTATCATAATCCAAATCAAGGGTATCGCTAACAATTTTTACTAATGACCTGTATATGCCAAGTGGACAATATATAATATGTATCTACCAAGTGGACAATATATAATGACAACAGGGCCGACACAAGGGGTCTTGCCAAGTCCCCCATTTTGTAAATCCAAAAATCAAATAAATCAATATTACAACAACCTTTAGCTAGCTAAATAAAAATAATGATAACCAAATTGATTGAAGCCAAGTCAACAAACATAAACCCATATACCATATAACAAAAGCCACACCATAATATAGATAAATAGTGATGAGTGAAAGTAACAAACTAGATTTTTGAATTGATTTAGAAGTGAGACATGGCCAGAACCCTCCATGGAAGGACACTAGACCTACATAGTTCACAATAGTAGTAGTACGTTAATGATACTAGAAGAATATGACCACCAATTTGTGACAATGTCAGAGGCGGAATCAGATATGGAGGCGAAGGCGAGAATTACGACAACGGTAGGTAAACATGGACAAAAATCACATGGGTTTCAGCCGAAGCAATCAAGAGGAATCAAAAGGAGCGGAGAAGGTTGAAGGCCTTATCGACAGAAGCATGCGAATCACTGTTGAGATATGAGAATAGAGATGGGCGAAAGCAACTAAGGGCTATCAGATGTACTTCGAGTTTGGTAAAATATAGGCCGCCGTGTTTCAATTTTATAGATTTAGGGTTGGCTTGACAAGTTTAGAGAGTCTTTTTTGTTACTTATGCCTCTTTTGTCAAAATTAAAATGCAATATAGTTATTACTCAAAATTGTTCATATGTAACACCCCATATTTTTTGCTATTAACTTTGATCTATATGATATTGTTAATATGTGATTTATGTGTATATCTTATATGTTTTCACTTTAGATACAAGTGTATGTGCTTTAATTTATTAGTATGATGTTTGAGGAATTACTAGATTGCCCTAAAAAAAGAAGAAATGGAGTAAATTGACTTGGTAAAAAAAAAGAAAAGGAAAAGGAGACAAAAAATAGGAAAACGAAAAAGAAAAGGAGGGGGGATTTTGTGTTATCACGTGAAATAAAAAGGGGGTAGGGCTTCGTTGCTTCTTTCCTCCCCAAACCCCAACCCCACACACAAGAGAGGTAAGGAAAGAGAAGAACAGGAAGAAGAAGAAGAAGAAGAAGAAGAAGAAGAAGAAGAAGAAGAAGA
>JACYFF010003369.1:24560788-24575017 GCA_017589665.1 Selenicereus undatus
GAAGAAGAAGAAGAAGAAGAAGAAGAAGAAGAAGAAGAAGAAGAAGAAGAAGAAGAAGAAGAAGAAGAAGAAGAAATAAGGTTTTGGTTTTGAAATCAAATTAAAGTAAGTAATTCTTGCTTTACTCAACTAAAACTAATTAGGCAAAGATTATTTGATGATTTATTCTTGGATTTGAGGATTCAATTGAATGCTGAAGTTATGAATTTAATATTTTTAGGATTATATAGATTGGAAGACTAATTTCAATTAGTGGAAATCCAACCCTAAAAGTTTCATATTTAATTGTGATTTTTGGATTAATTGGATGTTATGAGTTGATGATTATACAATGAATTTGTTTATTTATATGTCACAATATGGATTTTTAGGGTGATTGCTTGTATTGGAAGAACAAGATGCTAGAAAGTAGGTTCAACTTTTGGATTTTCTCTAGATTCACCCACTATTTGAAATTTCTGTGAATTTCTTGTAAATTCCCATGAATTTTATATGTGTATTTTGGAAGTTACGAATTTGGATTGAAAGTACCCTATTAATTAGTGCATAAATTCAAATGATGTTTTAATTACTGTGAGTTATTTGGTTGGAGAAAAATTATGAAACTTCTACTGTAGAATACAATTGTTATTTGGAACATTTTTTGTTAAGTTTTATAAATGCTAGATGTGTACTTTGTCGGTTGTGAATTTTTGGTTGAAACTGCTATGTTTTAGTGCATATCTTCGGGTACTATTTCAATTTTTGTCGATTCCCAAAAAATAATGGAACTTTTATGGTGAATTGCTATTAATTTTTTTAATTTTCTGCAAATTTTTGTGAAAGTTGGATGTGTATTCTTTGAATTATGAATTTTTGAGTAGAATGCTATGTTTGGTGTAATTATGGATTGTCCGTATGCATAAATTGTATATTGATCATGTTTGTAATGATTTTAGGCATTAAAACAGGAAGGTATTGTTATGGTTTATTAGAAACTTGTGAAAACTATTTTAGGTGGATTTATGCCTTGTTTTGATGATGTTTTTAAGTAAATTGTTGATATAAGTTTCTTTGAAGTATTGCGATTATATGAACTTTGTGATTTCATGAAGTTATGTTTTTTTGTTGGGAAATAGGTTCTTGTCTTGCCTTAGCCTATTGCATTGTGTTCTAGAGCTATAGCCATAGTAGTGACCGTTGTTATGTTCAGGTCGCTTAGTGGGAGAGGTTCTAACCAATTCCCTGGGATATGAATGTCGGCCTTCTGTATTATGTAAGCCATGTGGGTCCCTAATGAGAAAGGTTTCACCTAAACTTACTAGGATATGAATATGATTCCATGGTATATGTTGTGGGCAGTTCGCGTCCTCTAGAGCATGGGTGTCTGGTTTGTACCATGTGAGTGAGTTGCAACTGGTCCACCATTGGTTGGCACCATATGAATAAGCCATAGTTGGGCCACTATGATGTGTTTGTCACTCTTATGTTGTGATAGTTCTTTGTGTGAGTCATGGGTTGAATTTCCCTAAACTTAAAAGTTTAGCATTAAGTTAAGAAAATGCGATATGTTATGAAATTGGTTTTGGCTTGGATTTGGACTTTGGATATATTATAAAATTAATTTTGGCTTGAATTTGGATTAGGTTTTGGATTTGGAGGATCATTTAGGATGTTGATGAAACTGTGATTGATTTTGAAGCATATGTGTGATTGATAAATACATTTAAAGAAATATATTATGTGGGGATAGCAAGTACGCGGACTTTTGAAAGAGAAATACTTTATGTGTGCATCAAATATGGTTATGGGTGGGCCATTAGCTTGATTGAGCAGGCTTTGCTTTTTTTTGGACTTCAGTAAGGATTAGAATCCCAATGGACATGGTTGGTATGGGACAACCATCATTAGTTTAGTGTATAGACTAACAGCAGAGTTTGTTTACGAGCTTAAGTGAAAATGAGGGTCCTTGAATCGTACTTGGTATGGGACAGGTACAGCTAACGTAGTTTGATTGCCCACCCCATGACATAAATACGTGTGTGTGTATTTTGTAAAGTTTGAGAGCATGTTGAATATGAAAGATATGAGTTTATTTTGATTTTTGAAACATAAGCATATTCTCTTATCGCCCTTTGTATGCTATATGCTATGTTCTGTTTATATTTCATAAGATATGTATATTGTGTGATTATGTGTTGTGTTAACCGTTGATGTGCAAAGTGTAACAACAGGGAAGATAAAGGTTATTTGCTGGGCTCGGGCTGCCCATGACCTCACTATTTTTTAGGTTCGGATGCAAAAAGGGATCGTAGGGGCATTAAGAAAGGTAGTTAGCTGTGAAACACTTTTGAAGAACCTAGTTGAAAATGCAGACCCCATTATATGTTTATGTTACGAGTTATGTTTAGAAAGATAAGTATGGATGTATTTTTGGGATTGTACATGTGGAAGAATATTATGGTTATGATTTAAGTATGCATGTAAATGCATGTTTTAGAGCTATCGCCTAAAATTTATGTGGATTTCATTATAAGCCTCTGCTCCGCTTGCCTACTAACAGGTTAATTAAGCTTAACAAACTTAAAGAGACTTGTGGGCACTCCTAATAGAGCATCCACAACAATAACACGCCTACCCCTTTTTGAGCGAGGCGTTACAGAAGTGGTATCAGAGCAATAATCCTGCGACGTTTGACTTATAGGGCTTGTGTGCGCTTGTAATTGATTATCTTTTGATGATGTCTATCTACGTGATTCTATATTTTCGCGTGTTCTGTGTGACCTTGATTTGCAATGTGGTTTTGTTTGACATGAAACTTGCAATTAGAAAATTGGTGATGATGAGGTTCGAGGGTGAAACTTATTTTAAAGGGGGAAGGATATAACACGCGCAGTATTTTTGCAATTAACTTTGATCCATATGGTATCATGAATGTATGATTTATGTGTATATCTTATACGTTTTCAGTTTAGACTCATGTGTATGTGTTTTAATTTATTAGTATTATGTTTAAGGAATTACTAGATTGCCCCCTCCTAAAAAAACGAAATGGAGTAAGTTGACTTGGTAAAAAAAAGAAGGAAAATGAGACAAAAAAAGGAAAAAGAAAAAGAAAAGGAGATGGGGATTTTTTGTGTTATCACGTAAAGGAAAAAGGGGGTGGGGCTTTGTTGCTTCTTTCTTTCCCAAACCCCAACACCACACACAGAGAGAGTAGAGGAAGAAGAAGAAGAAGAAGAAGAAGACGAAGAAGAACAAGAATTAAGGTGTTGGTTTTGAAATCAAATTAAGGTGAGTAATTCTTACTTTCCTCAACCTAAAACTGATTAGAGAAAGATTTTTTGAATAATTTATGGTTGGATTTTAGGATTCAATTGAAGGTTGAAATTATGAATTTGATATTTTATGGGTTTGATAGGTTGGAAGGCTAATTTCAATTACTAGAAATTCACCCCTAAAAGTTTCATGTTTAACTATGATTTTTGGATTAATTGAATCTTGTGAGTTTATGATTATGCTATGAATTTGTTTATTTATATGCTAGAATATGGATTTTTGGGTTGATTGCTTGCATTGGAAGAACAAGATGGTAGAAAGTAGGTTGAATTTTTTGATTTTCTCTGAATTCGCTCACTGTTTGAATGTCTATAAATTATTCACTTGGCAAAAAATTTTGAAATGTTTACAATAGGTACATTATTATAGGGGGAATTTCTTGTAAATTTTCATGAATTGTAGATGTCTAGTTTATAAGTTATGAAATTTTGATTGAAACTACCCTGTTAATTACTATAAAAGTTCGAATGATGTTTTCATTACTGTGAGCTATTGGATTGGAGAAAAATTATGAAAATTTTACTGTAGAACATGATTGTTATTTGGCAATTTTGTGTGAATTTTATAAATTTTGGATGTGTACTTTGTAGGTTATGAGTTTTTGATTGAAATTGCACTGGTTAAGTGTATATCTTTGAGTACTATTTCAATTTTTGTGGAGGATTAGATTCCTAGAAAATTATGGAAATTTTATGGAGAATTCCTAATAATATTTTGTAATTGTCTGCAAAGTTTTGTGAATGTTGGATGTGTATTCTTTGATTACAAATTTTTGAGTGGAATGATATGTTTGGTGTAATTATGGGTTGTTCATATGCATAATTGCATATTGATCATGTTTGTGATGATTTTAGGCATTAATAGAGTAAGGTGTTGCTATGGTTTATTAGAAACTTATTAAAATTAGTTTGGGTGGATTTATGCCTTATTTTGACGATGTTTTTGAGTAAATTGTCGACATAATTTTCTTTGAAGTATAAGGTTGCGATTATATAAACCTTTATGATTTCATTAAGTTATGTTTTTTTTAGGGAAACATATTCACGTCTTGCCTTAGGCTATTACATTACGTTCTAGAGTTATGACCATAGTAGTGACTGTCGTTATATTCAGCTCGTCTAGTGAGAGAAGTTCTATCCAATCCTCTGAGATATGAATGTCGGTCTTATGTGTTATACAAGCCACATGGGTCCCTAATAAAAAGTTCACTCTAAACTTACTAGCATATGAATGTTATTCCATGGTTTATACTGTGGGTAGTTCGTGTTGCCTAGAGCGTGGATGCCCTGTTTGTACCATATGAATGAGTTGCGGAGGTCCACTATTGCGTGGAACCATACGAATAAGCAGTAGTTGGGCTATCAGGATGTGTTTGCCACCCTTATCTTGTGATGGTTCTTTGCGTGAGTAATGAGTTGATATCCGCTAAACTAAAAAGTTTTTCATTCAGTTGAGAATATGTGATATGTTATGAAATTGGTTTTGGCTTGGATTTTGACTTTGGAAATGTTGTGAAATTAGTTTTAGCTTGGATTTGGATCTTGGTTTTAGTTTTGGATTTGGAGGATCAGTCGGGATATTTGTGAAGTTGTGATTAATTTTGAAGCATATGTGTGATTGATAAATACATTTAAACAAATATATTATGTGTGGATAGCAAGTATGTGGACTTTTCAAGGATATATGTTTTATGTATGCGTCAAGTATGGTTATGGGCGGGCCATTAGATTGATTTAGCAAGCTTTGCTTTCTTCGGGACTTCACTGATGATTAGAGCGTAATGGACATGGTTGGTATTAGACAACCATGGTTAGTTTAGTGAATAAACTCGCAGCAGAGTTTGTTTAGGGATTTAAGTGAAAACGAGGGTCCTTGAATAGTACTTGGTGTAGGATAGGTATGACTAAGTTACTCTAATTGTCCACCCCATGTCATACATAGATGTGTGTGTGTGTTTTGTGAAGTTCGGGAGCAAGTTAGACATGAAAGATATGCATTTATTTTGGTTTCTAAAGTATAAGCATGTTCTCATAACGTCCTCTATATGCTATGTGATATGTTTTGCTTATATGTGGTAAGATATGTATATTATGTGATTATGTGTTGTGTTAACAGTAATGTGCAAAGTGTAACAGCGGTGAAGGTAAGGATTATTCACTGGGCTTGGGTAGCTAGTGACCTCAGTATTTTTCAAGTTTCGGAAACAAAAATGGATCATGAGAACATTAAGAAAGCTAGTTAGTTGTGGAGCACTTTTGAAGAACCTAGTTGGAAATGTAGACCCCGTTATGTGTTTATGTTATGAGTTATGTTTAGTAAATATAAGTATGGATGTATGTTTGAGATTGCATATGTGTAAGCATATTATGGATATGGTTTAATATGTAAGTAAATGCTTGTTTTAGAACTACCCCGCAAACTTTATTTAGATTTCGTTATGACCTTCCGCCGCGCTTGCCCGCTATCAAGTTAATTAAGGTTAAGAAATTTAAAGAGCCTTGTGGGCGCTCCTAATCATGCATCCACAGCGGTGATGTGTCTGCGACCTTTTGGGCTGGACGTTACATTATATTTGATGAAAAAAACATTGTCATTGTAATTTCTTAAGAGAACATTAAAAATATTCAAACTTTTCTTTGAAATATGAACGTCATGTACGAATGGACAAAGGGTTGAGTCCGCTTTGGGTGGGGTGGGTCCGCCTGCACATTAAAGTAGGGTTAATAATAGACTGGGTCATTTATAGGCTAACCTATCTAAAGCATGTTATTGGGTCGGAGCGGTTTGACCCACTAATAACCTATTTAATAATTTGATAGTTCTACTAAGTGCTAACTTAACTTTACCTAATCAGTCGCACTTTATTAATGGGTCGATCCTAACACTAGTAAAGATCGACCAATTGCCCAACACTAACATCATAGTTTTAGACAAATTAGAGTAAAAACTAAATGGAAGAATATTGGTGAAGTACAAGATATTATAATTATCATTGCCATATCAAAATTTTAGATTACTAGAGAGTAACACTATTTAAAATATGATGATACATATTCATTTCATTAAAAATACACTGGTACAACGTGTGCATTTTTAATATTTGTCAAACTCTAGATTAATTTTCTTAATGACAGATGGCTATTTCACATTACCTCATGCCCATTTTTTTAAGTTACTTCTGTTTACAAGTTGCATATGATGTTATTTTTTGAGAATGAAGTCAAAAAAGAAAGGTCACTATTGTTTAATTTGCAAAGGATGCGATAATTGTATAATGTCTCTCTGAACGATTTGATATAATAATAATTATTATAGTTAAGAAGGATAAATCAAATATAAGTCAAAAATTAAAGATATAATACTCAGATCAAACGGGGTTGGGGTCGGGTTTGAGTCATATTTGACCTATTAATTTGCGGATTTTTTGGGTTTGGTTTGTTTTGGGTTCAGGATAAGAAAATCGTGTTCTAAACTCAAAATTTTGGGTGGATTTAGGTCAAATTTTTGGATCGGGTAGGTTTTGGTTAGATCTGCTTAGCAATAGATGGTTTTGCTTCAGGAAAAGGATCTGGCAGCTCCTTTTTCTTCTTAGGGTTCATGGTTTGGGACTGGCCAAGTAGACCAGAGTTTAGGGAAAACTCTCTTTTTCTCAGTCTATTTTCGATATAAATTAATTTAGACTGGATTCAAGCATTTTGAGTTGCCAAATCAATAAAGGTGTACAATTATCCTTTTAATGCTCCATTCAAAAATAACCCATAGCTTGACCAAAAATTACCTAAAAGTTGCATTATAGTCAAGCCTCTTCCAGATCAAAACCAAATTGCCTCTTTTCTTGTAAATCATCCTAATCGTATATCCTAAATATGAGATGTTTGCATTGAAAAAATACAACGTTGTGGGTGTCAATTAGTTCAACTTGTAAAATCTTTAAAAGCTGTTGCTAAGACTTGGGTTTAAATTGTGCCGATATGAGCATACATACCTTTATCTATGCTAAAAAAAGAAATGTGATTTCTAATTATATTAGAAAAAACGGAAATATGGATGATATCATAAGAACTGTTTGACAATAGTTTTTTAGTTGTTCATATGTTACATTCATCGTAAATTTTAGCCAATTTTATCAACTATTTGTATTAATTATTACAATATGTATTTACCGTTACTAAAAAAGTCTTCGATAAAATCAGTCATTGAAAAACATGTTTAGTATAAAGCTTGTAATGATCTTAATTGTTTAACGTCCACTTGACATGTATGTTATCCTTCCAAAAAAACTAAATCACTAGCGTTTTCCTTTGTCGTAGCAACTTAGACTATTTTTTGGAGACAATCCATCTTGTGTAAAAGGGTCTTACAAAATATCTTTTTGAGGTATAGTTACCATATCGGCCTATGGTCATCTTCTTTTTTTTTAAATTTTTAATCATGCGTCACGTTACCAAATCTCACAATAAGTTATTGTGGAATAGTCCTACACTAGGTTAGTGTCTCAAAAATTAGTTATTAAAATTTCTTAAATAGAGCCTATAAGTCTTTGGTCAACACCACTCATCACAAATTTTCGATATTTAAAGCAAAACTTAAGATAATATATGTAGACAAAAGGAGGTCAAAAGTAGTACAATGTCTTGGCAGTTAACAATAGAGTTGGGACACAAGCTGTGCTGGGGCAACTCGCCCCATTGAGCCACTGGTCAATGGGTTAAAGCTCATGGAACTACATAACCTGTTTAGCAGACGAGGGTGGGGCAGTTCACAAATGCGCAAGGCGAGGTAGGTCGTGGGTTGAGCAGCCTATTCGTTCTAGTTACCTTGGTCATATAAACTGGAACCCAGAGCGATAACAACTGAAGCCTTACCCACAGCTAGAGCTGTTAGCACTTCACAATGATTGGGTTCAAAACAATAAAATTTGTTTCACTAGAAACCCACCCGCACCACGCTGAAAAATGGGGTGGGTCAGCCCATTGCATGACCATTGACTCAAGGCCTAGGGCGAGTTTGATGCGGGGTGGGTACGGGTGGGCCTGGGTCGAAATGGTCTAGGTCCCAACTCTAGTTAGCAACAAAATTGGGATACAAACCGGGATGGATCAGCTAGCCTTGTTGAACCGCAGTTGACAGGCCCGAGGTCGTGGATCGCACCATGTCTTTGGTGGATATGATGAGGTGGGACGGGCTAGGGTGAGTCGCGAGTAAAACAAATTAACCATTTCAGTTACATTGCAGCATCAATAAAATTTGTTTGACATGAAACCCACCCACATCGTAAAGAAAAGTGGGTGGGTTGGTGTAACGTCCCCAACTCAAGTGGTTATAATTACCCGGTTAATAATTGATTAAGCACAAGATGGTAGTGGAGTACTGGGGATGTTAGCGGCATGCCCTTTGGGGAGACAATGCTAAAACATTGAAAAATGTATTAAGTGAAAACGAATTTGAACTTAAATGGTTTTTTCTTTTTCTTTTTTTAACAAAATACATTGCTTCAAGTAGAACCTAGAACTCGAGAGTCTAAGATTAATAAAATACATAACAATGAAAACCACTTCTCAAAATACGCCGCCATTCTTTTATTTTTAAACTGGCCGTACTAGCATAATCTACATAATAGACTTTTCACAAAACGTAATTAAAATGTTTAAGAAACTTGTATAAATCTTGGATATACCCAACAAGCTAAAACATAGAAGCATGGGGTCAACCCGGAGCCTCGACCAATTCCAAGATTCCCTTAGGCAGTTCTAAGAGCAAGGGAGACGTTGGGGTTTATGAACTTGGATAATCCACTTTTTGCGCTATCTCTAAGCTTGATATCGAGGTAGATTGTTTTTCCATTCCTAAAACATTTTATTAAACACAACACAAGAGAGAAAGTAAGCGCTGAGCTTAGTACATTACCCGTGTACAGTAAAATCCAAATTGAAGAGAAAGTGATCGCGTGCATATCTTAAATCAATTTTGGAAATTATAAGCAGTAATTTAACTTCATAGTTAGTAAAGTCAAATCATTGTTTATTAACCAATCCTAGGATAAGAATAAATGAACCAGTAATTCACCGCAATTCATGAGTTTGGAGATCTCTGCCCAAAATCCTAGGTTCTGATGAACCATTCGATAGTCAAAATTGAATGGTGATCAATAATCACTAATTGGTGATGGGTGATAAGCACTGTTAGCAAGCCATGTTGCCCAGCCATCCATAGATAAACAAACTTAAGAACATTGCAACACAAGATCTTCATAACATTGAATGGGCCCTTAGGATAGCCAAAACATGATAAAAAAAAAAAAACTATTGATCATGCTTCAAGCAAACTTTTCAAGCAAACTTTGATCTTCTCTAACTGGTCCCTTATTAATGATCATTTTTCATAAAATTTTCCTTTCCTTTTGTTTCTCCTGTCAAGATTAATGGCTCATATGAATCTGTTATACTCACTTTTATGCACTTGTTGAATGGAACCCCTTTTTGTTAAAGTATATGTTCATCTATAATTCTTGTTACCGTCTCCCCAAATCTACAGTCTTTGGCTAAATCTCAATCCTTATGCCCCAATAAATTAACGAAATTCCTTTTGTACTTCGTTAGCTTCCCACCTTTACTTGGTGAAATCTTTAAGAAAATGTAAATGCACACTAATTACTTTCTACTTCACTTTCTCAACGCTTAACAAAATTCCCCAACCTAAGATGGTCAACTCTTGGAAATTTGAGAATTATAGTTAATATAATTTCTATGCTCCTTTTAGCTTATAGGATTGTCGATTTCATCATTCATTATTCCATCAAATCTCTAAAATGTAGATCCCATGCTAATTCCTTTTTACTTTGCTTTTTCAATGCTTAACAAAATTCCCCAACCTATGATGGCCAACTCATGGTAATTTGACGATCAAACTTAATATAATTTCTATGCTCGTCGTAGTTGAGAGGGTTGTTGATTTCATCATTCGTTATTCCATCATGGCCAAGTAGCTAGTATTTACATAACCACTAATTGATAACAATAAGAAGGTTTAATTTCATACTCTTTTAGCAACTACTAATTCAATCACCCATAATCCATAACTCCACAGGAACTTTAATTTCATTATGAACTTACAAAATTCTATTACCCATCACTTCTTCCAATATTCCAATGACACCTTATTCGATCATTCAATTTTTGAATTATCAACACCATCTTAATGACACACACACACACACATACACACACATACATACACGCATATTAGCACTAGGTTACTTTTCTAAAATTCAAGTTCTCAATTAAGCGTCTTGAACACCTACTCACAACTCTTACTTGTACCAACCTCACTTAGGGGGGCTAAAATTTCACGTATATAATTAAACAACTTAGCTAGACATCATCCTTACTTGCTATACAATTCACCCAAACAAATAGTTCTTGCTCCACATCCATGTCACCCACGTAAATAGTCTTTGTACCATTTTTCAAGCATTAATTATACAAATATGCACTTATGTAACATGCACACAAACCTATCTAAACTTTGTCATAAAGTACATAATTACGCAACCAAATTCAATCAATTTGTAAAGATTTAGCTATCATTCAACTCAATGGTCCATAACACCAAGTTATAACGCTTAGATAAAGTTGAAGGTAAGACAAAAGGACATTACCTTTGAGAGGGAGAATAGATGGAAATGGATGGCAGTTCGAAGAGGAAGAGGTCATGGCGATAGATGAGTGGTTGGAGCGTCACTGAATGCCGGTGCGATGGTGGCTTTTGGCACCACATTCCTTGCTACTATTGTCTCGAAATAGAGCAAGAGGGAAGCAAAAGAAAAAGGCGGTGGCGGTGGTCTGTGGCGGCGGCTGGTGACGTTAGCCCTTAGTTTTAAAAGGCGCAAGGCACACTAAGATGCATAGAGTCCCGAAACGTAAGGTGCAAGGCGCGAGACAGAGGCGCACAAATTATGAATACGAGGTGCACTTCTATGCAAAAATTTTAAAAGCCTTTCACATTTCACAAAGCATATTTTGCATAAACAAGTTAGATAAATACATTAAAAAATAATTAGACATCAATATAAGTACCAACACCGTAAATAACCTTAAGATGTGTTATCTTATTGTCAGAGTTCCCCAATACACACACTTGTTATATAAGCATAACTCACCTTTTAGCTCTCAAGGAAGGAAAAGAAGAAAAAAGGTCAATGCAAGGCTAGAGAAAAAGGGGAAAAATACAACCTTGTATACTTAACGCGCGCTTCATCCCCTCCAAGACGTTGACCTGGCAGCCTCGCACCGAGGCACGCCTAGGCATGCCTCAGGCTAGCTTTTAAAACTAAACATTGGGTTAGGCGGTGGTTGTTATGCTGGCAGTTTGTGAGATGAAGGAGGAGGGAAGCGGAGGGAGATAAGAAGGAAAGTTGAGATTTAAAAGAAGACCTCGTTGCCTCTTCTTTTTTCCTTCACTGCTTGGGACAAGATGCCCACATTTTCATTTTATTATTTTTTTAAAACTTTTGCCTTGTCAAAATTGAGTTCATGTTTATCTTATAAAGTTTTTATCACATTACCTAAATTGTTAGCCACACAATGTTTAAATTTCATTTGCTTCCTATTGGTCGTATTTATTTGTTTTGTTTACATTATCTTTCTTTTCTTATGTAAGAAGCAAATTGACCAAATTTTCGAATCAAAACAATAAGTTTTATTTAGATCTAAGTTTATATCCATGTGTAACTGTATATTCACACGATTACATGTACTTAGATACATGTTATAAATTCTAATTACATGGGCTATGCAATTCAAATCTGCATTTTAAAATGACTAAATTTTTGCTGCTCACGGCTCGTTCAATCATTATAATCATATGATCAATGTGAAATTAAATAATCAAGATAATTAAACAAGGATTAATTGACGGGGCATTAGATCTTTCCCCCACAAAATAAGTTTCGTCCTCAAAACTGTTTTTAGTAGTAGTGTACTTGCAGAATAGATGAGGGAGATAGCGTCTAGAATTCATATGAAAGTACACCTGTGGTGTCTCATCCTGTTGGAGAATGCATTCCTTGCATATGTATACGTATGTACATGTATGTATACATGTGTGTATGTATGTGTATGTATGTACATATGTATGTATGTGTGTATGTGTGTATGTGTGTATGCATGTATGTATGTCTCTGTGTGTGTGTGTACATATACATATATACACACACGCGCGCACACACAAAAACAATTTATTGATTCCTTTATAACTATTGCATAGGCGTGCATAAGTACATTGCCTTAGAACTCTAGTGTCCTGTTAAGGCATCCTTTTCATCATTGACTGGTTTGCTTTATATGCCTTTGTTTTTGCAAATAGCATATATTACCATCTTGAGATCCTCATCCTCCAATGCATCTTTCATAGGTAAAGAAGAGAATCGAGCCTAGAACCTTGGATTCATCTTTAACATTCACTTTAGCTCACCTATAATTCTCTGACCGATGTGGATTACCACTAATGAACTTGCTTGTTAAGTTAGCTGTAATGTCTGTAATAACATTTCCTTTATCCACATATAAGTAAACTCCACAATAAGTGTATAAACATTAAGACCCCTTTTCAAGCGTATCTGCAAGAGCTTGTGTTTCCCTAGAAAACTTTTATTTATCTTCTTCTTTTTCCCATATGACATTAGCCCTAGCTTTTGCCCACCATTTCCATGGGTATTGCCGAAAAGAAAATTCCGTTCGATTCCTTTATATCCTTGTTTCCACTGAGTGTGTAAGGTTGTCCATGCCGTGAATCCCCAACTTAGAATTATATCTTGAGCTCTGTCTTTTGCAAAATGAAATTTCTATCCAAAATTTCATATTCAAATTCTCGCCGTTAGGTCATTTTCACAATTAGGCTTTGTTATGATGTATATGGTTTTGATGATGACATATCCAAGTGTTGTTGTTGTTCCAAACAGGTTAAACTTACTGTTCTCAATGCCTTAAAATTTGCTTGGTTAACAATGTTCTAGAACAGGCCTTAAGAACAGGGATTGAGGGTCTAGAGGTGTTCTCTTGTTCTTCGTGTCCTTGGATCACCTGTCCTAGTCCATTGAATCCCATGTATTCTTATTACCCTTATCTCATGTAAAATCCATCAATTTCTTGAACGGTACTGTCTGATTCCTCATAAAACATCTATAATTCATAAGCTTCTCCTTTCTTTTTGGATACTGACTCGATCTGGATCATGTAATTCCTGACCTTTAACTTCTGTCACTGCCTAAGCTCCACCTAAAATCATACCATTCCTGAGATGCCCTACATGAATTTGCTATTGTTCATATCTCAATGCGCCCTTTAATTTAGCCCTCCTTATATCTACGACATCCTTTTACTATTGAAAGCATCTCTGAATATGGGGTTAATTCATCTTTGTCCCCAATTCTTATAATTGCCAGAACCACTTTAGTTTCATAACATAAGATATACTCATCTCATGTTAAATGCCTTTTTCTTCATTTATATAATCACAACACCTACCATTTACCAGCTCTAGCCAAGATGAAGTTTGCCTTAAAGCCACAACCTTTGGAGAATTATGTCATCCATGTATCACCAAATTAAGTCTTCTCTGTATGGAGGTGCAATTGACATCTTTACCTTAAACATGGGGTTTAGGAAAATTTGAAGCATATATTGTTTATGTATTATAATCCACTTCATTATCTCTAACCCAGGTTATATGGCGAGTGACTTCTTTTGATCACCCCAAAACTGTACAACGTTACTTGATGACTTAGAAACACATTTTTTCCTCATATGATCGACCCCTACTGACCCATATTGTAGATCATATTTATAAATCTAAGTAGTGGCTTACTGTGTAGCTCTACAATAATCTTTTCAAATTTTGGCAACATTGCCAAGT
>JACYFF010003369.1:24575417-24597188 GCA_017589665.1 Selenicereus undatus
ATCATCATTTTAATATGTTCATTATTACATGTTTGACCATGCAACCTGAGGAAATCAACCAGGGCCAAATTAGGCTGCAAGCTTTTCCCTTTTTGCTTTAGGACAAGGCAAAAGGTTGGTTATATTACCATCCCCTTGCAACATTCACTACATAGACCCAAGTTCATAAAGCATGTTTAGAAAAGTTTTTTCCTGCATCTAAGATTGGGTCCATAAGAAAGAAATGTGCGGCATTAAACAAATGACTAGGAAAACATTTCATGAGTATCGGGAATGTTCTAATAAATTATTTCCTAGTTGTCCCTAACATCAAATCTCTAAGCAATTGTTTATCTAATATTCTTATGAAGGTTAATTGACTATAGATTGAAATATGGTAGATGCTGCTAGTGGGGCGGGGGGGGAGAGGGACTCTAGTTAATAAGACTCTGGCTCAAGCTAGAGAACTTCTAATGATATGCCCTCAAACACTGACTAATTTGGAATAGGAATATCAAATTAAAAACGGTCAATAAAGTTAGTTTAAAGTTATTTGTTAAGACCAACTTTCCTAGATCATAAGCATGCTGAACAAACTTGCCATTGGAGGATTTCTAAAAGTAGTAGTTTGTGATATTTGCTATGTAGAGGGCCATCATACTGATCCATTCTCAAACACTTACAATAAAGGATGGACAGACCACCTCAACCTTAGGTATAGACCTAGAAACAATCCTCTAGGATTTGACTAACCAAGGTGTCAACCCTCTGCTCATGATAGAATGAATTTTCTTTTAGGGCAAGTCATTAAGAAAAAGGACTACTAGAAAAAGGAAACTAATGCTAGGTTCTAGAACACAGAGATGGTGCTTAAGCAAGTTCAACCAGGATATACTAAAATTGATACCTTAGTTAGTAACTTGCTAGCTCAAATGTAACATTGAGTATCATCTTTTGCTAAAATCCCAAGGAAAATGTAAGTGCAATGACACTTATGAGTAGGAGAGAATTAAGGGAACCTACGAAGAATAGAGAGGCAAAGCTAGAAATTGAGGGTAAAGAGCTTGAACCTAGGAAAAAGAAAGGTACCACCCAGGAAAGAGGTGAAAATAAAAAAATTTTAGAAGTGAATAACACCCTTTCCTATAGAATAATAGCCACAACTCCTAAGTCAGTCAAGGCAAATCAAGAAATGTTAAATATTTTGGAAGGTAGAGATCAACATTCCTTTTCTAGATGTCATTAACAAAGTACCTTCTTATGTTAAGTCCCTTAAAGTGCTACATACTGCCAAACGAAAGTTAAAAGGGAATGAAAAAGCTAAGTGTAGGGAAAAACGTATTTATAGTTTTCCAAAAGAAGCTTCCCCCTAAGTTCAAGGACCTAGGTGTGTTGTCTATACCTTATAAAATTGGAGACCTTTACTTTGGTGGAGCCATGATTGATTAGCTGCTTCCATTAATATTATGCCTCGGTCCTTTTATGATGAGCTAAACTTAGGAGAGTTAAAGAAAATTGGTCTAATCATTCAACTAACTGATAGGAGTAATGCATTCCCAAATGTAGTATGAGAGAATGTCTTAGTACAAGTCAATGAGATTATTTTTCTAATTTTTATGTGTTGGATATCGATGATGCATACCATGACATTTCTATACGACTTGGTAGTCAGTTCTCATAACACCTAGGACAATGATATATGTGCATGGAGGAACCTTAACCATGGAATTTGATGGTGATGCTGTTAAATTCAATATTTTTGATTGCCGTGAGATTTCCTGCAGATGTTAACTCTTTTTATACACTTGATGTAATTGATGAATTACCTCAAGATATTTATGTGTTACCTCGTGATCATGAATTATTAACTATGCTCACTCAAGATTCGGATAATTTTCTGTTTGATAATGTTCACTGCAGTGTTAATAATGAGGTGATAGATGTCATAGGGCCTTTGTTGCAATTGTAAGTAATTGGAAAACCTAGGAATTTTTAATTACCTAAAAAATCATGTAAAGCTATTATCCTCTCAAACTCACCCCTGAAGTAGAATGAAAACATTGCTAAAAATCTTCACTATACTTATTTTGCCCCCTCAATTAGAAATGAAGATAAACTAGAAGATGAAGATAAACTGGCTAGGGTGCTCAGAGAACATAATGAAGCATTAGGAAGGACTTTAGTAGACCTCAAAAGACTTAGTCCCACATTATGCACATGTAAAATCACACTAGTGTCAAAAGCTAAGCCTAAGAGAGATCCTTAAACAAGACTAAGCCCCACCTATGATCAAGGTAGTTCAAAATGAAATCTTGAAGTGGTTAAATGCTAGAGTGATATACCCCATAACTGATTTTGGGTGGGTTGGTCTCATCTATCTCGTTCTTAAAAGGAGGGATAACAGTAGTTTAAAATAAGGAATGGGAGTTAGTACCTCCTATTCACACCAAAAATACGATATTTTTACTATACCCTTATACTTAATTTATGCTTGAAATAAATATGAAATTAGGATTTTTATTTAATTTATTCTGTTTTTTAGGTGTTGAAATAAATTAGAAAAAAGTGAGAAAAAAGAGAATGAAAATGCTTGGGAAAGATATTTGAGCCTAGAGCTGTCAAAAAGTTGTCCGACTCGAATACCCGAATTTGTCCAACCTGGAAAAAATCAGGTACGGTCATGAATGTTTATTCGAATTTTGAATCCAGATGCAATAATTTTTTGTACTTTTATTGTTCGAACCTGATTTTGACCCAAATTTTTCCTTGTCTGAATTGTCCGATCCAAAAAATTGGGTATTGGACATTAATTTCTTGTCAGAATTTTGACATTGTCCGATTTGGCCGACCCGAATTTGACCTAAACCCATATCTTTGCCAGTGCTCTTTGAGCCTAAAAATGAGAAAATTGGGTTACCCAGCCTGAGCACATCTCTCTTCCTAGCCCAAATGATTAGAAAGTTAAAAAAATAAAAATAAAAGAAAACCTAAAAAACCTACCCAATGCTCTTAGGTCAGAGCTCAGCCCAGCACTCACAACCTCCCCCCCCCGACGCTAGCCACTTGCCTCACGAAATTCCCCCTCTTTTATTTCTCCTTTTCTCTCTTCAAACCCGACTAAAGCACCCCCTTTCATTTGCCTTCTTCTTCATATATCAACACCATGCACCATCATCCTCCTTCACCTTCACCATCTCCATCAACCACTAGAACCCACATCATCAGCATCCACTATTATCTCTGTGCACTTCACCATCGGCGAATCCCTCCACTTCGATGCCAGCACAACAACCATCTTCACCGTCCACATCAAGGCCTGAATTAACGGCCAACAAGAGAAGAGAAAACACTATAAATCAAGCGTAGCTATGGTGAATGACAAAGCGAGGGTTTCCAAGTTTTAATTTTAGGGTTCTAGGTAGAGTTATGTTCTATTTTAGACTTTTAGGGACCTAATTTTCGAGTTGTAGATCTTATTTAGTTGAAATTTCAAGTAATTTGGTTTGAACACTTCAAATTTCTGATTTAAATTAAGTAGCTTTGAATCAAAATTTGTGATTTCTGGGATAGAATTCACCCCTATCTCGTCCAATTTTGCGATTTTCTTTGTCCCTTGTCGTTGGCAACTCGAGATGAATTTTAATAGTGATTCTGCCATTTTTAGGTGAGCTTAAAGCTTGTTTCTTATTTCCATTCCCTCTCTTTGCGCCTATTCTTCCTCCTTTGTTTTCCATTCCACCTCTATGCCCTTTTGTTGTTTTAATCGAATTTAGTCTATTTTCGGTGTGCTTTTGGAGCTTGGTTTGAGTAATGAAGCTTTGAGAAACTTGGACACCGGGTTGAATCTTTCCCTCCCCTCTTTGCTATGGTTATAGTTCTCTTCTTTATCCTATGAGTTTGTGTTCTCTTCTGGTTGTCATTGTTATTAATGGTTCTATTGAGTTGGGGATGAAAGGAGAATAGGAGATTTGTTCTATTTTTTAGGATAAAAGCTTTAGGGCTGGATAACCTAATTTTTGTTTGTAGTTGGTGTTTGATTGACTATAGATTTTAGCTAGTCACTGCCTCATTTAGCTTGTTATCTTTAAACATTTTAGGTATGTAGGCATATGATTGACATTAAGACTAGATATGACTACTTTCCACTTACATTTATCTTAATTATTTGTTATGATTAATTTCAATTTTATTAATTGTACTTACCTAGTTATAGTTTATTTTACCAAGTTTCATTTGTCACTTGTTTAAATTTCATTGATTTAGTTACATGATAGAATGAATTACTTAATTGTGACTTAATTTTATCTTCGTCCCTGAGGAGACAACCCTGAAGTGCTACAGCGAAAGTTATACGCTTGCAGCTATAATTTTACTTTCAAAAATCTCGTCCATTTGGCACTATTGCTGAAGGCGACATTATGAGGTTAGATCACATTTTCTTTTAGCAGATACTTTCTTATTTGTTGTCCTTTTTTTATTTCGTTATTAGTAGTAATTAGTTTGCTTCTTTCTTGAAAAAAATCCAAAATTATATTTTTGGAAAAATAAAAAAAATTGGAAAAATTGAAAAAACTTGAAAATCACTAAAAATTGAAAAAACTGGAAAAAAAATTTGAAAAACAAATGACAATTTTCTATTTTTCTCAATTTGGGCATGAAGTATTTTAGCGATGTTTGAGTAGATTGAATGAATTTCGTGCACAATGTGTTGATCGATATTTTAAGAAATACGAAATTTGCCAAGTGATCTTTGAGGGTCTTAATGATGAATATCGGGGTCATGTTGAGGCTATGTACCTTTGGGGTTTAAGATGTTTGTTCACTAAGACTTCGAATGAAATTTGGGACTTTTTTGAATATTTGGCTCATGACACTTAGGAACATGATAATGCTAGATAAATCTTTAGTCACCCATTCCTGACCCTTATGTGATGCATGTTACACCTTCATATAAGAGTCAGTTTGGGGGTATATCTTATGAGTATTCTCATACTCTATGTGCTCCTGTTTCATGTGATTATTGTAATTCCTTTAATCGTGATGTTGATTCTTGTCTACTACTTAGTAGACCACATAGATTAGAAGCATTGGCTGCCTGTAAAAAGGGGCTTTACTTACATAATTTACTTAAGAGTGACCTCAGTTTAGGCTCTTCTACACCTAAGGTCTGGTCTTATGAGGACTTTGATGTTAGGAGTGAGGCACAGATTCCTTAGGGCATGATTTTTATAATGATACACATTTTGATAATCTCGAGCAAGCGAGTGATATCTCATCTCCTTTAGCAGTTGTGCCCTCCCAAGAGTTTAACGCAGTTAGTGACACCCCTGAGGGTAGTCTGGCCATTCATTATTTGTCTCTTCTTTTGGCTCCCTTAGGAGAGCTCGAGGAGAGAGATGATTTGAGACTGATGCTAGTTCTGATGATCAGTATGGCATATTTGCCGAGTCAGAGGATATATTTGTCAAGGAAGCATTCATTTGATGAGCCTTTTGCTGTGGAGTTTAGTGAGGTTACACCTCCTAAGGCGCCTATTGATCCCGTGGAGTCTACCCTTGACTTAGCTCTCACCCCTCCCATTTCATCCCATCCTTCTTCCCTCCTCATTTTTCTCCCTTCTTTAGACCTCCTGAGTCTACTTTTGTAGAGTTTGAGACTTATGTGCATGGCAATTCTTGTTTAGATTAGACTATTGATGATAGTAACATAGAGAGACTCGAGGATCACTTTGAGGTGAAGGACTTAACTTTAGGCTATCTTATGGGAATTGATTTTCATATCTCATTTGATTGGCTTTGCCGAAGTCCTCTCCTCTCTCCTCCCCTCTTAGAGATGTTGGACTTCATTTAGGTCTTTCAGACCATTCTAAATGGTTTATGCATTCATATAGTCATATCATTATTAGATCATTGACTTGTGCGCTTGATTTTGCATATGCACATCTCTGAGACTACTACAAGAAGTGAGTTGTATACACGGGCCGCATACACTGTGCACAGCAAATAGCGCAATCCGCATGTGTACACATTTATGAGACTACACTACTACAAGAACTATATGCAATTGTTTTAGCTCTTAGTGTTTTAGCTCTCAGAGATGTGTAACTACAAGAAATGAATTGCAACTACAAGAAATGAACCTCATATACACATCTTGAGACTACTGTCGAGAAATGAACCTCATATACTGATCGTATGCACTACTATTTTAACTATAAGAAGTGAATTGTATGCACTACTAGAAACGAAGCTCATATACACATTTCTTGTAGTAGTGTATGCACTGCTACAAGAAATGAATCGTATTCAATTGTTTTAGCTCGCGAAAGTTTTGCCCTTATCCGCTATAGTGTTCAAGTTGTTGTTTATACTTATCATTTTACTATTAAACATATGTTGAGTAAGAGATACTAGAAACCCAGTTTGAATACATAGATCTTACTATTTTAAGAATTTCAATAAGAAATTAAATATAACCCAAGAGCTAAAAACTTTGTAGTTGACCGTCTAACTAGGCCAGTAATGGAGAAAATAGTCATCCATTTGGTGACTATGTACCTGATGAGACTTTATATGATGTTATTGATAGATTACCATGGTATGTTGATATTGTAAATTACTTAGTCACTAAAACTTTTCCCAAGGACTTTTCTAGAACTTAAAAGGAAAAGATAAGATGTCAAGCGAAGTGTTATGTTTGGGATAAGCCGTACTTAAGGATAGTTCATGGAGATCAAATCATGATTAGACGATAGTGAATTTCATATTTTGTCCTTTTGCCAATCTTTTGAAAGCATGGGACATTTTAAAGTCAAATGAACATCACATAAAGTACTAGAATATAGATTTTATTGTCCTACTACTTTTAAAGATGCTTATGAATTTTGCAATGTGAGTATGAACAAAAGGAGGTTAATTTTATCTAGAAGGAATCAAATGTCTCTACATAATGTGTATGTTTGTGAAATTTTTTTATGTTTGGGTTTTGATTTCATAGGAGCTTTTCCTCTTTCTTTTGGGTATGTTTACATTCTTGTGATTGTGGATTATGTATCTAAATGTGAGTTAATGATGCTGAAACCATGCTGAATTATATAAAGTCTCATATTCTGCATGTATTTGGAGTGCCTAGAGCAATCATGAGTCATCGCGAAGCCCATTTTTATAATAAAACACTGGGCACCTTGTTACCCAAATGTCATGCAACTCATAAGTTTTCTATTGAATACCATCCCCAAATAGATGGCCAAGATCGAGAGATCAAGGGAATTTTAGAAAAGGTTGTTATATCGAACATGAAAGATTGGAGTTTTAAGTTAGAAGAAGCACTCTGTGCTTATACGATTGCCTGCAAGACCCCTACATATTTGTCACCTTATAGGTTAGTCGTTGACAAACCATGTCTTCTCCCCACAGAGTTAGAGCATAAATCATGTTAGGCTGCTAGGTAGTGTAATTTAGATGATGACTTAGAAAGAAAGTCGTGTAAATTACAATCGTTGAAATTAGAAGAGATTTATCTAGAAGCCTATGATAATTCAATGATCTATAAAGGTAAATCCAAAACTTTTCATGATGCTAAGCTTAGTAGGAAAGAACTCTAAGTAGGTGAGTCATTGTTAACATTAAATTCAAAATTGAGACTCTTTCATGGTCCGGAGGCTTTACTATGATCTAAAACCTAGGCGATGCAGAAAATTAAATGAACTAGAGCCTAGTGAACGAGGGTCCATCGAATGTCATGGAGGCTAAAACATGAACGCAGGATACTAAGGAATGCCTGACCCACGAGCGTCATGGGATCTCGAAGTAACCAAGAAACGATGGATAGCCAAGTCCCTGTCAGGACCCCATGACATAACCCAGGCGAGTACCATAGCTCCGCGTCAGTGGAAGCTAGGAAAAGAAGCCTTCCCCACTTGGCATCCCCTATGGAAAAGCACCAAATTACCAAGAAAGAGGTGGTGCCTATTGCTATCCCACAAAAGGTACTTGACTATATTGCCCTATCCTATGAGATGTGGGTCCTACCCCCAAGGGCAATGACATCTTGGGGGAAGTTTCCGAAGTCCTAGAAGAATAAGTTTTCACCGTGGCTTGACCTAAAGAGAAGGGAAGAGGTTGCAACCCTCGAGTAGGGGAGCCCTCCCAGCAATGGCAATGAAAAGCACCCTATGACATACATTGAATTAATGAAAAGGAAGAAAGAATCCATGAAGATGTGGAAAAAAAAAACTTAATGCACCCTAGTTTTACCTCAATCCCGTCATCCCTACCAATGACAGTTGCACCACTACCTGATCTAACAACTCCTGGCTTTGAGTCTAGCCACCACTTAGAACATCGATTCACTCTCCTCCTAATTGAACCTACGAAGGAAACATGAAATAGAATATAAAAATGATGAGGAAAAGTGAAGAGTTGAAAGTTGAAAGGGAGAATAATAAAGGAAAAGGGCCAACCCTTGTAGTCTAAAGGAAAGTTCTATAATTCAGGGATGGCGGCATTCTGACCTCCTTAATCCTTTCAGATTACTGTACCTCGATGATGCTAGTGTACCTCACCGTAGCACTCATCACTAGAACATCCCTAGGATATTATAAAATAGAAACCATCAGAAAATGAGAACACTCAAAAGAAACCAAGAGAAATTAAAGTTAGCAAACTGGGGGCTTACATTAGGAGAAATAGAATGAATTAGGAGATCTCAAATGAACTCGCCATAGTCTCCCTCCTACATATGGTAAACACAATCCTTCCCACCAAAGCACTTAACCACCTACTTAAAGGTAGTGGAGCATGTAAACATGCTTTATGCATGTGGAGGATTCAACCTCCTAGGTTCCAAGGTACCAACGTACCCAAAAGGCCCTTCAAAGAGGACTCTGTATTGGGAGAAAGTTGCGCCTTCCTAATGGAAGCAAAGACACTCCTAGCATTTATCCAAAGATCCTAGGTCACCTGAAGCAAAATGAAAAGTTAACACTTCAAAGATTCAAAAGCAAAGACATTTAGGTAACAAAATGAAAGGGAAGTACGCTTACATGTCTAATACTCTAGCCATTCAAAGCCACCCTAAAGCTGTTGATGTCTTTAAGGGGATTGCCTCGAGTTCTCCGTATCATAAAAGGCACCTATCTTGCGCCTTAAGTACAATGAGAAAACCTGAAAAAGTGCTCTAGAAACCAAGGTTACCAAAAAAAAAAAAGAATCATAATGGCAGACTAAAGCACTTCAATGCATAAACAAAACAAGCAAGCACAGGTAATCCCAAGTACCTTCAAAAATCCTCAAGGTCACCATTGGGAAGCTCTCCCCATCCCACCTGCATGCCGCCCTAATATAGTTCAGGAGGTGCTAAAGGTTTTAATACCCTAATCAAGACTGTCCACCATGGTAACGCCCTCTCAGTTTTCCATCCATTGAATACAACATTGGTTACCCGAAGAGAACCCTAGTCAACTTACAGAAATTTATGGGGATGATTATCATCTTTGCTAGGGTAAATGAAAGGTGTTGGTAGTTTCCTGAAAACTCTTTATCAAGCTCTTGAAGAGGTAATGATCGGAAGCCTTCCAAGCTACAGAGACCTTCGTTTGAGGGCTAAAGTTGGCACGTGTCACCATAATCTTGATAGCACTGGGAAATCTCCTTTGAAGACGCTCCATGCCTTGTAAATTCTCATAATCTTTGAACTCCTAGTTTAGAAAACAATAAAAACAATGCAAGACCGTCTAAACAACTTCAAGAAAATTTAGGAATTGTATTAAAAAAAAAAGAAACGGCAAAGTACAAGCAGAAGAAATTATCACACCCTAGCAAGCGATACGGAAATGTGATGGTGCTTATCTTCTGAGTACAATAAGTTGGATGCATCAATCCCACCACTTGGGGCCCAGGATCTGACCACATAATCATCCTCAAGCAATATGCCATCGCCTCAACAATGGAAGTAAGATGTTGTGCACTAATAGTCTATGTACAAAACATCAAAATTCAGTTTGTACGTCAAAAAGGTGGAGTTCAAACCCCCTATAGCGTTCAAAAAATACATGATGAAATTTCAGCAACATTTATGTAGGAATTTAGTAGATTCAAAAGTGAGACTTGCAAAACAACTAAGGAGCAAAAATTAAGTGTAAATTTCAGTCCTAAAAGTTTTGTACACTCTAGAAACATCACAAACACACAAATTTTCCCATCGAATTCTGAAGAATGGAGGTTCACAACCAAAGCAAACAAATCTTGAAATCCTTCAAAATGGGCGTGAAATTCAAATTTTCAACTCAAAATACTAAGATTTGAGTAAATAATACAAAAATAAACAAGAATGATTAATTAGCTCTTGAATTGGAGCAACAACTTCGACGTTGAGAGCTTAAGGAGGCCAACAATGATTTTTTCTAAGAAACAAAGGGTTGAAAGTCAGGTGTAAAATGAGGAAGAAAGGTTGTGACAGGGCTTTTAAGCTTTTGGTAATCTAGCAGCAAGCGGGAAGGCCTAGCAGCCACCAATGGGCACCAAATCATGTTGTTAGAGCTAGGTGGCATGCATAACCATATGGCCACCTCAGCATTTGACCTAGCAATTATCCAAGTCATACCACTAGAACCTGATTTCAAAAGAGGGGGGACGATTTGCTTGCTCAAGGATGAGTTACGTCCCATGCATGCGTTAAATTCGACCCCATGACCATATGAAAACAACAAACACTCCTTCAATTTTCTTTATCCTGTCAAAGTTTTCCTTTTTAAGAAATACTTTTTTTCAAATTTTTAAATAGGTGGAGACCTTCAAGCCTCAAATTTTTAAAATCGATGAGAGACCATCAAGCCTCAAAATCTTAGTAGCGTGAGATCGTAAAGCCTCAATTTTTTAAACAATTGGAGATCTGTAACTGTTAAATTTTGGAAAACCAACATGAGACTACCAAGCCTAAAATATCTAACCAGGTGGACACCTTTAAGCCTCAAATTGTTAAAATTGGAGTGAGCTCACCGAGGCCTAAATTTTTATCAGGTGTAAGACTATCAGGCTTCCAATTTTTCTAAATCGGTGTAAGATCATCAATCTTTAAAAAGATTTTATCGGTGTGAGATCATCAAACCTTAATAATTTTACATTTCTCTATGTAATTTTAAACTCCTAAGATATGGCATGGACTTTAAACTTTTCAAAACCCTCTCTTCTTACCCAGATTTCAAACTTTTGTCACGTTTTTTCCTCAAACAGGACTTGTGCTCCTAGCACGAGGCTTACTTCTCGAAAGCTCTCTTATGTTCACTCATAGATGTACATATATTCTATATGACATTCGCATACTTTCCTCTTCACTAGAACGGCCTCGGCCAAAGTGGGGGCCGAATAATTCAGAGTATTACTCTTTAAGTTTATTTTAAGCCTATGAGCCGAGGCATTATGTCATAATGTCACCTGCGGGTGGCACAAGTCTTTCGAGGACATAATCAATTAGAGAAACTCAAGGAGTAATAAACAAATCTTGAAATAAAAATATGACTTTATTTAGAAATGCAAAATGTAACATAGCAAGTTCAACTAGCAGGCAACAGATAGTAATACTCCTAGTGGCCCCAAGCTCAACTAATTCTAATCTCACTCTGAGCCCAATTCCCTTCTTGGAGGACCTGAAAAAAAGAAACATAGAAAAGGAATCCAAAAAGGCCTAGTACAACACTCCATACTCCAAATCTATTCCTCCTCAACCAACATTATACTTTACGGAAGCTTAAGTTAGAAGACTTACAAGTTTGATGATAGCAATAATGAAGTTATTACTACACCCAACTTTAAAGGATTGCCCACCAAGAAGCTTTCATATAAAAAGGATTTGAATCCAGTCAGCACAAGACAGGAGATGTGAAGGATGGACAAAGTTTGATGGAAAGGGCTGAGTACTCAGGGGTATTTGTGGGAGGTCTACGAGGTGTTTTGGAAGAGGTAATGTTGACTTACTTAGTAATCACAATGATTTTGATGAAACAAAAAATTAGAGATTTAGATGTTACATTAAAAAGATGTAATGCATAAAAAGAAAATCCATATATACTAGTAGAATCATAAACAAAATTATGGAGAAAATATGAAAGATTGTCTATCAAAATTATTTGATTGGATATTATCAAAGATTGCACGCATCTCACATTTATTTGATGATATCAAAGATTGTATGCATATCACATTTATTTGATTGGAAATATTGTATGCAATATTATTTAAAGGCAAAGATATCATAAGAATAATTATGCATGCTAGGCAAGAGACAATATGGAGAATATTATTCAAATAAAAAGGATTTTATTTGATTAAATGATTTTATCCTCGATTCTGGCTAGGACAAAATATTGTCCTTATTTGATTGGAATATTCTAGATAAAATATTGTCCTTATTTGATTGGAATGTTCTAACAATATTACTTGATTGGAATATTCTTTTTGAATTTTAAACTTGATCTCATAAAGATTATATTGCATGATTTTATTTTATTGCAACATAATATATTTTGTTGCCAAGCTTCAAAGAGATTCAAGAGAAGAGATTGTGAGCATATACTTTCTTATTGGAGAATATCACAAGATAAAATCAGAATATCTTTGATGAGACACTTCCTTATTGGAGGATGTGAGTCACAACTTGCAAGGCTATAAATACTTATCACAAGAGCAAGAGCAAGATGATTCAAGCAATCACACAAGCAAGTTGCAATCATACTACACTGAGCTATACATTTGCAAATTCCTTTGAGTCTTGAATTGTAATCAAAAGTCTTGAGAGATGTTGAGGAATTCTTATTTATGAGTGAACGAAGGAGTTGGTGTGAGGTCACAACTCCTCCCAAACTTAAATCGGTGGTTGATTTAAGTAGTTGAGATCTTTAGAGTGTGGTGCTATGAAAGAAAGTGTGAAGGTTCTTCTTAATAAGAAAAGTAGAGCGTTGAATCTTAGAGTTGGATAACTCTAGGCAGGGACCCAAGCCTGTTGAGACCCAACTTCGTTAAAATATCCTTGAATTTTGATTCTCTTTTATTTCAGTTCTTACTTTGAATTTTGGTTTTAATTTTCTAAGATCACCCTATTCACCTCCTTCTAGGGTAATCTAAACCTTCAATTGGTATCAGAGTCAGTCCCACACTCTTTGATCTAACAGTCGAGTGGGTGACGATCATGGCCTTTTCTGGTGATATCAATATCGAAGGAAGATCCACTGTTAGACCTCCATTGTTTAAAGGATCCAATTTCTTCTACTCGAAAAACACTATGCAAATTTTTATTGAATCTACTAATATGGAACAGTGGGAAATTGTAAACAATGGCCCTTATGCTATTCCTAAAATAAAAAATGACAAAGAAGAAGATATTGATAAACCAAAGGATCAGTACACTAGTGCTGACTGGGAAAAACTTACAAAAAACTCAAAGGCCAAACACGTACTTTATTGTGGTTTAGATGCTAATGAATATAACAGAATTTCTACCTGTGATATAGCTAAAGAGATCTGGAGCAAGCTGATTGTTACCTACGAAAGAACAAGCCAAGTCCGTGACACAAAGATGAACATGTTTGTTCATCAATATGAACTGTTTAAAATGCAGGCTGATGAATCAATCAATGACATGCTTACTCACTTCACTGACATCACCAACAACTTGAAGTCCCCCAGAAAGACCTATACTAATGAAGAAATGGTGAGGAAGATCTTTCGGTGTCTCCCTAAAAATAAGTGGGCCCCAAAGGTCATTGCCATTGAGGAAGCACAAGACCTGAAGAAGCTTGAACTAGACGATCTTCTAGGGAAACTTCTAACTCATGAGATCCACCTCAAAGAAGATGAAGGTGGCAGTTCTAAGAAAAGGATAGCCTTAAAAGCCTTAAAAGAAGATTGCTCTTCAGATGAGGAGGAACCTGAGGACAATGATGAAGAAGCCTTCTCCTTGATTGTGAGAGGTCTCAACAAAATAGGTCTAAGAAAGAAGTTCAACCATAAAAGCTTCAACCAGAAAGGATCCACATTTAAGATAAATGAGAAAGGTAAGTCTTACAACAAAAATGAAACTAACGCCAGTGCTTGTTATGGTTGTGGTGTACCATGTCACATGTTAAAAGACTACCCCCTACTTCAAAAAGTAGGAGAAAGAAGAAAATTCAAAAGAAAAGAGAACATGAAAACCATGTTAGCTGCTTGGAGTGACAATGAATCAAGTGAGAGTGACAACTATAAAGAACATGTGGTTAACACATGTCTTATGGCTAAGGACATGCAAGAAGAAGAGCAATCTGAATATAGAAGTTCTGATGAGGTAGACATATCATCCCTGTATGACTGTTCCAAAGACGAATTAATCGATGCATTAATCACCTTTGCCAAACTAGAAGAAAAATATATGTCTAAATACAAAGAGCTCAAGAAAAGGGTAAGAGAACTATGCAAGAAAAATGTAGATGTAGGAAAATTGAATAATGACCTCCAAGTAAAAGTTAAGGACCTAGAGGCTAAAAATATAGAACTATCAACCAAGTGTGATGTAAATCACAAGACCATTCTCAAATTTACTCAAGGACAAGAAAATCTAGAGAAACTACTTTGTACTCAAAGGACAACAGTTAACAAAGAAGGCCTTGGATATAATCACTCTAACCAAAAGTCTATAAAAACTTCTTTGTAAAACCCACACTACATAAAGACAACACCAAGACTTGCGATTATTGTTCAAAGGAAGGCCACATGAATTATTCCAGTCCACTCATAAAAAGGTCTTCTAAAATCATCCAAATTTGGGTCCCCAAAGGAACATGACCTCCTAATTTGATTACTTATGATTTCAGATCTAGATTGAATGCCAAAAGCACAAGGAAGGGTTGATTTTCTATTTTGCAGGTGTGCCTGAAGTATGGGAAAGATGTGTGGTATCTCGACAGCGGGTGTTCAAGGCACATGACTGGAAATGCTTCCCTGTTCACCGAAACAAAAAAGAACGGACATAGGAGTGTCACATTTGGAGATAAAAGCATAGGCAAAATAATTGATGTTGGAAGAATAGGTAAAGATCCCTCTAATTCTATTGATAATGTCTACTTAGTCGACGGATTAAAATTCAACCTACTGAGCATATCTCAATTATGTGACAAAAGCAATCTTGTAACCTTTGACTCTACTCACTGCATTGTCAAACATAAGAAATCGAAAAAAATTACCCTTCATGGACCCAGAATAGATAATGTTTATGCAATTGATATTGACAATATCCCCCCACAAAACCTATCATGTTTTAAAGCATCAACATGAGGATAAATGGCTATGGCATCGAAGACTGGGTCATGCTAGCATGCATACCATTAAGAAACTGGCTAAAAAGGAGTTAGTAAGAGGTCTTCCTAAATGTAATTTTGAATATGATGATATATGTGATGCATGTGCTAAAGGAAAACAGGTTCGTAGCTCCTTCAAGTCAAAAAATAACATTAGCACATCTAGACCTTTAGAACTTCTGCATATGGACTTATGTGGACCAGTACCTACACAAAGTTTAGGACACAGTAAATATATTCTAGTCATTGTTGACGATTATTCTCGCTTCGCATGGGTCTCCTTTCTAAAAGAAAAGAATGAAGTATCCAAAGAATTTTCAAAACTCTATAAACAATTACAAGTTTATAAGAACTCACACGTCACATCTATAAGAAGTGATCATGGTAGAGAATTTGACCAAAAAGACTTTACTGAGTTTTGCAATAATCACGGAATTGCTCATAATTTTTCTGCACCTCATACACCTTAATAGAATGGCGTAGTTGAAAAAAAAAATAGAACACTGGAAGATATGGCCCAAACTATGATGTGTAAAAGCAATGTTTCTCAAAACTTTTGGGCTGAAGCTGTGAATGCAGCAAACTATGTTCTAAATCGTTACCTAATTTGACCAATTCTAAAAAGGATTCCTTATGAGTTATTTGAAGGTAAGTGTCCTAACATCTCACACCTAAAACCCTTTGGATGCAAATTTTTTGTCCATAATAATGGTAAAAACAATCTAGGTAAATTCGATGCTAAAAGTGATGAAGGAATATTTGTGGGATATTCCATGCATAGTAAGGCCTATAGAATTTTTAACAAATGTACCAGAACCATTGAAGAAAGTATACATGTGATTTTTGATGAATCTAATGATGGTGCATTAAGTGATTATATAGTCCAAAGCTTAAATCTCAACAAGCATGATGATAATGAAGAGGAAGCAGAAAAGCAAGAAAGTCCCACTATTGAGCAAGAACAAGAAAGACACAACGGTTCCTTACCCCGAGACGAATAGGAACCTACAAGTGAGGATGATTTGCCTCCAAATACATCCCAACAAGAGGTAAATCAAAAGCATTTCAAATATAAATCATCTCACCCAATGGACAACCTCCTGACTGATATATCCACAGGTATAAGAACACGCTCATCTCTACATAACTTTTGTGCATTCTCTGCTTTTGTGTCACACATAGAACCCAAAAATCATCTAGAAGCTCTTAATGACACAAACTGGATAAATGCTATGCAAGAAGAGCTAAACCAATTTGAAAGAAATCAAGTTTGGACCCTCACTACACGACCAGACAATCATCCAGTAATAGGAACAAAGTGGGTCTTTAGAAATAAACTGAATGAAACTGGCAATGTCATAAGTAATAAGGCTAGATTAGTGGCCAAAGGATATAATCAAGAAGAAGGAATTCATTTTGATGAAACCTTTGCCCCAGTTGCTCTATTAGAAGCTATTCGCATATTATTGGCTTTTGCACCACATATGAACATTAAGTTATATCAAATGGATGTAAAATGTGCATTCTTGAATGATTATTTGTAAGAAGTCTATGTAGAACAACCTCCTGGTCTTGAAAATCCTAATTTTTCCGCTCATGTTTACAAACTTCAAAAGGCCCTTTATGGTCTAAAGCAAGTCCCTAGAGCCTGGTATGCGCGTTTGAGTAAATTTCTTCTAGAACATGGTTTTGAAAGAGGACATATTGACAAAACCCTATTCACTAAATCTAGAAGACATTCTTTTATAGTTATTCAAATTTATGTTGATGACATTCTTTTCGGAGCCACAAATAATCTTCTTTGTAAGGAATTCTCAGATCTTATGAGAAAAGAATTTGAAATGAGCATGATGGGAGAACTAACATTCTTCCTAGGACTTCAGATTAAACAAAATAAAGATGGAATCTTTATTAATCAAAGTAAATATATCAAAGAACTCCCAAAGAAATACAAAATGGACCAGGCCAAGCATGCAAAAACACCCATGGCAATAAATGAAAAGTTAGATCTCGATACAAATGATAAACCTGTAAGTGAAAAGGTTCATCGAGGAATGATCGAATCTTTGCTTTATCTTGCTGCTAGTCGTCCTGATATCATGTTCAGTGCATGTCTATGTGCTAGATTTCAAGCTTTACCTAAAGAATCTCATCTTACCTGTGTGAAACGAATTTTTCGATACTTAGCTGGAACTAAAGACTTAGGATTATGGTACCATCGAGGGGGAGATTTTTCTTTGGTTGGCTTCACTGATGCAAACTATGTAGGATACGAAGTTGATAGAAAAAGTACATTAGGCACATGCTAGTTTCTTGGCCCTAGCCTAGTTTAGCCTAGTTTCTTGGCACTCCAAGAAACAAAATTATGTCACCCTATCAACGGTAGAAGCAGAATATATTGCTGCAGTTACGGGATAAGGCAGCAGTTGCGGGACTTAGGAATAAATTTTTAAGGAGTTCCAATTAAATGTGATAACAGAAGCGCTATCAACATCACCAACAATCCTGTTCAACATTCACGTACTAAACACATTGAGGTATGTCATCATTTTATTCATGATCATGTTGAAAAAGGTGATATCACACTAGACTTTGTACCTACAGATTATCAATTAGCTGACACTTTTACAAAACCATTGAGTGAAGATCGATTAAATTTTGTTCGACTTGAACTTGGAATGCTGAATATTAATGCATAAATTAAGGGGGAGCCCTCATTTATTACTAACCTTGTACACTAAGTGAAAATTCAAGAATCAATTATTTTTACATCATTTCAAACTTTGGATTTATCGATTCCTGCAAGGTCATTATGGGCTATACTGCATCAACAATAAGGTACGTCGCTATGACACTTGGTTCACTTGACATGGCATAAATAATTTTATTTTCATGCCTTGACTCAAATCGGGTACACACCAAACTGAGCAAAATTGATAAAAGAAAATTCCTTCATAATTTTCCTTCTATTAAAAGTCAACAAGGTTTATCTTAACCCATTTAAATTCCTTCTTGTTAATTTTCGCAAAATATCTCTTTCCCCATGAACAACAATTTAATTTCAAAACCAAAAAAAAAGAAAAAAAAGAAAAAGGGGGCGAACTGAGAGCCTTACCTCCTTACTTTAACACCTCACCATCCAAATAACACTTCCTCGTAAAAAGCAAGAGGAACCAAGACTGGGCTGTAAATTGCCTTTCTTCTTCCTCCTCCCCACCGTTCACATGCCACCTCTGCTCTCGATTTTTTCCCAGAACCAGCGCCTACCCACCTCCACTTTCGCAACGCCACACACGCCCGCCATGCCTCACCACCACCACCGGCACTCGGCTACACCTTCTTGCAGCCCTCCCGGTTCAACCGCCGAGCGTCGCCAACCTCCTTTGCTGCCCCTACTTGTCCCCGCGGCAACCACCATTTTTGCCAGTCTCCTCTACTTCTCAAACTCGCCCCGGCAACCCCCCCGTCTCCACAATCCGATTGCCCCCGTACATCATTTGGTAAGTCCCTAATCTTTGCTGCCCTTACTCATGCTTTCTTTTCAATACGACACATCACAAAATTACCAAATAAAGTAAAACAAATTGGCACCATGTTTGCAACTTGCTAAAACCCGGCCCTCCTAAATTCGTCTAACCTGCCATATTTCCCAACCTCAAAAACCTTTCGATCTCTACCTTGACAATTCGATTCTCTGCCTTGCCTTGCCATATCTCGAAAATCTCTCCACTTTCCATAAATTCATCCCCCCCCCCGACTCAATAAATTCGACCTCCTCTCAATCCCTCCTCCACAACTTCTCTCGCAGCCCTCATCCACCTCAGAATTGGTCCCTGTACCCAGTTGCCCTCAACTCCCCACAATGGCACTCGGACCCTGTACCCGCAAAGTTACCCGCAAAACCACCCAGACTCCCACATCATTCAGACTAAAAAGAATTGCTCCACAGTCAGCCCCCATTCGTCGTAGTTCCTGACTTTCTGTTCCACAAAGTTTCTCCATGCTAACAGCTAGCGAGCCTCAGACTATCTTTGACTCTACCCCGGCACCTTCCCCGGCTCAGCCTGTGTCACCGACACACATTCCTTCCCCCGCAGCCTCCTTCTCCACCACGGCAACACCATCAGTACCAACCCGCACACCACCACCCTCACCTCCACCTTCC
This sequence comes from Selenicereus undatus, assembly GCA_017589665.1. Lineage (NCBI taxonomy): Eukaryota > Viridiplantae > Streptophyta > Magnoliopsida > Caryophyllales > Cactaceae > Selenicereus > Selenicereus undatus. The sequence goes on from JACYFF010003369.1 coordinate 24,594,887, forward strand.
CACACCAAGGTATTACCACTGGCTTGGTTTCCTTCCAATTTAGCCAGAGATAAGTTTTTATCCCATTTCATTAACCGTTCTGTTCATGCCTGTGAAATCGTCAATGTTGATTCTATTCGAGCTGTAAACCTAGGATTTATTGAATATCTGGTGCAAAGTCACTGTGAACCACTACTAGATCTAAATGCTGAATATTACCCACAATTGATTCGTATGTTTTATGCGAATGTCCGAACTTTGAAAACTGCTGATGGGAATTCTTTAGAATGCCAAGTGAAATAAACAAAATTTACCCTTAGCGAGTCTGACTTGAACACTATTTTTGGCTTACCTAGTGTCACCCAACCGCATCTGTCTCCACTCGAAGTCAGAAATAAATTTCTCTCTGAATTTGTAAACCGTCACAGTCCAGCCGACACTCACCATCTCTCTTACACCATCCTCAAACACAATCCCCGACTGCTATACTATGTCCTTGTTCGTACAATTCTTCCCAAACCTAACTGTCCTACTCGTATCACCCGTAAGACACTCGAGCTTCTCTATCTTCTCCTGACTGGCAAACTTATCAACTTTACTCGCTACATTTTGAGTTGCATGTCTAAGGTGAGCTCCATTCTGTGTCCTGCCCCTCTACCTTATGCCAACTTGCTCACTCATGTTTTTCGTCACTTTGGAGTGTCCCTCACCAATAAAGTTTTTGCCAGCAAACCTGTTCCTATCATTACTCCTGCCGCATTCACAAGCATTCAGTTCGTCAAAACTGACCATAGTGGGTGGAAATTTGTCGATGACATGACTCCTGCCGAACTACTTACTGTCTCCCAAAGCTTTGGTCCCCCTATCCCACCTCGCGCCCCCTCGGCTCAATCACCCCCCCTTGCTCTCTCCTTGACCAAATCCAGCACCTTGATGAGCGTCTCTATGAACTTCAAGAAACTACCGACAAGCTTGAGTACATCCTGGTTCAGCATACTAACGCATTGGACGACATCGCTCACAACCAAGCCATCATGGATAACTGCCTCAACCACATTCAGACCTTGCTCACTACTCACATCACTGAGGTCCATCTCAAATTGGGCGACCTCATCCACATCGGAAGCTTGACTCGCCAATGTGCCCTCAAAGCTGTCCCTCTCGCTGCCGTCGAACATGCCCAAAGTGCTACATATGCCTCCTAGTTGCTCTCCGCCACCAGTAGAGCCTACAAGACCAAGCCTTGATTCACTCTTATTTCCTATTTTTTGCTTTTCTAAAAAATACTTTTTATCTGCTGTTGATCTGCTCCAACATTTCCTCATTCCTTGTTTGCTTCCTTTTGATGAAAGAGGGGGAAAAAGTCTGACTATGATATGCTATGTTATGTAATTTTCATGTATGAGTATGCTTAATAATATTTATGATTGTTTTTCTCTTGATTACTAAGTTGTATAATTTTCTTGTTATATCTATGCTTGATATTCCTATGCTTGATATGAGACTGACACAAGCTAAATTTTGTCTTTCATCAAAAAGGGGAGATTGTTGACTTACTTAGTAATCACAACGATGTTGATGAAACACAAAATCAGAGATTTAGATGTTGCATTGAAAAGATGTAATGCATAAAAGAAAAGCCATATATACTAGTAGAATCATAAAGAATATTATGAAGAAAATATGAAAGATTGTATATCAAAATTATTTGATTGGATATTATAAAAATTACATGCATCTCAAATTTATTTGATGCTATCAAAGATTGTATGCATATCACATTTATTTGATTGGAAATATTGTATGCAATATTATTTAAAGGCAAAGATATCATAAGAATAACTATGCATGCTAGGCAAGAGACAATATGGAAAATATTATTCGAATAAAAAAGATTTTATTTGATTAAATGATTTTCTCCTCGATTCTAGCCAGGACAAAATATTGTCCTTATTTGATTGGAATATTCTAGCAATATTACTTGATTGGAATATCCTTTTTGAATTTCAAACTTGATCTCATAAAGATTACATTGCATGATTTCATTTTATTGCAACATAATATATTTTGTTGCCAAGCTTCAAAGAGATTCAAGAGAAGAGATTATGAGCGTATACTTTCTTATTGAAGAAGATCACAAGATAAAATTAGAATATCTTTGATGAGACACTTCCTTATTGGATGATGAGAGTCACAACTTGCAAGGCTATATGTACTTATCACTAGAGCAAGAGCAAGATGATTCAAGCAATCACACAAGCAAGTTGCAATCATACTACACTGAGCTATACATTTGCAAATTCCTTTGAGTCTTGAATTGTAA
>JACYFF010003369.1:24597588-24618577 GCA_017589665.1 Selenicereus undatus
ATATATATATATATTATCCGTCAGCTTAAATATTCGCGTACTTGTTTAAAAAAATGAAACTATATTTTTGGGGAATATTACATCTTCCCCCTTAAGAAAAAGGTTTGTCCTCTAAAATTCATAGAATGAATTACCTTTAAAAAAAGGAGGATACTTTGATCTCATATCCTTCTCCATTCCCTATGTTACTTTTGAAGCAATCTAACTAGCCCAAAGGACCTTAACAAGTCGGATGACCTTATTGCGTAGCTTTTTTTCACAACCATCAAGGATCTCCGTTCGTTGTTCCTCATATTTTAGGTCCTCATTAATTAAGTTCAATTAGTGTGTGGGAGATCACATGATTAGCGTCAAGTACGTATTTTCAAAGTTGTGATACATGGAAGACATCTTGGACACTAGCAAGCTTAGGAGGAAGGGTTAAATGGTACACGACCTTCCTAATCTTCACAATTATATCATAAGGTCCGATGAATCTTGGACTCAGCTTAACATGCGTGATTAGTTGAGGACACCTTTGGTTAGTGACACCCTAAGAAAGACCTTTCTCCTTCTTGGAACTCTAAGGGTCATCTTCACATATGAGCATACGCGCCGACTTCATTGTAGCCTGCATGAGGTGGATTTTATCGATAATTTCTTGGATCAAATTAGGTCCAATGATCAAAACTTCATCAATGTCACTCCAACATAGCAATGTCCTACACTACCTTCTCTATAGAGCCTCAAAATGGCCCATTTTGATGATGGTTTGATAACTACTATTATATAAGAACTCCACCAAATGTAATAGCTTAATCCAAAATCCCTAGAAATCTAAAATACAGGCTCTAAGTATGTCTTCCAAAATCTAATTAGTTTTCTCTGCCTGACCATCAAAATGAAGGTGGTAAGATGAGCTAAAATTAAGTTTAGTCCTAAATGCTCACTGTAGCTGTTTTTCCAAAAACGAGAAAAGAAATTTATAGTCCCTATCTGAGACTATGTTGTTGTATGGCCCATGAAGATGTACCTCCTATTTAATATATAGCCTAGCTAGTCTTTCCGTTCCCCAATTTCCTTTAATGGTAACAAAGTGGGTAGACTTCATAAATTGGTCTAGAATGACCCAAATTATGTGCATTCCCTCAATGGTAGTTCCAATCTTACTATAAAGTCCATGAAAATCAACTCCTATTTCCAAAGTTAGAACTTCAAGTGACTAACTCTCCTACAAAACGACGATTTTTGAATTTGACATTTTGACAAGTAAAGCACTTAGAAACATAGTCTATTACCTCTTTCTTCATGTTACCTTCAAAAAATTTTCAAAGGTCTTCATACATCTTATTACCCCTTGAATGGATAGAGTGTGGGCTATATGGGATTCACTCATAATTTTCTCTTTATATTCTTTGTTATCAGGTAGACATACTGGACTTTGAAATCTTAATGACCCATCCTCTTGGACTATAAACCCTAGAAACTTACCCACCAAATCATCATTTCATAACTTCTTCAAATATGTATAAGTCACTTATGTCTTAGTAATCTCATCTATCAAATTTGAATGCACCTCTACATCCTTAAAGATGCCTTTGTAGACCTGAATTCCTAGTCTTCGAAGGTCTATGTCACAATTCTTGATGAATCCAACCACCACCTTTGCCTCATACTGAGTTCTTTTTAAGCTATTATGTATTCGAGGTTTTTGTAATCGGTGAAAATTTCACAGGGTGCACAAAACAATTAGTGCCTCTAAATTTTAAGAGCAAGCACAACTGCTAATAACTCAAGCTAATGGGTGGGATAATTTTTCTCATTAAGTTTGAGTTACTAAGAGATAGAGTCTATGGCCTTATCTTCTTGCATAAGGACATAACCCAACCCATGCTTAGACACATCGCTATAAATTGAGAACTCCCTAGTCTTAAAAGGAAGAGCAAGAACATGCACAAAGCTAGCTAAGATGATGCTTAACGATTTGGGAGGTTTCTTCACACTTAGGATTTCACTTGAATTTTGTCAAGAGGTTGGTAAGAGGTAAGGCAATTCGAGAAAAATACTCAACAAATTTTGTATAATAGCCCGCTATGCCAAAAAAACTTTGTACCTTAGTAACATTGGTTGGTTTAGACCACTTTGATATAGCCTCAACTTTATGGATACACCTTCATTCCTCCCTTAGAGATTATATAACCCAGAAAGGCAGCTTTATCTAGCCAGAATTCGCACTTTAATTTCTCGCATAACTTGTATTCTCTTAAGGTTTGTAAAATGGTCTTTAGTTGTTCTTCATGCTCATATTTGGTCCAAGAACACACAAAAATGTCATGAATAAAGACCACAATGAACTTGTTAAGAAATTGTTTTTGGACTTGGTTCATAAGCCTTATGAAGGCTACTGGGGCATTAGTGAGACTGAAGGGTATCACGATAAATTTATAATGTCCATATTTAGTTCAAAAGGCTATTTTTGATATGTCTTTTGGGCTCACGCAGAGTTAATGGTATCTAGAGTGGATATCAATTTTGGAGAAGACTCCAGTTCGTTGAACTTGATCAACTATGCCATCGACACGAAGTAAGGGATATTAGTTTTTTATGGATCTTATTTAACCATTGAAAATTTATTCATAGATGCATGTTGCTATCCTTGCTTTTCACAAATAGAACTGGCGCTACTCAAGGTGAAACACACGGTTGAATAAATGCCTTCTCCAATAATGCCTATAATTGGACCTTTAACTCTCTCAACTCAGCTAAAGCTATCTGATAAGGTGCTTTAGATATGGAGGTGGCTTCTGGGATAAGTTGGATTCAAAGTCGATTTCTCTTTTAGGTGGAAGGCTAGGGAGGCCACCAGAGAAAACATCAAGGAATTCAAATACAACATGGATGCCTTGAATGCCAAGTTCAACTTTTGATTTGCATTTAACACTACACAAGTATCCTATGCATCCTTTCCCAAGTACCTTTAGGCTTTCATTATATATATAACCTTATAATTAATTTTGGCATTTTCCTTGTGAAATACACTTTACCTCCCTTTGGGATTCCAAAGATAGCAGTATAGTTTTCACAGTCAATATTTGCTTGATATTTTAATAGCCAATCCATTTGCAGGATTAGGTCAAACTAAGAGAGGTCAAATTGAATAAGTTCCCTTAGAAATGCCTCATTTCCTGAGGATAAAGGACAATCTTTATGCATGATAGGACACATAATTATTTCTTGACTAGGAAGGGCAGTGGAAATGTCAATTTGTGTTTTATGGAAATGCAACCCTAATTGGGAAAATAATAATGTAAGTATACAAGAACAGGATGCACATGAGTCAAATAAAGCCTATAAGGGTTGAGAATTCAAAAGAAGGGTACTAGTTATGACCGTAACAAAGTCTGCTGCTTCTTTTATCGTCGTAAAATGCACTCTCCCTATATTGCTAACCCTACCCCCTGAGGAAAAGGAGCCATGTCTTCAGTTGATGTTCCTTCTGCTGCCTGCTCCCTCTTACGTCTCTTGGGACAGTCATTGGCCTCATAATCTAGGCCTGCACAATAATTGTAAAGGTTAGTGCCTACTCAAATGTCCTTACTAGCACGATTTGGGCAGTTCTACTTATTACAAGGTCCTTAGACTTAGTTGACTCTCCCTTGTGACACTCGTATGAGACTACTGCTAAGGAGTAAATTTACGATCATAGCTATTGTCTCTTCCCAAGTTGTAGCCTTTTGAATCCCACTTTCTCTTATTTCGCGCTTAAGCCTTACATGATTTAGTCAGGTTGCTGATCTGCTCCACATCATATGCTCGATCATAAAGTTCCTGTTAGGTGGTTATGTGGTGCCTTGCTAGGTGGTTGAGATCTTTGGGTCCAACCCTTTCTGGAGTAAATTTTTCTTCATTTTATTTGTCACTACAAATTCAAGTGTAAACCTAGTTATTTCCTTAAACTTAGTAACTTAATCTGTCACTTACACATTGGTGATTACTTGAGGTGGGGGAACTCATGTTCCTTCTAGTAGCATAAGGAGAAAGGATAGTACTTTTCTCTTCAAAGGGTTATAAAAGAGTCCTAATTGAAGTCTGATTCATTTCATTTCTCCTTCATTGTACCCCTAGTGTGTGTCGGTTTTATCATTTAGGTAGTAGCTCCTAATACTGACCTTCCGATGTTGAGGAACCTCCACCACATCAAATATCTTTTCGATGTTCTTGTTCCAGTTTTCTACACCAACTGGATCATCCTTTCTCCAAAGTAGCTAGGTTTCCAAGCAATTACCCTATCCATCAACTTTTAGTAGTTTCTCTCAGGCGGTATATTGTTTTACGGAGATTGCTTAGTCTTGCTTATTAGTTCAACGAGTAGTTGTCTTATGACATCTTTAAGAAGCACAATGGTCCCTGACCTTTAAGTAGCCTGAAAGGAATTGTTTCCAGATTGATCTGACATCTTTTTAGCTTGGACATGAACATTTATTATTTTTTTTAATAATCACAAAAGCAAGAAACAAATCAACATCAAATAAAACCTTGCATTACTAAGCAAAATTTTAGTACAAGATTTTGTTGAGATAATAGACATTTTTTGTGATTTTAAGTAGGAGAAGGCAAGAAGCAGGAAAATAACAATTGAGATAATACTTGTTTTTTTTACTACCACTCAAATGGCTCAAATACATGGGTGTTTATAGGTGACATTTTCACCTAGTACGATGAACATTCATCCTAATCCATTCATGTATCTATGTGTGAAATAACCCATATGCATGATCCATACAATACAATGTATTCAAAAATACATGAATCTTATAAGATACATGAACTTAGAAAACACTCTTCAATATTTAATAAATCAAGTTTATTATTTTACTTTATTTTAACATCCTCCCTTAAACTTGATTTACTTTGGTTACTCCAATCAAAGCACGCAACCTAGCAAAGTCTTCAAACTTCAAAGGCTTCGTGAATATGTCAGCAACTTGATCATTTGTCTTAACATAAGCGAGCTTCACTTCCTTCTTCTCGATACAGTCTCGTATGAAATGGAATCTTGTATCAATATGTTTACTACATTCATGGAACGTAGGATTCTTTGCTAATGAAATAGCGGATTTATTATCCACACGTATTGTAGTGGGCACCTCCTGCGACATGCGAAGCATCTTTAGCAATTTTCTGAGCCATATTGCATGACAGACTGCTGAGGTGGCTGCAATATATTCAGTTTCACAAGTTGAAAGAGACACAATTGATTATTTCTTTGAGCACCAAGTAAAAGTTGTGTCTCCCATAAAAAATACGTAACCAGTAGTACTCTTTCGATCATCGACATCTCCACCCCAATCACTATCACTGTAGCCAATGAGATTGAAATCTCCGGATGTAGTGAAAGTGAGGCCATGATTAATGGTGCCTTTGATGTACCTCAAAATTCTCTTCGCCATTTTCATGTGGGAAGTTGTTGGCACCTCCATAAATCTGCTGACAAGGCCAACTCTGTAAAGAATGTCTGGCCCCGTGCATGTTAAATACCTCAAACTTCCAACAAGACTCCGGTATAGAGTCGGATCCACTTTTTCTCCTTCATCAAACTTAGATAATTTCGTTCCACAATAGATTGGAGTGCTCACTGGCTTGCAGTTTTGCATATTAAATTTCTCAAGAATTTTTTTGGCGTATCCTTCTTGAGAAATAAATATGCTATCATCATTTTGCTTCACTTCGATTCCAAGATAATAGGACATGAGTCCAATATCAGTCATCTCAAATTCTTGAGCCATCACCCTCTTGAATTCATCGAACATCTTTGAATTATTGCCAGTGAAAATCATAACGTCAACACATAAATAGACAATTAACATACCTCCTTGCCCATCTTCTTTGACATAAAGAGCATGTTCATGAGCCCACTTGTTGAAATCATGATCTTGAAAGTATTTATCAATCCGGCTATACCATGCCTTTTGTGCTTACTTTAAGCCGTACAAGGCTTTCTTCAATTTTAGCACTTTACCTTCATGTCCCTTGACAACATAACCCAAGGGCTGTTCAGTATAGACTTCCTCTTCGAGATAACCATTAAAAAAAGCAGACTTAACATCCATTTGATGAATCTGCCATCTGTTATGGGCCGCCAAGGACTGAGACGAATAGTCTCCAACTGAGTGACAGGGGCAAAGACCTCATCGTAGTCTATGCCTTGTCATTGGCTATAACCTTTTGCAACGAGTCTAGCCTTGTATCTTTCAACTCCTCCTTTTGCATTCTTCTTCACTTTGTAAAGCCACTTGACACCAATCGCCTTTTGGCCTTTTGGAAGATCGGCTAATTCCCATGTGTCATTCTTTTTTATTGCTTGAATCTCTTCTTCCATTGCTAGCCTCCAATTTTTGTCTTCCACTGCTTGTTCAAAATTAAGAGGCTCAGAGTCAGCAAAAAGAGAAAAAAGAGTTGGATTATCAAGTACCTCTGTCTTGTCATAAAGTTCTCTTAGATTCCTTGTGCGCCTTGGCCTTTCGGAAGAGCTGTCAGTTGAAGATTGTGGACTTAGAGATGAATTTGGAGTAGGAGGTGTCAAATCTTCTCTTGTCACTTGATTAGGCTCTCCATCTACCAAAGGAAATGAGACAGTTTCTTCCTTGGACGAGATGTCCCATTCCCATGAGTCCTCTTCATCAAACACTACATCTCTACTGATGATCACCTTCCCATTAATAGGATTGTAAAGCTTGTAGCCTTTAGATCTTAAATCATATCCAATGAAGACAAGCTTCTCACTCTTGTCATCAAGCTTGACTCTCTTCTCATCATGGACATGGGAATACACTATGCTTCCAAAATACGCAGGTGAGAGACACTTGGTTTCTTACCACTCCATGCTTCTTGTGGTGTCATGCCATGGAAACTCCTTGCTAGACAAAGATTTGACAAGTACACAGCGCATGAGACAGCTTCGGCCCAAAACTCTTTGGACATCTTCTTACTTCTTAACATGCTGCGAGTCATGTTGAGAATGGTCCGATTCTTGCGTTCCACTACTCCATTTTGTTGAGGAGAACGTGGAACTGTGAGAAAATGGCTTATGCCTTGAGAAGCACAAAATTCTTCAAACTCCTTGGACGTGAACTTGCCGCCTCTGTCAATTCTCAAAGCTTTGAGAGTATAACCACTGTCTTTCTCAACAAGTGCCTTTAACTTTCGAAATACTCCAAATGCTTCATTTTTCTCCTTTAAGAAGTACTCCCATGTCTTACGAGAAAAATCATCAATGAAAAGTAAAAAATAGTTGGATTTACCATGTGAAGATGGCTTGATCGGTCCGCACAAATCGGCGTGAACAAGTTGAAGAGGCTACGAGGCTCAAAAATTTGCTTCATTCGGAAAAATTCTTCTAGTTTGCTTTCCCATGAGACATCCCTGACAAAGCTGATTTGGATAAGAGATGAACGGTAAGCCATTCACCATCTTCTCTTGTGTCAAACTCTTTAAGCCACCAAAATTCAAGTGGCCTAAACTCAAGTGCCATAGCCACGAGTCATCTTTCACACAGGTTTTCAAGCACTTTGGATGATCAACTTGAACTTTGAGTAAGAACATTCTATTCCTTGCCATGTACATCTTCGCGATTAAATTTTGGAACATATCTTTCAAGGTGAGAGACCGATTCTTCATGTGAATGTCGTAGCCAATTTCAAGTAATTGGCCTAAACTTAAGATGTTTGTTTTTAAAGAAGGCACATAATAAACTTGAGAAATTAAGTGATGGCTACCGTTTTTGGTGTGAATAAGAATGTCACATTTCCCCTTGATTGGAACTTTGGTGTTGTCTCCAAAAGCAATGTTGTCGACAACGGTCTCGTCAAGATTTGTGAAAAACTCCTTGTTTCCACTCATGTGATTACTAGCGCCCGTATCAAGGTATGAAACACCTTTGTCTTCAGCTCCTTTGCTCGCCAACAAGAGGTAGAGATCTTCTTCCTCCTTCACGTCTATGAAATTTCGCTTCTCATCGGTGTAGGTGTTGGTGTGCCAACACTCCGAAGCGTAGTGACCAAATTTATGACAATTATGACATTGAGCATGTGATTTATCATATGTTCTTTGTCTACCACGACCTCTTTGATTTCCGTAGCCCCCACGCCTTCTTGATGCTTGGGATTGACTGTTGGATTCTCCGTATTGTGATCCGCCGTATCTACCGCGTCCTCGACAGTGGCCTCGTCCTCGGCCATAATGACCTCCTCGTCCACGACTTCTTCCTTGGCCATGACTTTGACTATTCGACTTCCCAGGCTCCTAGATTTGTCACCCTAGGACTCCTTGGTTTGAAGAGCTTGAACTGATGGCTCTTCTTTTCTCTTAATTCTCTCCTCATAGGCTTGTAAAGAACCCATGAGTTGCTCAAGAGTCATCGTCTTCAAGTTGTTGCATTCTTCAATGGCAAAAGCAACATACTCAAGTTTTGAGTCAAGCGATCTAAGAATCTTCTGCATAACACGAACATCTTCAATTGTCTCTCCATAACGCTTCATTTGGTTGACGACGCTAGAAACTCTAGTGAAGTAATCAAAAGCTGTTTCCGACTCCTTCATATGTAATGATTCAAATTCACCCTTAAGGGTTTGGAGACGAACTTTCTTTACCTTGTCCAACCCTTTGAAATTATTTTCAAGAATTGTCCAGGCTTCTTTGGCCTTTGTAACCAAAGATACCTTCTCAAACATAGTATCATCCAATCCCATGTGGATGATAGATAGGGCTTGTTGATCTAACTTGTGATTTTTAGGCAAGTTATTCCGTTGAGCTTGTGTCAAAGCACCCTCATTCTCAGGTTCTTCATAACCTTTCTCTACTATCTCCCATGCCTCTTGTGAGCCAAGCAAAGCCTTCATCCGAATACTCCAAGTACCATAATTATCTTTTGTGAGTTTTGGGATAACAAAAGGAAAGGTGGAATTCATCTTGTGTGTGGCTCTGATACCACTTTGTTAAGATAATAGACAATTTTTGTGATTTTAAGTAGGAGAAGGCAAGAAGAAGGAAAATAACAATTGAGATAATACTTGTTGTTTTTTTCACTACCACTCAAATGGCTCAAATACATGAGTATTTATAGGTGACATTTTCACTTAATACGATGAACATTCATCCTAATCCATTCATGTATCTATGTGTGAAATAACCCATATACATGATCTATACACTACAATGTATTCAAGAATACATGAATCTCATAAGATACATGAACGAAGAAAACAATCTTCAATATTTAATAAATCAAGTTTAGTATTTATTTTATTTTTAACAGATTTGGCATAACTTCCCAACTGGAGGTACCTAATACCTTTATTGGGCTGAATAATACTTATACCAAGTTCCTACCCATCACTTCTATCTATTCTTGGTTATGTCTACCGTAGACTGGGCTCACTCAGGAGATCTAGGTTGGGTTTCAAGGGTGTAGTCAAATTTAAGCCTTAATTCATCTTCTGCGTCCTTTCCTAACTGGGGGCAGTAGGTAAACAAATCTTGGACAATAAGGCCTAACCAATCTAAGGTATACCTGAAGAAGAGTTCCCGTCCAATAGTTTCAAAGGATCCCATCTTCGCAAAATGCTCCTGAAACATGGTGACATTCCCACAACACCCATAGGCCACCATTTTTGCATATTTCTCTTTAAAGTGTCTTCACGACTCAAAGTCGGGCAGTTTATTAGGGGTTTGGTTTGCATATAAGAACTACAATACTTGGTATATTTTTGTGTTAGTTCTATTGTCATCCACCATCAAACCTTCTTTATATGGGCCTTTATTCAGGATCTCAGGGTCCACACCAACGCACTAGAGTCTCTAGCATGAAACCTCGTTCCTTTTTCCATCTATTGCAAGACAAGTTAAACACATAAACACTATTAACAAGTTAAATTATATGGCCCATCCTATTCACTCACTTATTCCTTAGGCCACTGATCTTTTTCCATTTTATTTAACACATTACATTTACACTAACTTTAACACCCTAACAATTCAAAGCATTCCTCTTTGAGTTTATTTTAATCTTTATCTTAATTTTAGTGGAAGCCTATGAGCTGAGGCATTATGTCACCCACAGGTGACACAAGACTATCTAGGACATAATCAACTAGAGAAATTCAAGGAGTCATAAATAAATCATCAAATAAAAATTGGATTTTATTTGAAAATACAGAGTTTAACAGACCCAGTTCTACTAGTTGACAAAAGAAAGTAATACTGCATAAATAGGCCTAAGCTCAACTAGTTCTAATCTCATTCCAAGCCCAATTCCCCCACTGGAGGACCTAAAAAGAAAGAACATAGAAGAGTAAGCCAAATGGCTTAGTATAACATAACTCCATAAGTTAGCGCATGTTTTAGTTCATTTTATTTCTTGAACATGTTAAATCATCACTCATTTATTTATCTTGACATGGCACCTGACCAATAAGGGACTTTCAGCCCACATTAATCAATAGCATAATAGTAAGAGATTGTATCTCTGTTGCGGTCATTTAATTTATATGCATATATTTGGGCCGATCGGAAAGTTCAACCGTTTGTCAATGTCCAATATAGCAGCAAGGGGTCCACTTTTAACTATGATAAAACACATTTAAAAACATTTATTCTATACTTTACTTAATTAACATTTATTAATAATTCGAGGAAGAGCTATTGAAGGGTGTGGAGATCTTACCGTGCCTCAACCAAACTGCAGATTAAACCCAAGAACAGTTTGGACCATTCCAAAATCTTGATTACAATATATATAATTAGCTATCCGTGTTAATCATTGCATCCACTAAGACAAATCCAACCATGGCTATCTACAAGTCACGACTTCTTAGCTTCTTAACAGTATAGTCTTTAGCCTATTGGGTTGTTTACTACCATTTATTTCTTAATTAAAACATTATGTGATCACATAATAAGCTTTGACGATCCTTATTTAATTAAAAGGAAACATTGGTGCATTTCCAACGCTAACAATTTAGGTGATGGCATTATGCTAGCTCACCAGGGTTCTTTAATAACCCCAAACTATTCCCCCTTAATGAACATTATCCCTTAAAGAAGCTGGTATACCCAAACTAACGTAAACCAACGCGGTGGTCACAATCTTAAGTTAGAGGACATACACGTTTGATGATAGAAATCATGGCGTGACTACCGCACTCAACTAATAGGATCTTTCAACCAATTGGCCTTCGCACAAAAAGGAATAAATCCAGTCAATGCAAGAAATAAGATGCGAAGGATGGACAAAGTTAGATTGAAAGCCGTAGAAATTTACTGAGTTGATTGCTATAAAGAAAGCGCATGCGATGATGGAAATTTGTTGATTCAAAGGCTATAAGATCGCCCAGAAGATAGTGAATATAGTGATGATCAAAGTCACAAATTAATCGAAATAGAAATGTAAAAAAGTAAATGTTGATAAGACGTAAGTAATTTTTAACGAGGTTAGTCTCAACCAGGCACAGTCCCCGCCTAGAGTTCTCTAACTCTAGGATTAATCCAATTTTACTAAGAGAGATTACACCTACTCTACGTTCCAAGTTCTAAGTTGACACCCTCGTTCGATTACAACTTGAACAGTACAAATCAAATGAAATAGAAGCAAATTAAAGCTCAATGTATGCCAATGAGTGCTTGAGTAAGAGGTATGCTTGTGCTTACTTTTCTGCATTCTTCAGCCTTCAACTAGCTTCAGTATTTATAGCATAAGCCTGATAGAGCCGTTAGAAACTAGCCGTTAGAGTCATATGAAATTTCAGTTCAATTCAAGGCCTTGAAAAATAGCTTAGGGTTCTTGAAAAATATGCAGCTGCAACAAGTCCAATTTTCCCTTGCAATGGCTATTTTGCTATTTATAGGCTGATTAGAGATATTATGATAATAGTTGCAACTACCTTTCATAATTGAAGCAAGTATCAGAAACCAAATCAATTCTTGATCCTAAAATCTTGTTGAGCAAATATCAAGGTAAATCAAATTCTTGTTAAGCAAATATCCCTAATAAAGTGACATCTTATCTCATAATTTCATAATCAAATTTAAATCACAAAATACAATATCATAAATATCACATATTTAAATTTAAAAACTAAATTATTTTAAAGATATTATGACACCTTATATAAAATCAATTAAGTAATACCAATATCCACTTCAAAAACATAGCATATTTAAACAATAGTAATTCTAAGGTAGATCCAATTATGATATAATAAACACACCAATGGGCCAACTTCTTTTTGTCTTTCATCAAAACATATTCATAAAATACATTGTAAGCTTAAGGAAGCTAATAATCTCTTCTTTTTTATGAAAGAAAAACCCAATAAAAAAAACACATCAATAGAGTTTTGAATGTTACACCATAAATGCTTTGCTAAACACTTCTCCCCCTTATTGGATTTCATCAGAAAGGTACCACAAGAGGGAGAAAGAAAAATCGAAGCGTGTTAAAATTATGGTAAACACATATAGCTCCCCCTTAAAAAATGAATGATATATAAAGATGCCCCCCCCCCTAATCTATGACACTCTTGAAAAAAATAAGAGATTAAACAATAACATTTTCATGAAATCATATATTCCAACATACATGTGTTGACTTGATATTCTCGCAAGCATTGCAAGGGATCAACATATTAATACAACAATTCTCCCCCTTCAAAAATAAATCAAGGTTATAGTAGAATAATAAGTATTATACTTCTTTCCTTATAAAAAGAAGCAATATCATGTATGTGAATATTAGAGATCGTAACAATTATGGACCCAAGAAAAAAAGATCACATACAATATATTATCTATAAATAAAATAATCACATGTCAATATAGCATAAGATATGATGAAATATTAATCATGCTCACCTTTCGAAGATAATTAAGCAAACTAAAATTCAAAAATTTGAATGATTTCAATACGCCTCAAATAGGAAGTAAAGAGAACATCACCTTCCGTTTAGTAAGAATCCAAATGTTGCCATTATTTAGGATATTGACATAAAAACTCGAGCCCTTAGGTTTCAGTTATTTACAAGCAGAAACATCCAAGCTTCTGCCTCACTTTCAAGGCCTTGAACTGTATTTCAAGGCCTTCAAAACTGGACAATCAATAACTTATCCAGGACTTTGACCTATAAAAATTCAAGAAACCTATTAGTACTAAGAGAGGGTTTCCCTCAATTCACATTTGGTGGATTTGCACCTTTTGGTACCCAAACTTGAACTAACATAGGGCTAGGTTTTCTAAGAGGACATGAATAAGACATATGACCACTTTTTAGGCAATAACTGCATTTAATATGAGATTTGTTTTGGGATGTCGATTGAACAAAGAAGTTCTCATGGACCTTCTTTTTGTTAAAGACATTATACCCAATTCCTTTTTTATTGAATGGCGTCCTTTGAGAGCCTAATAGTTTGTCCAAATTTTTCTTGTCCCTTGGAAAACTTTAAAACCAATTTTTCAAAGCCTTCACATTTAGATTGGACTTCTTGCTTCCTTGTTTCAAGAGTATCAATCTTAATATGAAGTTCATCATTTGATTTTTGTAAACCCTCTTTTTCAAATGATAAATTTCAAATGACTTTCTTTAAAGACTTAAGTTTGGACAAATATTTTTGCACACATTTAATGCAATTAACCCAAGCTTGGGTCAATTCATTGTTAGAGTATTCAAAAAATACATAGTAATCTACCTCATTCAAGCTCTCACACTCGGGCGCCTTCTTCTTGAACTTGTTCTTCTTTGGCCATGAAACAAAAATTGACTACTTGATCGGACAATCTTTTGCTGTATGCCCTTTTGAAGATCTTTTTCCTCTTTAAACCCTTTTTGTAGAATTTTTTGGGATCGAATCTCTTTGATTTAAACATTTTCTTCAACCCATGGACAGTCATGGTCATGGATCCCTCATCTTCATCACTTGACGCATCTTCTAAAGAGTAGAATCTTCACTTGTTATTTTGAAGGCCACTCCCTTCTTTATTGGAACTTCGTCTTTATCTTTTTTAAGACGAATTTCATGTGTAAGAAGCTTCCCACGTAGGTAATCCAAGGCTAGCGTCTTGAGATTTTGAGCGTCTTTGATTGTGGTAACTTTGGGACCCCATTTACTTTTAGGAAGACATCGGAGAATTTTCCTAACCATCTCCTCATTTGTATAGGTCTTGCCAAGTACATTAAGGTTGTTGGTTATAACAATGAAATGAGTGAACATTTCTTTGATGGACTTATCGGGTTGCATCTTGATTGAACAATTCGTATTGGTGGGTGAGCATGTTGATTTTCATTTCTTTCACTTAACTCGTTCCTTCATATGTCAATCAACTTGTCCCAAATTTGCTTAGTTGTTTTACAAGTACAAATACATTTATATTCATTGATATCTAAGCCGCAATATAAAATATTCATAGCTCTATAATTCTTTGAAAGTTTTGCAAAATCCTCTTGTGTGTATTGATCCTCAATTTTTTGCACAACTTGTTTGTCAACGGTAATCGTAGGAATATATGGTCCCTTGGTTACAATGTTCCACAGCTCATAATCTTTAGTCTTGATGAAAATCTGCATCAAAATTTTTCAATAAGAAAACTTAGTGTATCTAAACAAAGGAGGTCTAATAGTAGAATGACTTTGATCATAATAGCCTTCTTCAGTGGTGGCCATGATTGTTTCCCACTAGACGATGAAGTCAAACATGGGTTTAGCGCTAATACCAATTGTCAATTCAAAGGCTATAAGATCACCCTAGAGGGGGTGAATAGGGTGATGATCAAAGTCACAAATTAAATCGAAATAGAAATGCAAAAAAGTAAATGTGGACAAGACACAAGTAATTTTTAACAAGATTAGCCTCAACCAGGCTTAGTCCCCTCCTAGTGTTCCCAAACTCGAGGATTAACCCAATTTTATTAGGAGGGATTGCACAAATGTAGAGCACACCAACCCTAAGTTCCAAGTTCTAAGTTGACACCTTCAACAAAGCTTGGTAGAGTTGATCCTTCAACTCTATAATCGCATCCAATTACAACTTGAACAATACAAATCAAATGAAATAGAAGCAAATTAAAGCTCAATGTATGCTAATGAGTGTTTGAGTAAAAGGTATGTGAAGCGAATGTCATGCCTATACAAGTCCAAGAGAACTCACAAATCCTCCTTAGTGCTCACAAGCTCTATCAAAGGGGACTTGGCCCTTGTAGTGATTTGGAGCTCCAATTCCAACCTCATCCTAAACCTTTGGGACGCGTTACTCTTCTATTTTGGGAAGGTCAAGGGACCTTCTAAAGGGTTTAGTCTATCGAAATGAAGTTAAACCCTTGGAGATAATAAAAAAGCCCTAAAACAGCAAGGTATATGCCAACGGTAAATTAACCCGATTTTAACCAGGTTTTGGGGGCCTTATTATTCAAGTTTGGAATGGGTTTAAAATGCTGCAGACCCACTTTTTGCGAACCTTCTTATGTCAACTAAAAGGGCATAAAAATATTTCTAGGTTAAGGCACTAGGTCATAGGTCAAGTGGAGTCTTTTTCCACATGCTGCAGAATCTGCCATAGCCTGCATATGTTGTACCTTTTGCCCCCATATCTCCAAAACGGTAGCTCCAAATTTCCTATCACATGAACCACGTGAAAGCTGACTTACTAATCTTTCTAGGAAGGTCTATTTCATCAGATTTGGCCAAGGAACCTAGGAAATATAGCTGTTTAAAGTTGACCTATGTAAACTGAAAAGTCCTGACAAAGCTAAAAAGCACTTTTTAGCTTTTGTTTGTTGCTTTTTGGTCCCCCTCTGCTTTATGGTCGTGTGTAATGTTGTTTTTCTGCATTCTGTAGCTTGTATGAGGCTTTCATACATAAGGGAGGCCTTAGGATGTAGAAAGAGGTTGTTGGATGATATACAAAGAAGCTAAAGCTTTCTCTTTCTCTCAAAATCTTAAGTTCCCTTTATCCTTCTCAAAGGTGGTGAGTCTTGAGTGGAATCCTTTATGGAATTGTGGGTGGCTTAGCCTTTAAACAATTCTTGGTGGATCCTTAGTCTTGATTGGTGGCCAAGCCTTTAAATCAAGTTATATCTTGTTACAAAGCGAAAATTTGCAACTAAACTCAAGCAAGCTTCATCCGGCCCATTAGCACACTCTCCATTTGGTATCAGAGCTAATCCAGGTTGGTGTTCTTGAGTTTATATCACATTTCCTCGCTTTGGTTTCATCCTTGTTAAAGTTTTCCTTTACCCTTGTTATGAAAACCTCTAGCTTGAACTTCTTAAAACAAACTTGACCAAACACTTTGCTAAGCCAACAAACCCTTAAAACTACTCTTGCTTTCCCCACAAAATACCTCATTTACTCCTCAAACAACCCCCACAAAACAGCCAAACACAAACCCCCACCAAAACCTTCCACAAAAATCACCCTTCACGAAACCGTGCAAACCGGCTGAACTGTGGCACGACCACACTGTGCGACTGAGCACGACCGTGCCACCACCTTCCATGGCCAGAACATTAGCATGGCCATCCCGTGCTTTTGGGCACGACCGTGCCTCCCTTCCCCAGCCTATTTTTGCATCGTGCTACCTCTAGCTCGACCATGCCCCTCTTCTTTTCAAGCCTTTAACCCTTCTCTCCTCCTTTTCTAATTCCCACCCTGTCTAATAAGGAAAACCCATCCACCAACTCTCCCAATCGGAAAGAGTACCAAGAGGTATGAGCTTAGAACAAGATCATATGATGAGACAGGATAATGCCATCCAAGGCTTACAACAAAGTGTGAGACAAATTAGTAGGCAACTTGAGCAAATGTCCAACCAATTTAAGGCCCTCCAAGGAGGCCTAAGAGCTCAAGAGCCAAGTGATCATAAGCAAGGTTTCTCTAGTGACTAAAGCATGAGAAGCAATCCAAGAAGGGGAGGTAAGAGACCTCCTATGGACTACTTTCGAGATATCAAGGTAGAACCTCCGGACTTTAATGACAACTTGAACCCCGATGAGTACCTTGAATGAGTTCAAGCCATGGACCGAATCTTTGAAGCCAAAGGCTATTTTGATGAAAAGAGTTTCAAGGTTGCTAGCTGTAAACTCACAAGGTATGCCTCCTTGTGGTTTGAAAACATCAAGAAGCAAAGGGCTAGAGAAGGCAAGAGAAAGATCAACTCATGGGGAAAACTTAAGTCTCTCATGAACAAGAGGTTCCTTCCCGAAAGCTACGAGCAAGACATCTACAACTGACTCTTCTCACTCAAGCAAAACAACATGAGTGTGGGTGAATACATGAGAGAGTTTGAGCAACTCCTTTTGAGGGGAGGCATCCATGAACCCGCAAACCGTGGCTAGGTTTCTCAACGGGTTAAGCCCTCTTCTTGCAAGAAAGGTGGAACTTCAAACCTATTTCACCTTAGATGATGTCTTCAAGCTAGCTCTCAAATTTGAGAAGAGAAAGAAGGAGAAGAACGTGTTCACTAAGCCTTTTTCCAAGGAGCAAGTAAGTTCATTGCCTCCATTCAAGCCCTTTTCTCACCCAAAACCCAAGGGCACCTCATGCGTTGACAAGGGTAAGGCCGTGGCTCTTCATTTTCCAAAGGAATTGCCTAGGAAACTTAAAGGAAAGAAGTGCTTCAAGTGCCAAGGTTATGGTCATTTCCAATACGATTACCCAAATAAAAGGGTCATGACATACAAGAAGTTGAAGAAGTTGATGCCATGATGATGGAAGTGCAAGATGAAGCTAATAGGGTAGATTCGGACCCCATGGAAGATGAAACTCATCTTGATGCCGATGAAGGTAAACTACTTGTCTTAAGGAGGGTTTTACATACCCAAGACACTCCTTATGACAAGGCTCAAAGAGAAATGCTCTTTCTCTCCCGGTGCATCATCCAAGACAAGGTGTGCAACTTGATCATCGATGGAGGGAGTTACACCAATGTGGCCTCCACAATTCTTATTGAGAAGCTTGGCATTCCTACTATTCCTCATCCCAAACCTTATTCTTTGAAATGGCTCAATGATGACGGCAACCTTAACATATCCAAACAAGCCCTTATCTTCTTTTCAATCGAGAAGAAGTATAAGGATAATGTCCTTTGTGATGTGGTACCTATGAGTGCTTGTCATGTTCTTTTGGGTCGGCCTTGGCAATTTGATAGGCGTGTCATGCATGATGGGTTCAAAAACACTTACTCCTTGATCATTGATAAGGAGAGGATTGTCTTAAACCCACTACCTCCAAACCAAGTCCACAAAACTAAGCCCGGGGTGGGAAGTAAGAAAAAGATAGACCTTATCATGTTGAGTGAAACATGGGTGGAGAGAGCTTTAAGCAAACACAAGCAAGTCCTAGCCTTGTTAATGCTTGAAAGTCCTAGCGTTGTTAATGCTTGAAAGCAACAAGAGTGAGGCAGTGACTCCCTTACACCCCAAAATCAGCCCCCTCATATCACAATACCAAGATGTCCTCATGCAAGACCAACGCCCTATTGCTTACTTTAGTGAGAAACTCAATAGCTCAAGGAATAACAAGCTCATGCCAAGGAGTGATGGTCCTTTTAAGGTCCTTGAGAAGGTCAATGATAATGCCTACAAACTTGAATTGCCCGGAGACATGGGTATATCATCTACATTCAATGTGGGTGATCTCACACCCTATCTTGAGGATGAAGAAGAAGGTAATGATTTGAGGGCAAATCACATTCAAATAGGGGAGGATGAAGCGAATGTCATGCCTATACAAGTCCAAGAGAACTCACAAATCCTCCTTAATGCTCACAAGCTCCATCAAAGGGGACTTGGTCCTTGTGCTGATTTGGAGCTCCAATTCCAACCTCATCCTAAACCTTTGGCATGCTTTACTCTTCTATTTTGGGAAGGTCAAGGGACCTTCTAAAGGGTTAAGTCCATAAAAATTAATTTAAACCCTCATAAATAATAAAGAAGCCCTAAAACAGCTAGGCATATAGTAACGGCAAATTAACGCGGTTTTAACCCCGTTTTGTGGGCCTTATTATTCAAGTTTGGAATGGGTTTAAAATGCTAAAAACTCACTTTTTGGGAACCTTCATATGTCATCTAAAAGTGAATAAAAATATTTCTAGGTGAAGGCATTAGGTCATAGGTCAAGTGGAGCCTTTTTCCACATGTTGCAGAATCTGCCCTAGCCTATGTATGCTGCACCTTTTGCCCTATATCTCCCAAACGGTAGCTACAAATTGTCTGCCACTTAAATCACATGAAATATGACTTCCTAAGATTTCTAGGAAGGTCTATTTCATCAGATTTGGCCAAGGAACCTAGGAGATATAGTTGTTTAAAGTTGACCTATGTAAACTAAAAAGTCCTGACAAAGGTAAAAAGCACTTTTTAGCGTTTGTTTGTTGCTTTTTGGTCCCCCCCTTGCTTTATGGTCATGTGTAATGTTGTTTTGCTGCATTCTTTAGCTTTTATGAGGCTCTCATATATAAGGGAGGCCTTAGGATGTAGAAAGAGGTTGTTGAATGATATACAAAGAAGCTAAAGCTTTCTCTTTCTCTTTCTCTCAAAATCTTAAGTTCTCTTCATCCTTCTCAAAGGTGGTGAGTCTTGAGTGGAATCCTTTATGGAATTGTGGGTGGCTTAGCCTTTAAACAATTCTTGGTGGATCCTTAGTCTTGATTGATGGCCTAACCTTTAAATTAAGTCATATCTCGTTACAAAGCGGAAATTTGCAACTAAACTCAAGGAAGCTTCATCCGGCCCACTAGCACACGCTCCAGTATGCTTGTGCTTGCTTTTCTATACTCTTTAGCCTTCAAGCAGCTTCAGTATTTATAGCATAAGCTTCAAAGAGTTGCCAAAAACTTGTCGTTAGAGTCATCCAAAATTTTAGCTAAGTTCAAGCCCTTGAAAAACAATCCAGGGTCCTTAAAAAATATGCAACTTTAGCACGTAAGTCCATTTTTTCCTCCCAATGACTAATTTGCTATTTTTAGGCTGATTAGAGATATTCTAAGAGTAATTGCAACTGCCTTTCATAATTGAAGCAAGTATCAAGCACCAAATCAATCCTTGACCTGAAAATCTTGTTGAGCAAATATCAACGTAAATCAATTTTTGGTTAAGCAAATATTTCTAATAAAGTGGCATGTCTTATCTCATAATATCTTAATCAAATTTTACTCACAAAATATAATATGATAAAGATCACTTATTCAAATTTGAATACTAAACTATTTCAAAGATATTATGACACCTTATATAAAATCAATTAGGCAATACTAACATACCAATATCCACTTCAAAAATATAGCACATTTAAACAATAGTAATTCTAATGTAGATCCAATTATAATATAATAAACATACCAATGGACCAACTCCTTTTTTGTCTTTCATCAAAATATATTAATAAAATACATTGTAAGCTTAAGGAAGTTAACAAAGTTGATCCCCTAAACTTAAGGCACGCTGGCCTCGACGCGGTGGCTTTTGTTAGGAGGTCGTAAGCTTAGAGAGGAAGGAGGAGGTTTTTGATGGAGAGGGTTGAGTAAGGCTATTTATAAAAGTTTAGGAGGTGTTTTGGACAGACATAAACTCTTCTAATCTTACAATAGAGGTTTTAAGGGACATGCGATAGATTTTTTTTTTTTCTTTCTATTTTTTAGTTCAATGGTGCTCAAGGACTTGAGGGTTTTGCTTTGGTAGTGATGATGTTGCTGGTGTAAACTTAACAGGATGGTTATGATAATTATCTACCTAATTACTAGCCATGAGAAAGAAGAGAATTTCCTTTTCATTTACCTGGTTTCAAACCCCCAATATGCTAACATTAGATCTCAATCATCGGAATGAGAAGGGACAGGTGGGGTCATCATGCTTATATGTGGTGCCTCTTTTATCCGTAGTGGATTGCTTCTTTTAGGACTCAAGGATAAAAAAAAAATAATAAAATAATAATAATAATAATAATAATAATAATAATAATAATAATAATAA
>JACYFF010003369.1:24618587-24647354 GCA_017589665.1 Selenicereus undatus
AATAATAATAATAATAATAATAATAATAATAATAATAATAATAATAATAATAATAATAATTAATGATGACGATGATAAGGATGGCGCGATGATGATGACGATGTTAATAAACATAATACAACAATGACGGTAAGACGTACAACTACATTATTGTTAATAATGCCCATAATTGATTGTTGGGCTTCTGCACACAATTTGTTAGTCTAATCCAAAAAGGTTTTGTTGCAATTTATTACTTGAGTCTACTGGCTTCTGTCATGTTTATACATATATATATATAATTATATATATATATATATAATTATATATATATATATATATAATTATATATATATATATATATATATTATCTAATACTATATAAACAAAATGTTGTCAATAATTCACTCCGCTTTGATTCTTTGCACTGTATATTTGTAACCTTTTATTCTTCATAAATTTAAATACTACGTACCCCCACTAACCCACGCTTGTTCCTCTGCCCCAGAAACTGCCTCAGTCAATATCATGAGTGGTCATGTCACTCTTTAACTCCCCCCCCCCCCAACCAATATGTATACCGTACTCCTGGGAGCATATACAACAACAACAACAACTCTCAATGTAGGTCCCGCTTTCGCGGGGTCTGGAGAGATCTAGAAGTAGACAACCTTATCTCTACCGGCAATCCTGCCCACAGAGATCGCGGCGGATTCCAAGAGACTGACAAAAATCAGATTTTGTGAAAACATTTTATAGAAGAAGGATTTTGTTAAGACATTTTATAGAAAACATTTTGTGAAAACCTTTTTTTAGGGAAAACATTTTATCGAGAAAAACTAAGGATAAGTCGCAGGAAATGAATTAAAAAATATGAAAAAATCAGGTGGCAGTAACTATGTAACCATAAGTGCAACAAGGTAGAGGGAGATACTGTACCTCAACAAACCGAGGTAGGCAAACAATATCTCTTCTAAGACGCATGAACTACTTGCATGCATATAGAACATACGGAAAAAAAAAAAACACAACCAAACCCACTCTACTGCAACCGAGTGACCGACTACGAGGCTAACTCTCTACGATCTAAGATCTTAATCCTATCCCGCTACAGTCTCCTATCGTGAATCATGTTCTCTGTTAACCCTACAACTTTCAAGTCCTCTCTAATCACCTCGTCCAAACTCTTCTTTGGTCTTTCCTCCCCTCTTTTACCCCTTGGGATGGGAATACTCTCACCTCTCCTTACTGGAGCGTCTGCACTCCTTCTTTTCATATGGCCAAACCATTTGAGTTTCATTTCTCTCAGCTTATCGTCGATGGGGGCCACTTTAAATAAGTCTCTGATCATTCCATTACTAATTCTATCCATTCTCGTATAACTACACATCCATCTAATCATCCTCATCTCTGCTACCATTAAACTTTGAACCTGAGTCTTCTTTATAGGCCAACACTCCGATCCATATAACACAGCAGGTCTAACTACCATACAATAAACTTGGCCTTTTAGTCATACAGGCATTCCCTTATCGCACAGCAAACCTGAAGCATACTTCCATTTTCGCCAGCCCACTTTTATGCGATGGCTAATATCTTCGTCAATGTCCCCTTCATGATGAATGATCGAGCCTAGATATTTAAATTTCTCAACCTTTGGTATCTACATCCCCTCAATAGTGACTTCTCCCCTCACATATTCCCTTCCACTGAAACAGCAATGAAGGTATTCAGTCTTCAATCTACTAATTCTAAAGCCTCTAAGCTCTAGTGTGTGTCTCTATCGCTCCAGTTTTTCATTAACTTCCTCCCTAGTCTCATTAACAAGAACAATGCCATCTGCGAATAACATACACCAGGATAACTCATCTTGAATCCCTTTTGTAACTTCATCCATGACTACAGCGAATAGAAAATGGCTTAAAGCGGAACCCTGATGCAGGCCCATACCAACGTAGAAGTCGTTGGTAACCTCTCCTGGCATCCTAACACTTGTCCTACCTCCCTCATGCATATCCTTAATAGGTAGAATATACATCGGAGACACTCCTTTCTTTTCCAAGTGTCTCCATAACACCTCACGCGGGATTCTATCATATGCCTTTTCCAGGTCAATGAACACCATATGAAGATCTACCTTTCTATCTTGGTACAATCCCATGAGCCTTCTAAAGAGGTATATCGCCTTTGTGGTCGACCTGCCAGGCATAAAACCAAATTAGTTCTCTGTTATCGAGATATCCTTCTGTAACCTTTTCTCAATCATCCTCTCCCATAACTTCATGGTGTGACTCATCAACTTTATACCCCTATAATGATTACAATCCTAAATATCACCTTTGTTCTTGTACAATGGGATGACTGTACTAAACCTCTATTCTTTTGACATCATAGCAATCTTAAAAATAACATTGAAAAGCTCTGCTAGCCACTTCAATCCCTCTTCAACCAAACACTCCCACACTTCCACTGGAATCTGGTCTGGTCCCTCTACCTTCCCATTTGTCATCCTCCTTAGGGACTCTTTAATCTCGTCCTTGCTGATAGGTTCACAAAAAGAAAGATCAAGTTGGCTCTCACTACTCTCTCTTCTCTTACTTCGAAAATCTTCCATCATTTCACCATTTAGGAGTTTAGAAAAGCACATCTGCCATCTGTGCTTGATTTCTGCATCCTCACATAGCACCCTACCATTTTCATCTTTGATGCACCTCACGACACCCAAATCCCTTGCTCTTCTTTCCCTAGCCCTCGCTAGTTTAAAGATGGCCTAACACTCCTGGGAGCATGTACTCCAACAATTCACATCATCAAATATTTATTAAAGAATTAATATATGATCAATACACGCGTGAAAAATATATATACGTGGACAATTAGAGCATGTGCTCCCGGGCGCACATAAAAAATCGGCCCCCCCCAACACATCAGTAACTACTTGTCTCTCTCTCTCTCGTCACAGTATGCCACTTTTCCTAGACACATACACTCTCTCTCTCTCTCTCTCTCTCTCTCTCGCTCTCTCTCTTCCCCTTTCTCTCTTTCACTCCATGTCCGCATTTCTTTTGAGGAAAATTGAAGAAGTCATGTAGGACAAGGAAATTAGAAGCTCATCTCACGAACTAATCTCCAAGCTCATTTCCATTATCCCAAATTCCTCCACCGCCTTCGTCGCTACCCCCATTAGGTAAGAAGATATGGTTTGTTTCGTTGTAATTTCCAGCGAGGACTACCTCCAATTACCTCTTCATACCACCGACAATGTCTCCGGCATTCCCACTGAGTAAGTAGATATCGACAACTGATACTAAGGCCTTGACTTCCATTTTATATTCAGAATTCAAGTTCTATTTGCATGTCTTTTTTAATTTGTCTACTTGGTTATTTGGTTTTCAATCTCTTTTTTCATTAACTTATTTACCGTATGGAGTTCTTGATTTAAACCCTCAAAAAAACCATTGTTCTTTTGGGTAATTATGGGGGTAATAAAATGGGGCATTCCTTAACTAATGGGCAATATTCGATAAGGCAGGCAAAGTCAATGTAAAATTGCGAGATAGGTAACTGTTTTTAAAAAAAAATTGATCTGTCTTGATTTTGAATTTATCTCTATTTTGTGTCTAATTTATATTGTGATTACTATTGATAGTGTTTTCAGTCAAGTAATATTCAAATCAATTACCGATAAACAAAGATTTTGGTAGAGGAGATGTCTGGGGGTGGGGTTTTTCTGTTAACAAAATTTAGAATTTATGGTTCATATTGACTCAATCCTTTTTCAACAAACTAAATGATATGTGTTCTTCTTAGATTACTAAACTCATCTTTTTTTAAGTTTACTTTCAAGATCCTGAATTTGGTTTGTTGAGATACTACTAAGATGGTCTAATTCCATTTTAAAAAATCGCTTATTCATTTAATCAACTTTTTTTTTTCCTCTAAGGCTTTTGGTTGTGAAAAATTTGAACTGATCTAAGCTAGCACTTGAAATGGAACATTGACTAATTCAAGTGAATAAAAACCAAACCTTTAGACTTAGCTGACTATTGCTATGGAACATGAGATTGCCAAAGGGGTTAGAGTATCATTAGGTGAGTGTAGGATTAGTTGTGTGGATCCTTCTTAAAGAAAGGTCTTATTTTATTTCTTTTCCCTTTTGGTGGTGGTGTTTTTTTTGGATCGGGGTTAAGGTTAGTGTAGGATTATAGCCAATAGCTTTATTTGAGCTTTTTTTTCTTGATAAAAGTCCTACTATAGCATAGAACAGAAACAATGGTTGGCTCGCACGAGGAGAGAGAGAATGGTGAGGGGCATGCGTCAGCTCAGCGAGCCGCTATAGGGCGCAACGCACCCCATGAGATTTTTTTTTGTTCTCTTCACCCCGAAATGACGTCGTTTTGGGGGCTGACCTATTTTTTTTATTTTTACTGGCAATGTTGGGAAACGGACAAAACCCAAGGCAAAGCTGCAAAGAGATCCGTTGGGGGGGCAGGGGGATGTTGGCCCATTGTCTCTCTGCCTATTTCAATAACTTTTTTTTGTTATTTTTTGGTGGTTATTTTTGTTATAAATTGATGACATTGTTTGTCAGTTTTTTCTCTCACAAATTCACTCACTCTCCCATCCTCTTCATTCATCATCATATTGTAATTTATTTTAAATTGTTCACGTATTGTAATTTTTTTTTTCGTTTAATGTCAACCAACACATCTTTTTCAAATTAATTTATCGAACTCTTGTAGTTTCTATATTTAGGCATCTGTCAATTTCTTAATTCAAACTCTTGCACTATTCTTTTCAAAAAATTTATGACCCTCCAATTTATTGCGTTACCAAATTATCATATCCAAATTATTTTCCCTAAAAATAATTGCACCAAATAACCAACCAAACAAAAAAAATAAAACTCAAACAATTAAATATGATTATGTATGGGGTCCATATGTATTATTTTATTTGGTGAGAAAAAGTGGTGAGCCTGCCATTAGAGAGAGTGAGGATTGTGAGGCAAAAAGTTGAAAAGATGACTAATGTGGCAGTGGTAAGGCCCAACTGATGAGCCAAAAAATGGCTCACCATTGTTTTTGCTCTTAGATCAGATGGTTGTGATATTTTGACAATCATGGTATTTAGTTTAAGTTCTTATTTTCAGTTAGTAGCTCATTGTGAGAATTATCATAACAATGGTTTATGTGAAAGAGAGCATGCTGTCATATAGTGTGGAGAAGTGATAGATGTGATCATTTGAAAATGTAGATGGGCAAGGAGCCAATGACAGAAGCAGGAGGTGTTAATTTATATAGGGGAGACATGTTAGGATGATTTCTCTCCCCTATTTAGGTGCTAAACTTATTTTCTACAATTAATTCATTAGGTTGATGGGCTCTCCTGTTAATTTACTTCATTGACTTTGCACTCTCGCTCTACAAATTTTTCGTTATACAGTTGATTTGCATGTTACTAAATGCTCAATTAGGTAACTGTAGCCATTAGCAGATGAGAGCAATCCAGATTTTGTTTTTGCAATTATGAACTTCGTGTTTTAAGATTCCCATATGCTTTGCGAGACTTTGGCCAAACATCTGTTGTGAAGTTACTTTGCGAAGGTGCTTTGGGATTATTTTAACTTTGGCAGTGATTAATACAATTACCTTCTAATTCGGTTTTACAATATTTTCTACAGTGAAAAACCGCTTCAACTGGGTGACAAACCTTTAATTTAAGGGTAGCAGCTTCATGTAAGAATATCCCCTCTTTGGTCTGTGATTTTCTTCATTTTGTGGATTCAACTTCATCGTCGTCAACTTTTTCGAGAAAAATCCTCCTCTCTGTACGTGCTATGTTAAGTGTCATTTTGGATTTCCATTTTGGATTGTGAGTTGGATTTTCCTTGTGGCCTAAAAGTTCATCATTTCTATGTGAGGCTATATAATTGGTTTAAGATACTAAGAATTGTTGATGGCGAATTGGATTTATGCATCGTGAAAGTCAGCCTATATTATCTATGAATTATTGATGCCCAATTAGGAGACGTCACAATGCACATTGCAGATTGGGAACTATTGTTGAACAATATGTGAACTGGGTCTTCTCTTTGACCAATTGGGTTTCCATATTCATATTTTATCTTTTTAGATTTTACTTTTTGTGTGTTTTCGGTTTTGTATCACGGTTAGGGGTTATCATTTTTTTGGCATAAAAAATGACAGAGGGGATGATCAATCGCATGATGAAGTTAGGGGAGAGGGACTTGGTTGGGTAAAAAGATAGGGGATGGATTGTTGGATTTTGTGTTTTTGAGAACCCTAGAGGATAGTAATGGTGTTTAACTTATTTCTGAAGGAAGATTTTTTTTTTTGCCCGGGGGGGGGGGTTGTGGGCAATTTTCATATTTTATCTTGAATACTTTATCTTTTGCTTGTAGAACTCCTTTTATTCAAATTCATTCTTTACAAAAATATGGGTCTTTGGTTCAACCTTCTACTGCCTTTATTGCATTAGTTTTTTTTTTTTTATTATGGACCTCTATTCTGTATGAATTTGATCATGATTGAAAATATAAAATATGTAAAATGCTTCAATAAGACTATTTATTTAGGTCATTGGCCAAAAAAACTTGGAAATCATTAGTTATCATTTTTGATAGTTTTTTTTTTTTGGAGGATGTAGCTCTATTGATTCCTTTTTTATTTTGAGGTTTGTCCCTTTTTCTTCCTTGATTGATCAATTGTTGAACCAATGGTTGTGCTATGTTTGCATTGTTCTTTTAAAGAAATAGATACTTTTTTGGGTTTGAATATGATTGTAGTATTTATAATCTTTACATTTATAAGATTAATTACTTTTTGTAGGGTTGATAATCCATAAAGATTTCAGACTAGAAGAAAGAAATTCATCTAACATTTGTTGCGTGGGACATTTGATGTTAACAAGAGGATATATATGACAAACAAGAAAAAATTAATTGTTGTGTTTTGTTTTTGTTTTTGAGTATAATTGTAGCTATTTTGGTTTTATTTGCTGTTTCGATGACATTAGTTATTTTTCTCATCCCCTTTATTGACATCTATTTGACCACCATGGACGGAAAGTTTTAGTCTTTTTGAGATGGATTTTTGAGATTCAATTTTTTTTTTTGGAGGTATCCGTTTAAAGGTGATCAGTGGTGAAGGGATTGACTATGTGCAGTTTGGTGGAGACTATGACGGCCATGAGTGCAGGGTAGGGGTTGTACTGGGTTGTAGTGTTGTAGCCTATAAGCCTTAATAAGCGCATCGTGTAGGTAATACAAAGAATAGAGTTATTTTTTATGAGCATGCAAGCTCCCATTCAAGACTGAAGCCCAAATTTGCTATGCCTGCATTTGTGAATGAAGAC
The DNA here is from genome assembly GCA_017589665.1 of Selenicereus undatus. Taxonomy (NCBI): domain Eukaryota; kingdom Viridiplantae; phylum Streptophyta; class Magnoliopsida; order Caryophyllales; family Cactaceae; genus Selenicereus; species Selenicereus undatus. The sequence goes on from JACYFF010003369.1 coordinate 24,625,944, forward strand.
AGCTTTAGTATGCTCTGTCGCTGAAAATATTCTCTTTGTGATTGAAATTAACTTTCAAGAGGGATGACTTAGACTGCAAATTTCTTTTCTCCATATTTTGATGGCTACTTCATTTGTGGAGTTCTAACACCAATAATGGTTAGCCTATAATCGTGTTGCTAAGCATAAGAATCACCTTTGTGCTGCATTTGACTGGAATGAAAAAGTCCCTCTTAAGGAATTACAATAATAGTTATTTCTCTTGGTAACATAAGAAACTTATGCATCTTATTTCACATTTTAATGTCTAGTCACCTAATTATGTTTGTCATTTTTGTTGTTGATAAAAGCTAAAGAAGAATTACCGCCCCGCAAGCTAAATGCTATTTGCCATAATCCATTAATGTATTCATTATTATTTACAATTAAACAATTATCCTATATTTTTATGTTCAAAAATGTCACATTCTTCAGGTTTCATTTTTTCTTATGCACTAAATAATTAATGGTTGGAAATCTTATACAATGGCACTAAACAATTAATGCTTATAAATCTTACACTTTCGACCAGAGGTTTACTGTTGTTTGCACTAATTTCACTGAGTTAAATACAACGGTTTTACGTTATATCTTTACTTATCAATCATGTTTTTTAGTTGAGTTGATTGATATTGCTGTCATGAATAATTTTATTTATTACACTTTTTGTTATTATGTTTAATATATATCTTTTTTCTTTGATATTCCATTTAACTAGAGGCATAATACATTTTAATTTTAATATTTAATACCTCGATAAATTATTTAATGATACTTTGGAAGTATTATATACTTCTCTAAAAATATTTCTTATGCAAAAAGTCAATCCCGGAGCAACGCGCGGGTGTTAACTAGCACAATATAAAAGAAATGTTGAGTTGACTCTTCTCTCCTTAATTTTCGATTACTTAGCAAATCACCACCATTGATTTCATTGGGTGATCAATCGCCACCATTAAAACCAATTACCTAAAAAAATACATAAAAAAACCAACGTAACTTCCACATTGCCACGCTCACAATAAAAAATATGTAAAAGAAAACAACTCACCAATTGCATAGGTATCCCACTTTTCCACTACCATAGGAGAAGTTACACCCTTAACTTCCACATCCCAGCCAACCCAACAGGAACCTCACTTTCCCACAACTAGTGCAACCATCTGAGAAAAAGCTGCAAATTTTGCATCTCTCCCCCTTTTCACAATTTGCCTCTCTCTCTATACCCATTGCACTGGTGCCTTCTTCCCATCAAATTGCAACAACAGCTAACACCTACATGCCATTAAAAAGGTTAGAGTTTTATAATATCTTTTACATATGAAGCTATTGTACTTTTCATATATAATTGGGCTCACTCTTTCTACTGTAATTCCTGATTTTTCATATACTCGACAAGGAAATCAAGAAAAAAAGGAGACGAGAATTCATACCAAGATCGCTACCTAAGTACGTTGTGGTGAGTACAAGTAAACCAAATAAAAATGCATTAAGAAGCGTATTTTTCATATATATTTGGGTTCACTGTTTCTAATGTAATTCCTGAAATTGCAAATACTCGACAAAGGAATCAAGAAAGAAAGGGAGATGAGGATTCATACCAAGATCGCTACCTAATTATGATCCGGTGAGTGCAACTAACCTAACACTACAAGAAAAAGACCAAATAAAGACGAAATCAGCGATGAAACACGGTTAATCAGCGACGGAATTGGCGATGGAATACGGCTGTCGAATTTTCGCTTGTCGCTGAGTACCTGGTGACGGAATTTCAAAAATCCGTCGTCATTGGCGACAGATTCAGCGACAGAAATTGCGACATACTTTTTTTTGTGGGGAAAAGTGGCGGGGCAAGGGGTGGCGACGGAATCAGCGACGGATTCTTTGTTCTATCGCCACCCCCTGCCCAAAAAAAAAAATTCTTCCTAATCCGTCGTCATTCCGTCATTGGGTTTCTGTTTTTTTTTTTTTTTAAATAAAATCGTTTGTTTTTTATCATATCCGTACATACAATTCAATCCCTGCAAGAAATTTACAAGATCTTCACACTCAATCAACATCCAATGGCTTCGAATATGACTTCATTTGAAGCGTTCTCAACAATTTCAAGCCACACAAAGGTGGAATTTCACATCCGACGCAACACTTCCAACCAAAGGTTTTCAATTCACAAACCACAACTTCTAAACAAACTCTCTACACATCACAAACTACAAGTTCCAAACAAAGTCTATGCATATCACAAACCACAAATCCAAACAAACCAGAAGTTGCCAGTAATTGAGAATAAAGTTATATATATGTTTGCAGAAGAGGGAGAAGCAAGCGCCAAATGGGAGGGGAGTGAAATAAGCACCAAGGGGAGGAGAGTGAAATAAGAAGAAAGGGGAGGGGAAGCAAGCAGCAAGAGATGTACTTCGTGAAGAACCAAGCAGAAGAGCCACCAGCTGAAGGAAAACTGCAACCAACTTAATCACCAAGGTCTTCCTCTTCCTCTTCCTCTGGCTCACCATCTTCCTCATTATGTTGCGAGTGATGACTAAATGGTGGCTGAGATCCCGAGCCAAACGCCTGTTGCATTTGAAAGAAAGCTTGGAGGCGTTGATCGATGCTCATCATTTGTTGGCTCAGTTGTTGGTTGCTTTGGGTGAGCAATTTGTTGGATTCCTCCAGTTGTTTACATTTCTCCATAACCAATCAGTAGCTTTCAGGTTATGAAGATAGCTCACCCCCCAAGTTGGTTGCTACACCCCTTAAGTCATTGAGCTCTTGTTGCGATGACATAGAACTGGTACCTGTTGACAGGCATTTCAGTGAAATCCGCATTAGTATTGCAATTAAGTAAGTTCAATGTATATCCATGGTCGTTGGAACTTTAATATGAAAACTATACCGGATCTTTGAGTGGGACTGAAGTGACCGGATTCCCTCATGTTGACAGCCTCGTCACCAATGCCACAAATACAACCCTTCTTGTTCTTGAACGTCTTCACCCACAACTCATTTGGGTTTGGAAATGGCTAGTTTGGATCTTGAAAAGTGTCATCCCCGATCCCTTGAGAGTTGATAAAATTTTGAAAATCACATTCAAAGGATTCCTACAATACCGCAACATGCGCACGAAATCATGTATACTACAATTACTTAAAATAAAGTATACAAGTTCATGTTGAACTACCAATGAAGATTGAGAATAGCTAATTGCTTATATATGTTTGTTGTGATTTCTTGTTAACCCAAGGGGCATCTTCTTTGCCCTGGAGTTTGTGAGTGCGACTAAATAATTCAACAATGGTAGACTCCCTCCCAAGTTGTTCCCTCTATGTACGTGCCAGAAATAATGATGTCTAGCACAACACAAAATACAGTATTAAACTTAAACAAATACGTAGCAAACATTAATTCATTTACCAGATGCCGCCTACGCTCATGCATAGGGATCGAGCCACAGGTGTGGAGGATGGACCACCAATTTCTGGAGTTCCCAGTCAGTTCTTCTAGGCTGTTTCATGCAATTTCTTGTAATGTTCATTCGCCAGTGCTGTTGGAGTCCCTCCAATTTAGCATCACCGAGCCAAACAGGCTTTCTTGTTATGCTTTCTTACTTTGCCAAAGAAGTCTCTCAAGTGTGCATTGCCTCGGTTTTCAAAATTTCTTCTTATACGGTCCTCATGGACTGGATCCCAAGTAAACCACTTCTGCAATTATGAAAACAAAAAACACAACAAATAATTCAATAGTAATAATCACGTTCATAGAAACTGTTAATACGAAGTCACTGTAGTTACCTTGAACTCTCCAAACCACAAACCTTGTATTGGTTTGGGCACTTTGCTCCAAATAGGCCAAGCTCTGTCAAATTTGCTTTGAAATATGAGCGAAATCCTACTAACACCACCATCATTTGGGAGAAACATAATTGAACATAACACTAAAAATTCATTACTTGTTATGCAAAATTCATGTAGTACAATATCTTTCAGTACACAGTAATAATCATTCTCAATATAGCATTCCCCAGTACCACAAACACCAACACCACAATTATATGTTCGCTTCCCGACGCTTCGAGCTTCCGTGTGGAATTTGAATCCATTTACTCTATATGCCGTCCACGTTGACACATACCGCTTTGGCTTCACAGCCAATTGGCTCAAGTAGCAATGTTTGTCGGTCTCGAATAGTTGAATATAATGCACATAAGGTGACATAACATGTGGTTTTAATTAATACAATGCACCTAATTAACTGTTATGTTCAAATTATGAATAAATGAGCTAGAATACTTACATTCTCACTAAACCAATCTGCGAAATGAGTTTTGATGATGGTGTCGATATATGCGAAATGAGCTAGAATACGTGCAGCACTGACTTGTTTTGTGAAAATTATATCACATTTTATAAAACTTATTAATATACTTGCGCTTTAAATGATAAAATCAAATAGAAGTGAAAACACCACTCACCCTATATAAGGTTTAACTTCATCATAATTTAGCAGCACGTGAAGATAGACAGCAACATATTTAGCATCTGTGAGATACCTTGATCTTTCCCTACCAATAACGGTCCCTTGCGGTGCAAACACGGACAGAGTTAGAAAATGATTAATATGTTCATCGTCATCCTCATTTCTCCTGCACCTAGTGCGCATGGAGGGCACATTAGAGCCGAAGTAATAGGAGGCAAAGAATGTCCTCTCTACCTCTAGGTATGCTTCTGTGATTGAACCTTCAGGACACGCTTGTTGCTTTATCTTTTTCTACAATCGGCCAAAGAACCTACCAAATTCACAATTGCATTCACTTCTAAGTGATTCCACATATAAGAATTGAGATAAGGTTTCATTGATTATAGTATAATTTACCTCTCAAATGGATACATTCATCAGTATTGTATTGGACCACCTAGTTGTGCTTCTTCTGCCAAATGCAGTGGCAGGTGCTCCATTACATTGAAAAAGTCAGGAAGGCAAATGGTCTCCAACTTACATAAAGTGATGACAATATTGCGATGCAGTTCCTCAAGCATATCCTCACGCAATGTTGTTGAGCATAAGTTCTTGAAGAACTGGCTTATCTCAATAAGAGGTTTCAACACATCATCTGGAAGCGCACCAAATGCAATTGGTAAGAGAGTCTCCATGAAGACATGACAATCATGACTTTTCATATTGTTGAACTTAGCCTCATTAGGGTCCACAATATTCCTCAAATTAGAGCAATATCCATCAGGCATTTGAAACTCCTTCACCCATTCACACAATTCTCTTCGTTTATCCAGAAGAAGTACGAACTTCTCTTTTGGTTTAACCGGCTTACCACTTGGGTCTGAATATAAATGTAATTCTGGTCTATCACATGTTTCTGCAACATCCATTCTTAATTTGACATTGTCCTTTGTTTTCCCATGAACATCCATAATAGTGTTGTTGTCCAAGAAGTTCTTTTCAATGTGCATCACATCCAAATTATAGCGGAGCAGTTGGTGTTGCCAATAAGGCAACTCCTAAAATATCCTTTTCTTCTTCCAGTTGTGCTCATTTTTCTTAAATCCTGGTATGACAAAGTCACCATTTGTACTTACCATTGGGTAATCTTCTATCTCGACATAAAGTTCTTCCCCAAATAGTCGGCGAGGAGGACCCCCTATAATAGTTCTGCCTTTCCTAAATGTTGTTCTATTTCTTCTGAACACATGATTCCTTGGCAAAAAACACCGATGATAGTCAAACCATGAGAACTTACCTCCATTTCTCAATCTCAAAGCCCTTTGCTGTTTCATACATACGGGACATGCCAATTGGCCATTAGTACTCCACCCAGATAACATTCCATATGCGGAAAAATCATTGACGGTCCACATAAGTGCAGCCTTCATCTGAAATGTATGCTCCGTACAAATGTCATAAGTCTCAACTCCAACATCCCACAACTCTTTAACCTCATCAACAAAAGGTTGTAAACATACATCTATCTTGTTCTTGGGATTTTTGGGCCCGGGGATTACACAAGTCAAGAACATAAACAGTGTGGGCATACACATTTCAAGGGGGAGGTTATAAGGTGTAACGACCACCGGCCAAATGGAGTATGATCTTGAAGACAATGTGATTAAATCCATCAGCACATAAGCCAAGTCTCACATTCCGAGGCTCTGCAGTAAATTCAGGGTACTTGGTATCGAAATGTTTCCATGCTGCCCCATCTGATAGATGGCATAAAACACCGTCCTCACGTCGATGTTCATAATGCCATCTCATGTGCTCTGCACTACTTCTTGATGTGTACAGCCTCTGCAATCGAGGTTCTAACGACAAGTAATGCATCCTTGAGTATGGCAATGGATTCTGATTCCTTTGTTGTGACCTTTGCCTCTTCCATCTTGAATGCCCACAAAACTTGCACGCATCCAGGTTTGCATCCTCCTTATAAAATATCATGCAATCTTTCTGGCAACAATCAATTTGGACCACATCGTTGTCGAGATCTTTAACAACCTTCTTTGTTTGCCCATAGTTGTTTGGCACACGGTTGTTAGGGAGACACATCTCTTTCATTAATTGAACAACTTCATTGAAACAATTTTGAGACATATTATAATCAGATTTAATACTCAACAGTCTCACCGCCGCAGATAGCTCACTGTGGGTGGAACAACCATCATATAAGGTTTGTTGAGCAGCTTGAACCATATTATAAAATGCTTCTCGGCAAGTGCTTGACCCCTCTTCCCTTACATTTTGATTTGCTATTATAGCATCATCGACCATGTCCTCCATCCGATCTATGTAGGATTCAGAATAGTCATTATTAACATGACTTGAACCTCCAACTTTGGGAATTTCACTATTTGAATACCCAGAATCATATTGTTGAGGTTCTATTTCTCCATGACTTATCCAAAACCAATACCCTTATACAAAACCCGTATACATAAGGTGCATCTTGACCTCATCAGGTGTCAAGTACACCCTATTTCTGCATTTCGCACAAGGAGATTTATACTTTCCCCCATTTAGAAACTCTGTCTGTGTACGTACAAATTGATCGAATTCATTTACTCCATCTAGAAATTCTTACATATAACCACTACGATCAGGCAGTAACCTATTATACATCCACCTACAATGTGGATGACCACTCATATTCTGCTCAAATAACAATAACCACATAAGCTATTTGCTAAGAATTAATTTTAATTAAAATTATAATAAATACATAAATTACGCAATTATATATTATATATGTTTACTTTAAAATTTCCACATGCACTAAAAAAAAACTTATAAATTTCGACAAATATACTTATATTCCCACGAATACCACAAAACTAATAATTCATACATATCTAGTTCACCGCTTTATTCCACCAACATATCAAATTTGAACTTAAAATTACCAAATCTAAGTGTACATTACATTGGGCGAAATCTTTAAACAACTATGAGCTACAACTTTATGCGAACTCACACTTGAGCAAAATTATAAACTAAAGCATCTCAATCCACTGCACCAACATATCAACTTTTAAGTTCACATCCCCAAACCTAAACCCTAAATTGCATTTAGCAAAATATCTAGCCAAATTAGATCAATAACCTCACACGAACACCACATTTCAATAACATTATCAATTAAAACATTTCATTCCACCAACAAATGAAATTTCAACTTCAAACTACCAAACCTCAACCCTAAATCGCATTTACCAAATTCTTATAACGAATTAGAGCAATAACCTCACACAAATAGCACATTTCAACAATATTATCAATTAAACCATTTCATTCCACCAACATATCAAACTTTAACTTCAAACTACCAAACCTAAACCCTAAATCGCATTTACCCCAATCTTGAACCAAATTAAAGCAATAATCTCACACAAACACCACATTTCAACATAAATATAAACTAACTATGCAATTCTAATAATGTACTACAAAAACTTGTAGAAATTACAAGTAGTTTAATTGAAAAAAATACCTCAAAGTGCTCCCAAAAACCGGCGGTGGAGAGGGCGGCTGGTGGCTGGGTACCGGCGACATATGGCGGCGGGGAGGCGGGGGACGGTGGCTTGGCGGGGCGGGGGACAGCGTCGAGCTAGGTTGGTGATTCAGTTCGGCCACTTGCTCTCTCTCTCTTCGAATGGCAGCAAATGAAACCAGAAATATTCTAGTTTCATTTAACTGGGTTGGCAACGGAATGGCAACGAAATTTCCATCGCCAGCTCGATTTTATTAAAAAAAAAATCAAATTTTTTTTTTTGGGCAACAGAAATTCCGTCGCCCATTTCTTAAAAAAAAAAAATTTAAATTTTGGTGACGGAACTGTCAATTATGGCGACGGATTAAATTTTCCATTGTGATATCTGTCGCTCAATCTGACTTTTTCTAAAACTGTTTTTCAATCGCTATTTCCGTAGCCAAATCTGTCGTTAATTTTTTCCGTCGCTAAATTCCGTCGCTAATTTGAACTTTTTTAGTAGTGAACGCTTTCAAGGCAGTGGTTCATCCACGACTCGGTTTGTTATGTTGTTTTTCCAACCATTGTTCACACTATTTTTCTAACATATAAAAGATCCATGAGCATCATGGAAAGGAAGTTATAGTTGGAAGAAAGAAAAATAAAACAGAAGATCCACACAAATCAAAGTATGGAAGTTGATGGAGCTAACATTATTAGGAGAGGACTCTCTAACCATCAGAAAATAGCCGAAGAAAAGAAAGATTGTTCTCACTTGCCCATTTTGTTCTTTTTCCTATTTGTTAGTCCCCATGATCGTTAAAGCTCCAAAGCCTTCAATCTATTTTTGTTCGCACGTCTTCTTGACCATCTCTATAGCCTTCAAAGGTGGATCAATAAACATACATAACAGCAAGTTAAAGATAATAAGTGGTTTTAATTTGTTTCTGCCAAAGGTAAGCAGAAGAAGAATGTAAACTTTACATCGACACATGATAAGACTTCAACATTTGAACATGAATATTGGGGGGGATCTGGAATGAATATCCTTATAATAGTGCCATAAAAATATAGATTCATATCATGATATATAGACATCCATGACACACCTCCACCGTCTCTACCTAATACCCCAATTTGCAAGGAACATCATTTGAAAATGACTTGAAGTGAGGAAAAGTATGAAACTGCATAGAATGTCCTGCATAAGCAAATTGGCCATTTGTTTTGGGCTTCTCATAACCCCTAATCTAAAAAGTTCAAGATCAGATGTGTGATTCCCAAAAACAAAAGGTATCAACCTAAATAATTTATAACTTAACATTTTTCAAAAATTAAAATGGTCTAACTTAAATCTAATTGAAAAGAGAAAATGCGGAATAAATTAAGCAAATGTCAAACTACGTACACTAACAAAAAATGAATATAATAAGCAAACAAAGAATTGAAGGAGATAAAAAGCAAAGCATACACACCTGATGAGAAATAGATAAATTAATCAATAACGACTCTTTAAAACATTATAAGCAAAATCACCAATTAAATAATCGGCAAAGGGGCAAGAGCTACAGCCTCGACTACTCTTCGCTGTTTATTACTGTATGAGGAAAAGAAGTTATCCTATTCCTCGCATGGACATTAAAAAGCAAAAGTTTATGGACAATTAAAGCAAACTACTTTTATGCAACAGGTGTGATGTACAAAAATTTGTTTATATTTTTTTAAAGTTCTAATGAACTTTTAAATGTTAGATGCATGAGTATGTAAATTATAATCGACCACTGATTTAAAGAGTAATGTAACAATCAATATGTGTGATTCACCCCTCATATAAATTAAATTCAACAATCAATATATGAACACCAGAAGCACTTACTCATGTGCAACTCAAGAGTCAAGTTTATCATTGAAGTTTGCACCAGGATCATAGGTACATTAGTGATGTGTAGCTTTTGGGATACAAATTGGGGTAAGCAAAGATTAGTCATAAAACACAACTTATAACAAACATTTTTCAAAAATTGTACATGATCCAACTTAAAGCTAATTGAAAAGAGAAAACGCAGAATAAATTAAGCAAATGCTAAACTATGTAAACTAACATAAAATGAATACAATAAGCAAACAAAGAATTGAAGGAGATAAAAGATTCATGAGCATCAAGGAAAGGAAGTTACAGTTGGAAGAAAGAAAGAGAAAATAGAAGACTCACACAAATCAAAGTATTGAAGTTGATGAATCTATGAACTGTAAAATCAATTTTGCAGCTAATTCAAACCACATTTGGGCTAACATTATTAGGATAGGACTCTCTAACCATTAGAAAATAGCCAATGTAAAGAAACATGATCCTTGCAGTTTTGTCACCATAGTAGGCCTGGCAGTATGTAACTGTATTGTAAAAAACCTGCAGTTAAAATGCATTGAAGACATTATATCAGGCATGATCTATGGTTCATCGTAAAGGAACAAGACTTCTACCTAAGATATAGAGCTGTTACATTTTACCATCAAAATTTTCCAAAGATTGGTGGTATAGCAATCCAAACCAAGAAGCAAAAGAAGAATCAGTTGATAATACTACCTATGAGATGTAGGCATAAAAGAAGCCTTCTCTTGAGCTACCATTTCTTAAGACACCACTTACACAGACCATTAATATGCAACACAAGAACAGGCAAATTGCCCGTGTTGAAGCCAAGATATGCCAAGCGATCTCTGTGATAAATTGGGGCAAGCAAAGATTACTCATAAAACATAATGACGAAATCATTAGAATTCCATGCTCACCACAATGGCCCTTAATTAAGTGCCCAAACACCCAAATCACAAAATTAGTAGCATCCACCCCTTAATAAAATTAAATGCAACAAGACTCCCGAAAAAAAAAAGGTTTTTGGCACAGTAAACTGAGTGAAAATAACAAATAAGAACTTCAACAATCAATATATGAATCACTGCAAGCACCTACTCAGGTCCTTCTGGGTACAAACTTCAATGAAGATCAAATAGTATATATCTCTTAACATGATTTTGGATCATTTTTCTGCTACTGTCAATTTTGTTTGCCAAGATTTCTATGTAAACTAATATAGCAAATTAAATGACAAAAAAGAAGAGGCTAAAAATAGAGTAGAGAAATCAAGAAAGCAACGGAGACAAGGCTTCATACCAAGCTTGCTACATAATTGCGTTCTGGTGAGTGCAAGTAAACCAAATATGAATGCATTAAGACGATGGCCATGAAAAGACGAATAGATATGGCAAGGACTCTGTGGCCAAAGCCACCATAGTGAAAAAAAAAAACCAAAACATACTACAAAATCTTAAATAAAAGACAAAATGAAGTGCCGAAATGTAAACAATGGTTAGAATCAGACCATAGCCATCAGATCCGCTGAGGAGGAGTAATGAGTATATTACACGCGCTGCCGACGAAGGTGTTGTCCGGTGCCCTTCTTCCTCCATCGTGTTTCAAAACCCCTTATCTGCCCAATCCACGCTGAAAAATTCAACATAACCCCATACACGAAGGCGCGTAAATCCACGCGCCACCGCTTGAGAAGCGCATTGGCATCGTGGGTGGTACCGCTAGACTCGGCTTCAGCCGTTCTACATATGGGTGTTGTTGTGTTGTTCAGGTGGCGGCGCAAGGGTGGTGGACAAGATAGATCTCATCATTTAGGCGCCCAGTAAAAGACGAATCGTGGGAGCATCGCAGATTTGGATGTTCATAGCCCAAGCAGGATGAATTAACTATTAACTATCTGTATGCAGCCTTCTCCACCATTGAATCCACCAACTTCACCGGTTCTTCACCTCCCAACCCCCAACTCACTCAATCAATTGAGCAGAAACGACAAAAACACCCGGAAAAAAAAACGGCTAGATGAAATTCCGAACCCCAATCTGTCCCGTCAAACATCCTATTCGAAAATCACTCAAGGTTGAATAAATGGTTAGAGGCGAGAGAAAGTCCGTGGGGAGGACAAATGAATGGTTAGAGGAGAAAGAGAGTGTGTTGCAGCAAGAGAGAGAAAGTCGGTGGGGATGACTGAATGGTGAGAGGCGAGAGAAAATCGGTGGGGGGGGGTATTTACGTTGTCTAGGGGTGCTGTAATAACCCTAAAATTGGGTCCAAATCCTTTTCTTTTTTTTTTGGGCACATCATCCCTCTTATTTTATAAGAAAAACATAATATAATTAATCTGATGAGTTAATATCATACACCCCCTTCATATTTAACTAAATAATATTTATAACACACAATTTCTAAAATTATTATTTAACCTCCCTCAACTTAAAAATAATTATCATTTTCCCTCCAAAAGTGCCCACATGAGGTTGGTTAAACAATAAAAAAAATCCCGCATATGTTAACAAATTCCAAAATCAGAGAGTTCAAACAATGATTCCAAAAACTGTGGGTTACAAACAAGATATACCTAAATATGAATGGAGGTATATGATAATAATTCTTAATCTAATACTTAATTTATTTATCATCACCTAACTACTTAATTTTGGACATATCATATCTTATAAGTAATCCTCTTTGATCTTAACCCGAAGTTGCATCATTCGAACTAATATATGTTTTACATGTTTTTGCCCTTTTAATTTGCTTCATTTTAGTCTATTAATGTGCAAACATTAGAGGAGGACATATTTTTGATATGATGGTTATCGTTCTTTTCTTGTTTCACTTATCTACATCTATCCCTCTCTCCTTTCCCTCTTGATGTTAATGTAATATTACACAAAAAGATAGACATTATTGCAATAAAATACATCAAATACGGAAATAATAAATAGAAGGCTATAACATATGATTGCAATAAATACATCAATTAGAATACAAATATTTACTAGAAATAAACAAAGCACTCTAAAAACCAAAACATTGATTTTTAATAATACAAATAATAATACAAAATTGATAGTCATTTACACAATAAACACATCAAATAAGTACATAATATATAGACAGATATAATACGTTCTGTTATGTTGGGGTTGGAATATCCAAACAACATCTATGTAGGTGAATTTCTCTATATTGATTATTTAGCTCGAACGAGATCACTCAAATTGAAATTTTACTCATATCTATCTTTCAAAATACAATCCTAGGAACAACGTATAGCTACAATAGTTGAACACTTTCAACATTAAACAAAACCATTGTAATTTACATAGATTCGAAATTAGAACCAAAACATTGTAACTTAAATAGATTGAACATTATAATATATATATTTACTACAACTAAATAGAGTGCTCTTGAAACCAAAACTTTGATTTGTAATAATACAAACAATAATACAAAAATGATAAATATTTACACAATTAGTACATCAAATAAAGACATAATAAATAGAAGGGTATAATACGTTATGTTCTTTTTGGGTTGGACTATCCAACCGATATCTATGTAGGTTAACATCTTATTCAAATTACTCTTTATGCAAATGACACATCTTATTCAGCTTATAAAGATTTTATAGGGTATACAACTAGTGAAATCTATTTCAGAACTATCAATCGTACAATCATTTTATTGAGCCCATGTTCAAGATTTCCATAATATACATGTTAACTTCCCTTTGTGCATAAATAACAAATACATAAACAAATACAAAATTCATCAAACATTGACAAAGAAAACATCATCTGTCCGTGTGTGCCACTACGCATAACACATAGACTTATTAACTCAATTCACCAATAACTTATGTTTTATTACACACACACACATATATATATATATATATATATATATATATATAGAGAGAGAGAGAGAGAGAGAGAGAGAGAGAGAGAGACAGAGAGAGTCCTAGGAGAACAATATGGCCTTAGACTTCACAAGAAGGTGGTTGCACTACAAGCAAGCTCGCCTTAATGCTAGATGGAGGTTGTTCACAAAGAGATGTAGAGATGTCAACCATCCCACGTATATCGTTCAATATCAGTGCTATCAAGACGAAGCCAGAATGTTGAACTTCAATTTGTCATGATCAGGAAGGAACATATATGTGAGAAGATTCATACAGCAGTGGACATTCACTGGAACCATGACTAATGGTACCCATTGTAATGCAAGGATGTGGTATGATGAGAAGGTGCGCGGTGACAAAAATCATGAACCTTGCTTTAGGATATGTTGCCACTTTGGTCATGTTAGATTGACTCCTTTACCTACACCACTGCCTCTTGTTATGTAATTGTTTAATGATAGAACTTTTATGGAGAATATCCGCATTTATAACTCCATGTTGTCTTTCACTTTGATGGGAGCAACTATTGATTACTCTGTTATGGATGGTCGTGGACCATACACATTTCATATAAGTGGAGCAAACTATCATCAAATCAGGTCGTTAATGCCACCTGAAGGCCATGCCCCATGATTTGCACAACTTTATATTTATGACACGCAGCATGAGTCTCGAAATAGAATCAATGCTTTCAGAAGGGGAGGCAATTTAAATGGGGTATCCATCATAGATAATTCGCAACAAATGTTGAATGCATGCAATCCGTATGTACAAGTATTTCGCCAGGTAAGAGACATTATCAACACTGATAATGTTCATGATATGTGCATTCGCATCATCACTGTAAAGCCAGGGGGTAATAAATACGACCAACTACTGATGAAGTTGCTACTCTTATTGTTCGAGGTGAAGGTGCAGAGGCTATTGGTATTGATATAATATTAAGAACAATTGCCGAAAATGTAAAGCGAGTATATGGGACCCATCCTTCTTATATGGCCCTCCAATATCCGCTCTTATTTCCCTTTGGAACAGATGGATGGGTACGCGGCATTCCATTAGCTGAAGGGACAAATAACCGCCATGAAGGTGTTACACTGCTCCAATATTATGCATAAAGAATACAGTTCAGTGTTAATGAAGTAAACGTTTTGCTTCAAGGAGGGAGACTATTCCTTCAATTTGTAGTTGATTGTTACACTGTTATAGAGCATGAACGTCTCCGTTACATACGGGACCACCAAAACGTGTTGCGTATAGAACTGTGTGTTGGTTTAGAAGGACTATCATCGCCGGCGAATCCAATGCCAGCACCATTGGTCCAAGGTGCATCCTACCTTCCTTTTTTACTAAATGTCCGCAGTACATGAGGAACCACTTCCTTGACGCGATGGCAATATGTGCACATACTGGGTACCCATATTTCTTTATCACATTTACCTGTAACCCAAATTAGCCTGAAATACGAGAAGCACTCGATCAACAACCAAGAAAATATGCGAATCACAGGCCAAAGATTTTAGCCCATGTCTTTCGCTTAAGGCTGCAGGAGTTGATGCGAGATTTCAAGGAGAAAAAACTTCTTTGGCACCGTTGCTGCAGGTCTGTTTACACTTGTGCAACATTGTCACCATAACTGTATTAATTGGAAAACCATTTTTTGCATTTTACTATAAGAAGTGTTTGTGAATTTATTTGTTTTCAATTTTGTAGATATGTATGTTATTGAATTCCAAAAACAAGGGTTACCTCATCTTCATATTCTCCTAACCCTTGCTACTAATGACAAACCTACTTGCTCTGGGGATATCGATGCCTGCATTTATACCGAGCTTCCTGATCAAGATGAAGATCCACTTGCATATGAAACCGTTATAGAGCACATGATACTTGGGCCATGTGGGGTTATTAATCCTTATCTTCCGTGTATGGATGGACTAATGTGCACGAAGCACTAACCAAAGGCCTTTACTAACTACACAACTATCAAAGAAAATGGGTTTGTTACATATCGATGTAGAGATGATGGCAGAATGATTACTATTAATGGCAACCAAATTGATAATCGGTGATTTGTTCCATATAATCGTGATTTGTGTGTGAAGTATGATGCATACATCAATATTAAGCGTTGTGCACAAAAGAGGGTTATCAAATAGCTTCATAAGTATATGCATATAGGTCCCAATCGAGCTACATTTGTCCTTGAGGAAAATGGTTAACCTAATGGAGAAGGAGGCCACAATCAACATTCAGATGTTGATGAGATTACACAATACATAGATGGTAGATACATATCAGCTATAGATGCAATGTCGTAAATATTTGAGTTTGAAATAACACACCAATACCCATCTATTGAAATGCTACAATACCATTTACCAAGGGAGCATAACATTTTTTTCAAAGAAGGTGATAACTTGGATGATGTTCTCGATATGGCTAAACAACGAATTAGTATGCTCACGGCATGGTTTCAAGTCAATGCGGACGACCCTTAAGCAAAGCAATACACATATGTTGAATTCTCGATGTATTATGTTTGGAATAGGAGTGTCAAAAAGTGGATCAGGTGTCAACTGTAGGTATGTATTTTAAGACTACCATTTGCAAATCCTAACTCAGGATAGTGATATTGCTTGAGATGAGAATGCTGCTTACTATTATTTGTGGGGCCACGTCCTTTGATGACCTGAGAACAGTTCATTGCACATTGTACCCTACATTTCGTGAAGCTTGCTATTTAAGGGGATTGGTAAGTGATAATAATGAATGGAATGATACTCTTACTGAAGCAACAACATGGGCTACTGGGGCGCAACCAAAAAGCATATTTTGCTCGATGCTTATGTACAATGAGATTGCACAACCTGATGTATTGTGGGAAGGTCACTGGGAAGGCTTGACTGATGACTTGGAACGAAGATTACAACGTGAACGTTGGGATGATGACTTGCATTTAAGTATTTAACAAAGGAAAAATCTTGGATTATATGAATTGTAAGTTATTCTAAATAGAAATGGTCGTTCCTTAAAAGACTTCCCTCCGATGTCGTTGCCCTCTTTTGATATTGCACAACAGCTTAGAAATCATTTAATTAGGGAGCAGCTAGATTATGACATTGCCAAAGAAACTGATACTTTAACTTTGTTGCTTCCTACGTTAAACTCCTACTAGATGGAGGTGTTTCAAAATGCTATTAGTGCTGATGATTCCAATGAAGGAGGATACTTCTTTGTATGTGGTAGTGGCAGAATAGGCAAGAACTATGATTGGAAAGATATTATTGCTGCCCTTCGTTTGAAAAGAAAAATTATTCTATTAGTTGCGTCGTCCGGAATAGCAGCGTTATATTAACCCTTAGGGAAAACTGCTCACTCAATGTTCAAGATCCTTATTAATGCGACAGACACATCATATTGCTGCTTTTCTAAGCATTCAGACTTGTTTGTATTGATCAGTCAAACATCATTGGTAATATGGGATAAGGCACCAATGACACACCGTCATGTTTTTGAGACAATGGACCGTACGTTTAGGCATATATTTGGCAATGAAAATCAACCATTGGGTGGAAAATTGTTTGTATTTGGTGGCAATTTCAGGCAAGTGCTTCCCGTTGTCACAAAAGGCAGAAAAGCAGACACAGTTGTGGCACTAATTTCTAGGTTCTCTTTCTAGCATTATTGCAAAGTCATGCATTTAAGGACCAACATGCGGCTTAGGGATCCACACTTATGACACAATGAATACAAGCGGTTGTGACATTTTACAGATTGGATCTTGAGTGTCGGTAATGGCACATTAGAAGGTATATCATTGCAAGAAGGGAGCGAAGCCAACCGGATACAAATCCTTTTTGAGTTCCTCATACCAAATGACAATCATGCTTTGGACAACCTAATATCAGAAATTTACCGTGAGTTATCTACTAGATACAATGACGGTTCTTACATGCAGGAATGTTGCATACTTGCTGCTACAAACATCGATGTTGATCAATTAAACTCCCAAATTTTAGGAATGCTTCCTGGAAGTTGTCACACATACTTGAGTTCAGAAACATTTCAGGAGAGTAGTGAACATCCCGACGTCGATGACATTCACCAATCGGAAATACTACATGGGTTAACCTTCTTAGGCTTGCCCCACCAGAAAATTCAATTGAAAATAGGTGTACTAGTGGTTTTGTTAAGGAATCTTGATCCACATTTGGGGTTGTGTAATGGGACACGCTAGATTGTTAACGCCTTGGGACTAAGGTTTTGGAAGGAAGGATTATTACTGGTCATAACATTGGGCAAAAAGTGGTTATTCCACGTATTGACTTGACACCACTTTCAGATGACACACCATTTGCATTAAAAAGACGTCAATTCCCAATTAAATTGGCATTCGCAATGACAATTAACAAAAGTCAAGGTCAAACACTCTAGCATGTTGGGGTTTACCTTCCCAAACCAGTTTTCTCACATGAACAACTTTAGGTTGTCATTTCTCGTGTTACATCCCCATCTAGGTTAAAATTTTTAATTTGCAATAGGAGTGATATCCCTGATAATGTCACCAAGAATGTTGTATACGGAGAAATCTTCAATGACGTACCTCCTTGCGATTAATGCGGATGTATATTTTCTGTTTATCATTTTACTTAGTGCGTACATTACGGACACACAATGTTGTGTGGATTATGAAGTACATAAATTTTTCATTTTTCTATGTTTTTTTTTCTCCTTAGCTCATTAGTGATAACACCTCTTCATTGTCATTTTGCTTTATGGTGGCATTTTTTTTTAAAAAACAAAAAGGCCTCACATTCCATATCTTTAGAAGAAATAAAATTTTCATACACAGAATGATATTCACATGTTACCATAAAAACATAAAGAATTTCTTTTTCCTCCTACTTCGATACTCATTCAGGCATACATTTTTGTGAATAGTGCAACCAATGCCGAAGCTGTCATTAATGTATCCAATTTATTTGTTATATGTATACTATAGCATAACTCACTAAGTTATGGTGCCACTTTGGTCAAGCTAATCTACATATTTTGTAAAATATTGTAGTTATGTTATCCACTTAATTAAGTACCTTTACAGGCATGACGACATCTCTCTCATTTGTTTGTATGCCAATTAGTAGCATCTCTTAGTATTGTACTTCTATATGCATTTTTGTACGTTTGATGAGAACAATGAGTGTTCAAGCATATAGCAATTGTAATGTTTGTAAGGTTGCCTTTATGGATGCTGAGGTATTTCAATTTTCTCTACTATTTGGCTTTCACCGTTTATTTAAATTTCTTACTGACATACTTTCTTATGCATTGATAGCATAACGAGATTTTAGGCATGATAATGGACAAAGAAATCGATAGGTAGAAGGTTATTTTGAAAATTGGTCGAGTACATCGCCTCTCTGGTTTTTCAATGAGTCATACCATACCTAAGGATAAAGAAATAGTGGACAACAACCTGAATTTTTTTTCACTTATAAGACTCAATTACTGGATTTGCTTGAGGACAATTCAATCCCATGCCATCACCTCCAACCATTTGTTCCTTTTGTTGATGTCTCTATGTATTTACAATCCATTGCACAAACAATAAGTAAATATAGTATACTACGGTTTTGTGAATTATTCAACCCCCAGTACATGCCTCTTCCTAATTGCATTCTGCATACATCATTGGTTTAGTAGTTGCCGTTTCCGAAACTGAGAAGACATATGCGAGAACCCTTAAACGAGATGTGGTCATTTGTGATATGTAGTATGTGCTTCCAACTAATAAGACATTGGCCATTTTGTTATATTTTTCTTAATGTTTAAACGTTCTGTTGTGTAGTAGATCCTATTAGTAGATTACTCTTTCTTTTGTAGGCTAAATGCATTGAAACTCACCTTATGGGGAGATTTTGCTGAAATTGAAGGCAACCAGCTTTCCTGTAATTTATTATTTGAAAATGTACTGCTTCCATCTAGGTTATTTGCAAGAGGGTACAAAGGTGTGTGTCTCATTTATCATTTCTAACCATTACATTTGACATTCTATTTTCGCTTCTATTGCTCATTACATTTCTTTACCATATTAAAATGTCATAATATATTCCCTAGAAATTACACTATCTACAACACCGAGAAGTAGATTGTTAATTAATCTACCAATCGAACATACTTCAGAGTTTGAGGGATGGTATGGTGAATCCTATATTATTGTTCATGTTATTATAATATGTGATCACCAATTATGTTCTAAATTTTATTCAAAATGTATGTCTATGCTCAATTGTATTTTATGCATGTGTTAGGTTGGTTGATAATGGACACGCTCAACGACACTTACAATTTATACATCGGAGAAGATTGTGAATCCCTACTTTGGAGAAGTTATTCGTTGCTAAGCGAATCATGTTTACTGAATACTCTCCATTGAATAATGTATCATAACACTATGTTAGATTTCTTTTGCTACTTTATATATAATCCATTTGGACAACTACTGAACCAACCTGTGTATTGTGTTATAATATATGTGCAATTGCAGGTTTCATATTATTGCATCTTTGTATACGTGGAAAGTATCTTCCCAATTATCTATGTATCGTGCCCTGATTTCCATTTGCGTTCTCGTTATCATGTGTTTGACCTCAATATACCATATTGCAAATGTCCACATCCACAAGATGCAACTTCTCATAGGTATATATTTTGTGGCCTTCCTTTAATATCATTTAACCTTTAAATTGTTAAGATGCACTCAACTATATAATAGATAGTTCGTCCTAACCTCTTCTTTGACCTTTTAGATTCTTCTTCAAAGTTGATGTACGAGATAGCTTTGGCACTCAAACTTTTACCGTTCTTCAAGATGTTGCAGCAATTCTTCTTCATACTACCACCAATGTCTTAAGTGAATATGTAGCAACGGTGACCTTATTGTTGTAGTATTTCGTAATGGGTGTTTCATGCATATGGGTTTACATTAATTAATAAATTTCAACTTCAATATATGCAGCCACAAGCTGAGCTTACATTATATGCCATATTGGACAATCACCTAGAAAAGCCATAGGTGTTTGTCGTGGAGCCTCCTCGATTAGGGGAAATCGAACCCTCCATCAATGTCATCACATGAGTTGATTGAGAGGAAGAAGTTTCTTTCTTGAGGCATTGCAATGATAGTTATTTCTCTAGGCAACAAAAATGTAAGCATATACATTTCATTCTACCTTTGTTTTTATATGTTTCAAATCTAAGCATGACCTCTTTTTTTGTGCTTAATACAACCTGAAGAAGAATCGATGTAGCGTTGCCTTCACTCAACTCCAATGCCATCTACCTTAATTCATGCCTATTTTTGTTATCGTTTACACTTGAACATATCCTTAATTCAATTAAACATTTTGTAGTCTGGGGGATTCATTTCATATTATGCACTGTGTAATTATTTTCTTCAACTCTTATGCTTCCATCATGTTTTCACTGCTTTCGAAATATTTTTAAACTTCAATCAAATAACTATTCAATGATAATTCCACACTACCATTTAACTGTTTAAAAACATAATCCCGGGGCAACGAACGGGTCTTGGCTAGTGTGTGTATATATGTATATATATAAATATATATATATATATATATA
>JACYFF010003369.1:24647754-24714635 GCA_017589665.1 Selenicereus undatus
ATATATATATATAATGAGCCAACTCGCATAATCACATACCTGTTAAAAATATTTTAAGCTATATTTTTAAGGAGTATTGCATCTTGTAAGCACCAAATTGGTTACTATAAGATTTTATATTGTCCACATGAATGCAAGTGTAAACACACTTTTCGTGCCTAAAATAAATTCGACAAGAAATTCATAAACAAATTGAATTTTGTATTGATGTTGGATATGGGTACTATCTCTAAATTAAACACAATGAGATGATCCTCTTATTCAATCTCCTAATGACTTGAATTGTTTCGAAGGTGTAACCGCTTGATCTCGATTGATGCAAATCAGGTGAAGAACTCTGAAATGGTTCTTGATCTTGATTTGCAAATGCTTGATTGCTACTTCTAAAGCTCACAAGTTTGGATCCTTCTCGCTTGGTAGCTGGATATCGCTTGCAGTTTGAGCCTTCTAAGTCTGCAATGCTGAATATTTAATGTAATTGACCAGATTAATCGATACGAGGGCGAGGTTACTTGATCTCTATCGATGAACTAGATGAAGAACTCTGAAGCAGACTTCAATTTGAGGTTGCAGAAGATGTTGAGCTACCTGACTTTGATTCTTGTTGCTTGGTAGTTGGATGTCGTCTGTTGTCTGAGCTTTGGAGCCTGTAGGATACTGAATGTTGAGCTCCCTCGAAATGAGGGGGGAGGACCCCTATTTATAGGCTCGAAGTTTAGGGTTTGAGTTGGACGTTGGGCTTAGGCCCATATCTTAGTAACTATTCCCTTAATTTTAAAAGAGAAATAATTACTATTTTCTACATCATCAATGACACATGAAAGCTTCTGATTGGCCATAATTTGATTTCGTTTAAATGGACCCGCCAAAGCCAATTTTACATGTCGCAGCTCCTAATCGACTAAATAAAAATTATTTTATTTTACAGGTGGTATCCTACTATTTGCTGTAGAATTTTTTGCCTTCTACTGCAAGTTCGAATGCATTGTCCGCTAGTGATGATAATTACCTAGTCCACCAAGCGTAAAGCAACCCTATACTTTATTCCTAATAATTGGTCCACAAATAACATGTTTTTCTGGGTGCACAAAAAGATTCTAAAGCTTTAAATGCATTTTAAACCCAAGAGATTTGAAAATAATTGTAAAACTGACAAAAACCTTAGTGTTTGTGCAATTTGCTAGCTTAGGGGTTTGAACTAGACATCTTGAGTATGAGGGAGAAAGACTGTAACTAGTATGGTGGTGCATTACCTTGGGATACAACTCTCACAAGCAATTGTCTTGAAGCAAAAATACTCGGTCGGCCGCATAATCATTACTGCTGCTAAGACTCAACGATAAGTTTTCGCTACCTGAGATTGCAACTGAGTCTCAATGTAGGCTGATAAGTCCTACCACGCAACCTATTGCTAAAATGCTACTCTATTTTATTATCAACTGCTACAGTTAAGCTAAGCCAAAATTGATCTAGTTGATTGCATGCTATTCAACTTACTTACCCCTCGATTTTATAAAAGTTGGATGAATAATTTTTAATTATTATGCTTGAAGTATTTCTTACTTAGCATGGTCACCTTACTAGCACTATAAATACAGGCAAGCACCCCTTATTTTCTATAGAATTTTACCTAGTAAAGTTATACTTTTCTCTCTTCTTTATTAAAAAAAAAAAAAGCTTTTCACTAAGGGAAACTCTACCTTACTTCCCCCTCATATAAATACCCTTTTTAACACTTGGTAGTAACAAAACTCTAACCAAGTCCCCCACTCAAACCCTTTAAGAAGGAAACTTCTTTTGATAAACGACTAGCCTTATCCTATCTTAATGTACCCGGGAGGAAACAAAAACAAGAACCATTGCTTCGTTGCTGTACTCAGATTGAGGTAGGCCTTAAGGGGAATTAACCAAAGAAAATAATTTATTTCCCACTTTCTTTAATCCTTGTCTTCTTTAGCATGTTCTTACTAATCCCGCATGATTATGTGCTTAATGCCAATCCTTGTTCACAAAATAAAAATAGGTTCATGATAAAGTGACCACATAAGTTTATTGTTTTCTTGCACATTTCAATTCTTTTAAGATGATTTGTTAATAAGTGGTCACCAAAAATTCCCTATTTGCTACATGCATTATTAAATAAGAATAATTCATGAAAAATATCTTTTGCATGGGACCATAAAATAGAAGTTTTAGTACATTCATTTTCACTAGAAGTCACTACTAAAGCGGGCGCTCTAATAGTGGTCTTTAACATCTACTAGATCAACTTCACCCTTGAATCCATTCTAATGGTTAGTAACCATGGAGTCATTTCTTTAGTCTCCATTCAGAAACCTTGAGAATTTCCTATAGAAAAAACCCTTCATCTTCTCAATGTCAATTCATGTGTCCAACAGTTGTCCGTTTGATTTAAAGGATTTGCTCAAAAAAAGAAATTTGGCATTTTCTACAGAACTGTGTTTGTACATTTCCTTCAGAAATGTAATGGCAGCACTATAAAACCAAAGCACCATCCATCCTACCAAAATTTCACCATGGAACCACCAATATGATAAAGCCAACGTGGTGTAGCCTTTTCAAAAGAGGATGAGACGCGAGTCTAAAAGGAAAGTTGATTGAGCTTTAGTGAGCCTAGCCCATTTTCCTTCTCCCATAGACCGTCACCATTGGTATGAACTCCGGCAGGTGGCCGTTGAGTTAGTTTTTATTGTTCTTCAGTGCAGGGAATTAATTGTAAGACTGTAAGCCTGGGAAAATGGTCAAGTTTTAGGGGAAACTCTGTTCGTTTTGTCTCAGGATTTAAGAACAAAATGGTAACACTCCTGGCTTTAGGGTTGGGGGCGTTACAATTGGTCTCCGGGTGCTATAAGCATGTCACGAAAATGGTCTGTAACCCTTAATTAACAGGGGCATTGAATGGCTTTATTCTTTTGTTAGACATGCAAACTCTAACTAAAGTTGTACTTCTGAGATTACTTCATGTGATTGTAAGTTAAGGTTTTGAAGAGAAAGAAAATAAAAAAGGCCCAATATGTCACAATGGAACGAGAACAGGAAGAAGAAGAAGGGCTTTTATTGTCTTCCTTTAGCTTGACCCTTGTTCTCCCTTCTTCTGCTTACATATGCAATTACACTATACGGTACCAAATTGGTGTTATCGAGATTTTAGACTGACGCTATTCTTGCATGTCCTGTGTGTTGTCATCCGATGATGACAATTACCTAACCCTTTGAGGATGAAGCAATATTATACTTGAATTTCTAGCAACTAGTATATATATACACACACACACACACAAAATTATGACAAAAATTCCTAAAATGTTTTAAAAAGCATTTGAAAACTCAAATAATTCAAATAAGTTTCGAAATAGCTAAGATCCCAATTTTTGAGCAATTTCCAAGTATGAGGGCTTGAACCTGTGACCCACATAATGGCATAGTAGGAGCAAGACTTATGGGTGGCGCATTGCCTAATATCAATCTATTCCAAAGCAATTCATTTAACCATTAAAATCAACACATAGACATGACCCAAAGTGAAGGGTGATGGCATGACCCCAAATGCCGCCAAGGCCCTACGACAAATTTTGAAGCGCTAATGGCTACCACTAGGCCCATAGTCATGCCAACAATACCTTATCATAATTTGCACCTTATTTCCAGTCCCAGAATATGGCTAATCATAGTTGAGTCTACATTAATTTATTCCTCATCAAAATAGATTTCCAAAAATATATAATAACCTCAACACTGAAAGCAGTAGAAAAGTCGCAAGTCAAATAGCGAGATGTGAATAGAAACCAAAACCTCTTTAGTATTTGGCCAATAACTATTTTGAAACTCATAGAAAATTCATGAAACTTTGATGCATTAAAAACTAGACTCATTAAGATTTGTAAAAAAAAAAAGAAAAAGAATCACATTGATTAGACATTAGATGATAAAATTATGATCCAAACGTGTTAACTTTACTGTGTTAATGGCCTAGCAGTATGAGATAGGTTGCCTTCCTCTAGGCCTGCCTTGGCCTGCCCTGCATTATTGATGCATGTGTTGCATAAAATGCCCAATCAACTATCTATGCCACCTCTAAATTGGGACAAAATTAATTTGATTGGCAAAAAGAATTTTTATTGATTTTATTTTATTTTATTTGGATTTGATTTGATTTGATCTTTTTCTTAGTTGGGTCATTTCTTAGTTACGTGCACTTCCTCTCTTACTCTTATTCATTGGACTAGCCTTCATACTATCCTAACACACTTTGGAGGAAGGAAATCAAGAATCATTACTTTGTCACTCTACTCATATCAAGGTAGGTAATAAGGGAAATAAACCAAGGAGAACAAATTATTTATCGATTTCTTTGATTATTGTCTTCACTATCATGTTCTTATTTGATCCTCCATGACTATGTGCTTAATACTTATTCTTTACTTCATGAAATAAAAATATGTTAATATGATAGTGAGGATAATATTCATTGCTTGTCTTCCAAAATATTTTTGTTGTTAGATGCCTGAAAGCGCCACCAACGGTGATGTTAGTGGTAGGGGGTCCTAGGATCGGCAGCTCCTTGAGCCTCAAGCTGGCTCCTTTCGAGGGGGTGCGTCAAATTGGCTTTCTCTCAGTGGTGGTTACAAGGTAAAAAATGGTAGGATGGAATTGTGCCTTGAGTCGCTAGTGCAATTTTAAAGAAAATGTATAAACCTATAATTTTATATAAAATACATATTTCCTTTTTTAAACCAATTCCTTTATACTAAAGGAATAACTAAGAGATGTAGAATTTGACTTTTACGAAGAAGGGGTTTTATATAGGATTAAAATTCTTGAGATTCCCAAATGGGGATTAAAGATATTATGCCATGGCAATAAACATAAGAATGGATTTAGAGATAAAGGTACATTTTAATGGATAGTGCAAACCAGTGAAACCAACATTAGATCATCCGCTTCAATAGTGGCCTTTAGTAGAAAAAAACGTCTTGAAATTTTTATTTTTTATTTGCATGCAAAATATGTTTCTTTATAAATTTACGGTTTTATTAGAAAACCACATAGCATGAAGGGTGTTTTTTATAACCACTTATTAGGAAGCCATTTTATAAGCGAATCCCAAATATAGGAGAGCGATAAATTTTACGACCACTTTGTTCCAGACGCAATCTTATTAATGTGCTTAAAGAAATGAGCAAATCAAAGAGTCATAGAGGATCAAAGGAAAACATAATTATAAATAATAAGAATGATAGAATGTAATGAATAGTAAACCAATTAATTTTCCTTGATTTATAGGTCGAAGGACCCACCCCAATCAGAGCAGTTAGCGAAGCAAAGATTTTTGATTTCCTTCCTCACAAGTATGTTATGGTAGGATGAAAGCTAATCCAATTGAATAAGTTTGAGTGAGATTTGGGTAGAGTTTTGCTACTTGAAAATATTTTTGTGAAGAGGATTAGAGCATCGAAGCAAAGAGACCACAAGCGAGAGAGCGAGAGGGAGAGAATTTCTCCTCGGTAGGGAATGGTAATGAATGAGAAAAAAGAGACATCTTTTTTATAGTGAAGGAAGTGCACTTAGCTAAGAAATGACCTCACTAAGAAAATGATCTGATCAAATAAAGATCAAATGAAACAAGATTAAGCAAATTATTTGGATCAAATCTAAATAAATTTTGTCTTGATGTGGATGTGTTTGAGGCGGTTGATTGAGCAATTCATGCAAAACATGCATCAATTCATACAGCTTAGGCTAAGGCAGGCCTAGAGGTAGGCGTAGCACCACTGCTAGGGCCCCTACATTGTGCCACTAGGTTGGTCAGCACAATAGGCTCAACTTACCCTGCTTCTTAACTTTGCCATTCAATGTCCAATTAATGCAATTCTTTTTTTTATTTGAAAGATTGTTGAATGTAGTTTCTAATGGATCATGTTTCATGGATTCTTTATAATTATGGAAAGATTTATGGTCCAAATAGTGAAGAGGTGTTGGGTTTTACACACATCTCAGTATCTCACTATCCCACCCATAACTTTTCCATTACTTATCAAAATTGAGCTAACAGTATAATGTTGAAAAGATCTTTCAATAAGGAATCAAATTATGACAATTTAGGTATGCTTTGGCCCTAATATAAGCCTAAAATAACAACAACAATAACACCGCCTAGTGTGTGTCCCACTTTTATAAGGTGTGGGGAGATCCAGAGGTAGGAAACATTCCCTCTATTGGCAGCCCTACTCGTAAAGAGGCTAATTCCAAGAGACCAATAAAAAAGGATTTTACAAAAAAAATTTATAGAAAAAAACTAACAATAAGCAACAAGGGAAGAACTAAGAAATACTAATAAAACAGGTGATAGTATGATAAATGCTTAGAGTGCACTTCACTTTGTGGCCATTTTGTTGCATTTTTAGGGAGAATTATGAATTTTATGTTATAATCCACACTCTTTTCCTGTTTTACGCTTAGGTATGGTTCTTTTCTGTGTTCTGTAGGTTTTTGGACCTTTTTGCCCTTACTTTGACCCCAATTGAGTATGTTTTAACGCCCCACAAATATCCCCAAGTCACCATGGTCGTGGAGAAGAAAGACAAACCAGAGAATGTTGAGAAAGTGCAAACCACTGACCCTCCATGGTGAAGGCCACAGTCCGTGGTGAGCTTGAAACTGCTTGCCTCTTTACCTTCCTTTATCTTGTGGCTGAGGCCAGCCGAGTTCATGCTTAAATAGGATTTTTTCGGCTGCAGAAGGAGGAGAGCATAGAGAGCCAAGACATCTAACACTCACTTCTATCTCACTTCTATCGTTAGTTTTAGGATTTTCAAGTTTTCTTTATAGTAAGAGAGAGAATTGGAGTGGAAGATTGGCACTTGGAGGTTGGGAGTTTGGGAAGCCATTGAAGACCACCATAGTTGCTAAGTTTTCTTCCCCTTCTATTCTCTTCTTGAGCTTTTGTTTAGATGTTGATTATTTCAATTATGTGTAAGTAGTTTTTTTTTCTTAATCTAGGGATTTGTTAGCCAAAGTATTGATGTTGGATCTCTAATTTTCGATATTTATACTTTATCAAAATTAGTTTGACTGAATTCTATCTTGTGGATGAACTATTGTGAATAAATTTTGGCCATATTTGCTTGCATATACTAGATAGTTAGGTGAATTACTGAAAGGAGATACTTACTATTAGAACAACAAGTTAGAACTTAATTTAATGACAGTTTGAAAGAGAGTTGTTTGTTGAGAGAAATCCTAGCAATCAAAAATCCATAACTAAGACTAAAACCAAGGACATTTGAAAGAATGCTAACTGGATTAGTTTGGACAATTCAGTTTGTTTTGAAAGAAAATATTGAAATCTTAGTTTGATTGTGCTCCTTTGAATAATCCAGTTCTAGATAAAGTGCATATTTAAAGCCAACGATCCAACTATTTACTAGGTGAAACAATTGCCTAGATGCGTTTAGTCTGATTGAGTTTTCGTTAGTTAAATTGTAATAGTTGAGGCAACCCATTGAAAATTTGGTTGCTTAGCTTTTTATAATAGGTTAAAACTCAATAGATTACATTTTGTCTCTGTGGGATCAATATTAAAACTATACTACAACAATCGTGCGCTCGCGGTAGTATCATAGTAACTATGTAAAACATGAGTATAACATAGTAGAGGAAAGTACTATACATTAACAAACAGTGGTAGGCAAATAATATCTCTTCCCAGATGTATGTACTACCTGCATATAAACACGACAAACGAAAAAAATAAAAAATACAAAAATCCAAAAATATACCACAACCAAACCTAGCCTACTGTAACCGAATGACACCCATGAGGTCATCTCTCCATGATCTAAGACCTTAATCATATCCCAACATAGTCTTCTACCCTGAGCAGTGTCCTCTTCAACCTTTCAACTTTTAAGTCCTCTCTAATGACCTCGTCCAAGCTCTTCTTTGGTCGTCCCCTACCTTGAGGGATGTTAATCATAGCACATTTTCTTACTGGAGGATCCACACTCCTCTTTACATGACCAAACCATCTGAGTCTAGTTTTTCTCTTCTTATCCTCGATGGGAGCTACTTTAACTATGCCTCTAATTACTTCATTCCTAATTTTATCGACCCTCATATAGCCACACATCCATCTAATCATCTCCATCTATATTACCATCAACCTTAGAACCTATGTCTTTTTTATAGGCCAACACTCTGAGCCATACAACACAGCAGGTCTAACTACCATATAATAAACTTTGCCTTTTAATTCTATAGGCATCATCTTATCACAAGCACACCTGAAGTAAACTTCCATTTTTGTCAACCCACTTTTATTTGTTGGTTAATGTCTTCATCAATATCCCATTTCTATTGAATGATCGAGTCTAGATATTTAAACTTCTCGACTTTTGGCATTATCATACCATCAATGGCGACTTCTCCCCATTCCTCTTCTCTTCCACTGAAACAACGATGTAGTATTTGGTTTCCGATCTACTTACTCCAAAACATATGGACTCTAGCGTATGTCTCAATCACCCCAAGTTATCATTAACTCTCTCTCTCTATTCTCATTAATAAAAACAATCTCATCTGTAAATAACATACACCATGGTAACTCATTTTGAATCCCTTTTATAACTTTATCCATAACCAAAGTGAAAAGAAAAGTTCTTAAAGCGGAATCCTGATGCAGGCTCATACTAATATAGAAGTCATTTGTAACCCCTCCTGGCGTCCTACCTCCCTCATACATATCCTTAATAACTTGAATATACACATGCCACACTCCTTTCTTTTTCAAGCATCTCCGTACCACTTCACGTGGAACTCTATCGTATACTTTCCCCAGGTTTATGATCCCTATGTAAAGATCTACATTTCTTTCTCTGTAGAATCTCATAACCCTTCTAAGGAGGTAAATCGCCTCTGTGGTCGACCTAACATGCATAAAACCAAATTGGTTCTCTAATATCAAAATATCATTCTGCAACCTTCTCTCAATCACCCTTTCCCATAATTTCATAGTGTGATTGAGCAGTTTTATATTTCTATAATTATTACAATCTTGAATATGACCTTTGTTATCTTACAATGGGATGCCTAAACTAAACCTCCATTCTTTGGGCATCGTAGCAGTCCTTAGTAAGCATCGTACCATCTTCATTTTTGATGCACCCCATGCCATCCAAATCCCTAGTTCTTCTTTCCCTAGCCCTCGCCAGCTTAAACACCTACAACCTCCTTCTCACCTTCCTTAGTCTCCAATTTTTGATATAACCTATCATAAGTCATTCTCTTAGCTATAACAACGGCTTTTATGGCTACCTTTTTTGCTACCTTATATCTAACTCTACTAACATCTTTCTCTTCACCTGTTCCACTATTTATGAAAGCGGTGTACACATGTTTTTTCTCCTTCACTTTCTCCTTTACCTCCTCGTTCCACCACCAGGCTCTCTTCGTTTTGCTACCACCTCTCCTAGATGTATCTATGATGTCCTTAGCGGACCTTCGAATGCATTATGCTATTGCTCCCCACATTGTATCTTCATCCTTTAGCTGCTTCCAAATTCCTTCCACAGTAATCCTCTCTGATAACTTCCTACTTCTCATTAGTGAGATTTCACCACTTAACTCTAAAGTCCCCAACACTACTCTTCTTCCCCTTTGAAAATTTGAACTCTACATCCTACACTAGCAACCTATGTTGAGTTCCTAAATACTTACTTGGTATCACCTTACAATCCTTACACAAACTATTATTATTCGCCTTAATCAGGAAGTAATCAATTTGAGTCTTTATGAAGGCACTCTTAAACATCACCAAGTGGCCATCCTTCTTCTTAAAATACTAGTTTACAATCAACAATTCATAGGCAACCATAGAGTTCATAATAGAAACTCCTCCATTGTTTCTCTGCCTATGACTAAAACCTCCATGAGTTGTATCATCCCCCTCTAGTTCCACACCAATATGGCCATTAAAGTATCCTCCTATGAAAAGTTTCTCGCTTCGAGGTACATCCTAAATGACCATATCCAAATCATCCCAAAATTGCTTCCTAATATCCTTCGTCAAACCTATTTAAGGTGCATAAACACTAACCATATTTAGGATTTTTGATAACACCACTATCTTAATAGCCATAATGCAATCACTCTTACGCCTCACTCCAATAGTTAAGTGAACCAACTCCTTATTAACCAAAATACCAATCATTCCTTACCCTATTTGACCCCAAATACCACAGGTTGTACCCATCAATTTCTCTTGCTTTACCCCACCTACTTAGTCTCTTGAACACAGGCTATGCTAATCTTACGTCTATGCAAAGATTTAACTAATTCTATCGACTTATCATTAAGTGACCTAATATTCCAAGACGCCAGACGTACCTTCTGAAACCCTAATCCCCTCCTAAGCCCATTTCCTCCAGAGGATTGGTTGAAGGTAATACATTGCTCGCCACTAGCCTAAGCTGACAACACCCACCCCCACTAAGCTACAACACACAATAACCCCACCACTACAATAATAATAGTAATACTACTAATAATAAAATAAAAATGACATTAATAGTATTGAAATTAGAAAAAATCATAAAGGTAACAATAAACACAAAGAGAGTTACTACTAATAAATAATACAAATAATACAATAATAATAGAGACCCCTACAATAATAAAATACTAAGATAAGCATAAGAGAATAGAAATAGCAGGCAAATACTACACACTAGTACCAAACCTGGCTAAATGTCCACGAGGGCAGACACTAAAAATAGCAAGTGGTAATAATACTAATATAGTGATGATAAAAAATAATAACAATAACAATAAAGTAAAAACTGATCTAAATACTAAGGGCCTGTTCTTTTCGTGGGTCAATCCATTTTTATCCACTTCAACCTACTTCAACCTATTTCAATCTACTTCAACCTACTTGAAAAAAAAAAATACCAACTTCAACCCACTTCAACCTATCTCAACCTACTTCAATCCACTTCAACCAACTTCAACCCACCCCCTTCATAATTTTGATAATTTGTAAAGTATCATGTGAGATTTAGGGCATGTTGTTTTCATGGGTAAATTGGATGGGTAAAAGGGTGAAGTAGGTTGAAGTAGGTTGAGGTGGGTTAATGTAGGTTGAAGTTGGTATTTTTTTTTGAGAAGTGAGTTGAAATAGGTTGAAGCAGGTTGAAGTGGGTTGATGTTGGTTGAAGAGGGTTGAAGTTGGTATATTTTTTATGTGGTGGGTTGAGGTGGGTTAAAATAATGAGAGTGTAATTAATGTGTGATAATTTATGAAGTTATCGAAATTTTGTAAAATTCTTGCTTATTCTTTTTCATTTTTTTTATTTTTAAATTTTAGTTTTTTATTTTTCATTTTTCATTTTTAATTTTTTTAATTTTTTTCATTTTCTGTTTTTTATTTTTTATTTTTTACTTTTATTTTTTTTAATTTCTTATTTTTATTTTTTATTTTTTATTTTTTTTATTCTTCTTTTTTTATTTTTTTATTTTTTATTTATTCTTATTTTAATTTTTAATTTTTAATTTTTCAATTTTTTATTTTGGGTTTTTAATTTTTAATTTTTAATTTTTAATTTTTAATTTTTTTTAATTTTTAATTCTTTTAATTTTTAATTTTTCAATTTTTACTTTTAATTTTTTAATTTTTACTTTTTTATTCTTTTATTTTTTATTTTTATGTTTTATTTTTTATTTTTTATTTTTATTTTCCATCATTTTATGTTTTTTATGTTTTTATTTTTTAATTTCGTATTTCTTATTTTTTATTTTTCATTATTTATTTTCAATTTTCAATGTTTAATTTTTATTTTTTATTTATTTATTTATTCTTGTTTTATGTTTTTTTTTTTTTTAATTTCTTATTTATTATTTTTCTTTTAAATTTTAATATTAATTTGATATTTTTTATTTTTTATTTCTTATTTTTTATGTCTTTATGTTTTTATTTTTTATTTATTATTCCTTTTTTGGAATTTAAAATAAACCAAAAACAAACAAAAAATACAAAAATACAAAATGAAATACAAAAAATAAAAAAAAAAATAAATAAATAAAAAATAAGAAATAAAAATTAAAAATTAAAAAATTATAATTCAAATGAAAAACAAATAAAAAAATTAGAAATAAAAAATAAAAACATAAAATATAAAAAAATGAAAAATGAAAAAGAAAAAATAAAATATAAAAACATGAAAAATAAAAAATCAAAAATAAACAATAAGAAATAAAAAAATAAACAATAAGAAATAGAAAAATAAAAACACAAAAACATAAAAAATATATAATTGTAGAAAATTAATAAATAAAAAATAAAGACTACAAAACTGACAAAATAAACAATACAAAGTAAAAAATAAAAATTAAAAAATTAAAATAAAATTAAAAAATTAAAATTAAAATTAAAATTAAAAATTAAAAAATTAAAAAATTAAAAATTAATAATAAAAACTAAACTTAAAAAATAAGAAAGAAAAAATAAAATTCAAAAATTCAAAATTAAAAATACGAAATTAAGAAAATAAAAAAAAATCAACATAAAAAATAAAAAAATAAAAAATAAATAAAAATGAAAAAGTAAAAAATAAAAAATAAAACTAAAAAAGTAAAACATAAACCATAAAACATAAAAAATAAACAAATTCAAATTATAAAATAACCAAAATATTTAGGAAATAGAAAATATAAAATAAAAAAGTATAAAATAAGAAATTTAAAAAATTACAAATTAAAAATTAAAAATAAAAATTAAGAATAAAAATAATAAAATAATAAAATAATAAAATAAAATAAAAAATAAGAAATAAAAAACAAAAAATTAGAAAAATAAAAAATAAAAATAAAAATAAAAAATTTAAAATTTAAAATTTAAAATTTAAAAAAAATAAAAAAATTAAAGATTACAAACTTTAAAAATAAGAAATAAGAAAGAAGAAACTAAAAAAATAAAAAATAAAAAATAAAAAATAAAAAATAAAAAATAAAAATAAAAAAATAAAAAAATAAAAAAAATAAAAAAATAAAAAAATAGAAAAAAAAGAAAAGAATAAAAAATAAAAAATAAAAAAATAAAAAAATGAAAAAATGAAAAAATAAAAATAAAAAAATAGAAAATAATAAATAATAAATCGAAAATAAAAATAGAAAATAAAAAAATAAAAAAATAAAAAATAAAAAATAAAAATAGAAAATAAAAAATAAAAAATAAAAACGTAAAAACAAAAAAAATGAAAAATGAAAAATAAAAAACTAAAAATTAAAAATAACAAACAAAAATTTCACAAAATTTGGATAACTTCATAAATTATCACACATTAATTACATTCTCATTATTTTAACTCATTTCAACCCACCACATAAAAAAATATACCAACTTCAACCAACTTCAACCAAGATCAACCTACTTCAATCTAGTTCAACCTATTTCAACCCACCTACAAAAAAAAAATACTAACTTTAACCTATCTCAACCCACCTCAACCAACTTCAACCCATTTCATCCTTTTGACCCACCCAATTTACCCACGAAAGAAACAGACCCTAAGACTGCTAAAAGAATAATAGTAAAAGTAATAATTACAATGATAATAATAGTAATAATATTACAACACATAATAATACTAATACTAATACTAATAATACTGATAGCAAAAATAACAATAACAACAACAATAAAGTAAAAAAAATGATCTAAATAATAATATTGCTAAAAGAATACTAGCAACAAATAATTATGATGACAACAATAGTAATAATATTACTATAAATACCAATACTACTACTACCCTCCAAAAACAAAAATAGAAAAAAACAACACCAATTATCACAATAAAAGAAAACAAAAAACAAAAACGAAACATAGAACAAGAACAACAACACAAAATTAAAAATACAGGAGATCTAAATCATAAAACATAAAACACAAAATAAAAGATCAAAGATCAAAGATCAAATAAAAAAAGTAAACAAAATTCAAAATTTAAAACCTTACCTCTGCTCCTTCTTCCCCACCCACCCACAAACAGAGCCCCGACTTCTCCTGTTTCCACTGACCGCCACCACCTAATGCCTTTGCCAAGTGGTCGTTGGTGAACACACCTACCACTAGATACACCACCCACCACCACCAGGAACTGATGCCTGTTGAAATCCACACCCACTCACCACCACAAAAACACTGAAAAACCCAAGGTGAGCTGAGCCAGCATGACTGGCCACTAGGGGCACAACTCGATGGTGCCGGTGACGAAAATGAAACAACGGCACACACCGTGAGACTAATACAGTAATGAACACATGGTGGATGAGCGTGGATGCAACAAAACAGAGAACCGTGGCGTTGATGCACAAACAGAGCTGCCAGCCACCCAAAATCTGGATCGTTGATGACCCATCAATGCCAAGCTTTCCTTTCCTGATATGATACGTGCAATGAAGATCACTTGAGGATACAACAATAGTCATCCTCTCATTCGGCCGTGGAAGGGTGGGGTGTCGAAGTTGCTGGCGAGCTGCCGACTAGTGCTGCCACCGAAGGCTACCTGAGGCTGCTGGAGGCATCAACATCTGGGTTGGGGCGGGCCTCGAGCTGGTAAAGTTTATTGTCTTGTTCTGACTTCTGGTGTGTTTGCAGAGAGAGAGAGACAGAGTTTACATGATCCATAGTACAACTCTTGGAGACTAAGGGCTACTTTTTATACTTCCCTAAGACTTAATTAATCAAGATTAAAATATAACGTTGAATATTGTCAATAATCTAGTCCTAGAAATATGGAAATAATCATGAGATCATTGCACCACATTGCACTTTAGGTCAGGCCTACAATTTTACATTCAATGATTGAGTAGATATTTGGAGTAGACTCATGCGAGATAATGTAAGAGCCCATTGGTCGTACTCCTACTATATCATGTTCTAAGTCATCGGTTTGAGTCCCTTTGCTTGCAAATTGCTCTAAAATTGGAGTTTTTTGCATTTTTGAAGATTGTTCTAAATGTTGGGTTTTAAAATGGTTTTTAAAACTTTGTAAGAATTTTAGCTATAAAGAAATTTTTTTTTTCTTTGTATAGACTAGCTATTAGGATTATGCTTTACCTTTAGTGGGTTAGGTAATCATCTTCTAGCGATGATGCACAAGACACGCAAGCATATAGTCAGTCTAAAATTCCCAGGGCACTAATTACGTGCTTACATGAGTCCCCATTTGCCAAGGTCATCAGGGCGCAGGGCAAAGTATGCGATGTTGTGCAAGGATATATGCAGATGCAGGAGTAAATGCAAAGGGGTCATTGGAGAGAAAATCAATTTTGAGAGCCAAAAGAGATATATGTAAATAGGGTTCTCTTCGAGTTCTTGCAGTCCTAAGATGACAAAGCTCTAAATGTGTGTGTGTCTGCTTGCTAAAGTCTCACTTATGGGATCAACCACCTACTTCTAGAGTAAAATAGGACTCCACCTAGAGACTCTCCTACAAGAGTAAGCTTCTTCGGTCAGGGCAAACGGAAGGGTCCACCTAGGATCTCTCCTACAAGACCAACCTCTTATGGCTGGAACAAAAATGATGTCAACCTAGAGTCTCTCCTATAAGACCAATCTTCTACGACTAGTCCTCTTGGGGTCTCTCCAACAAGATCAACCTTCTATGGCTAGGAAAAAAGGATGCCCACCTAGGATCACTCCTACAAAACCAACCGTTTGGGACTAGAAAACGGCCCACATAAGGTCCCTCCTGCAAGACCAACCTTTTATGACTAAGATAAAGACGATGTCTGCCCAAGGTCTCTCCTACTAAACCAGCCTCCTATGGTTAGGATAAAACAAAAGGTCCACCTAGGGTCTCTCCAGCAAGACCAACCTCCTACTACTAGAAGAAAAAGGATCCCAACCTAGAGTCCCTCCTACAAGACCAACCTCATATAGTTAGGACAAAAAGGATGCCCACTTATCGTCTCTCCTATAAGACCAACCCCATATGATTAGCACAAAGGCTCTTACTACCTATAGCTAGGAAGAAATGGATTTAGCCTCCTAGGCTTAGTGATGGGATATTTATCACTATGATGATGAGAAAGGTGTAGCCCCCTACAATCATGAAAAAAGAGTTATAGCCTTCTACGACTAGGATTTTAAGGTGCCTAGGCACCTATGACTTGAAAAAGGAGTGAATATTCACCTACAATTAGGAAAAATCAATCCATATCCACTCAAACCACGTGAAGGGAAGTATAGCCACCTAGAACTAGGACGAGATGATGTATAGGCACCTACAACCAAAGAGAAAAGAATGAATTGTC
Organism: Selenicereus undatus; assembly: GCA_017589665.1. NCBI lineage: Eukaryota > Viridiplantae > Streptophyta > Magnoliopsida > Caryophyllales > Cactaceae > Selenicereus > Selenicereus undatus. Next base: position 24,664,090 of record JACYFF010003369.1, read on the forward strand.
ACCTACAACCGGAAAAAATTGATCCCTAGCCATCTAGGACTAGGTAAAGGGGGGTATAGCCACCCAGGTTTGGATGAGAAGATGCTTAGCCACCTATAACTAGGGACAGAAAGAATCTAGTGTCCTGTGCTCTAGAAAAACGAGTTCTAGCCACCGAAGACTAGGAAAAGAGGGTAGCCACCTATGACTAAGAATGGGAAGTTCCTAGAATGTGGTGAGAGAAGTTAAGCAACCTATGGTTAGGAGATGATGGTTTTAGCCTTGTACGACTTAGATAAGAGAATATCTAATCACCTAAAACTAAGATAAGAGAATTCCTAGTTACCTACAACTAAAATGAGAGAATGTCTAGTCACCTATAACTAATATGAAAGAATGTCTAGTGGCCTACAACTAGAATGAGAGAAGATCTAATCACCTACGACTCGAATGAGTTAATGCCTAGTCCCTTGTGACTAAGAAGAGAGAATGTCTAGTCACCCACGACTAAGACGATAGAACGCCTAGTGGGCTACAACTTAAAGGGTATGGAACCTAATATATTCGATGTTATAATGTGTGTAATATGCAAACTTAGGTAACACTGGGAGCCAAGAACACTGAGGCTAATGCATTAATCCCAAGACATGCACCAAATGTATTAAGCGGAGAAAGACTTATATCAACGCATGTCTAGAGATCAAGTGAGAGCAGCTTACCTATTCCATTTGGATATCCTTGAGAACCTATTAGAGTAACCAGTGGGTATTCCATGTCTCTTTTGATGTCATCCCAAGGTAAGTTGTCTTGGGCTAACTGCCTAGATACTAGTGGATTGCTATCAAAGCTCTCTTTTAAAGCAATACTTCGTTTCCTGGGAGACTAGCCATGGTCTATTATTTGCAAAAAATTTTCTAATTCTTGACAAAAGATGATGTAAATTGAAAATAGAGGATACTATCTATCCCTTGTCACAAGCACTTACATTTATGTTGATGTGGGGCTGAGAATATATGTGTGGTTCCTATAGAACTGTGCATACAAAGACTATGACAAGTCTACATACAAAAAGATGTAAAAGAGGGCTAAGCCACTAGGTGTACACGTATTGTTGTATGTATAAGTGCATGCACAGATGAGATAATGTAGCGACTAGATAAATGCATGGGCGTATATGTGCAAAGCATGATGTAATGGGACAAGTCAATTAGGCTTGATCATAGTTGCCAAGGTGTGGTCTACAAACAAGTTAGGCTAGCTTCAATGGTTAGGTGTGGTAAAGATATGAAAGCTTGTGTGCATGGACTGAGCCTGGGTTGGACAAATGGAATCGTGTAGAAGATTGCTCTAATTAGAGGTCAAACGGATCACCGAGTATGAGTGATCCAAGTTAGGGAAAACTTTCCCTTGTAAGTGATTTCTCTTAGCCGATGAAGCTTCGTTCTCCTCAATTCGTGCCATGAATATGCATGTAGCTTATATCTAGATACTCAAATTCTAAGTCTAATACTATATTTAAAGTTAGGGCATCTGGTCCAAGGTTCTTTGTGCTGACAAAAGAAGATATTACTATGAGGTGAGAGATTAAAAAGTGCTTTGTAGGATTAATGGTGATTTGACTTGGTGAGAGGATATGAATGTGGGGGAAAGGGTGATTGGAGGTGATGGTAGGGTGATCATGTCTAAGTCTTAAGAAAGAAGGTAGGTAAGGAATATTTCATAAACCCTCAAAAAGCCAAGTTGCTCTTTTTTTCTTTTTCTTTTTATTTTTGTACAGGAATTGAGCCTAGATGTTTTGGGCCAAAGGTAGGGGTAAGCATACCACCAACATTAATAATTTTTGCCCTTTGGTTAGTAGTTAGAAGGGAGATACCACCTGTTTTAATTTAATTTTTTAAAATTTATATCACCAAGAATCTTATTCAAGCTTTGTGTGGGCTAGCTTTTATGGCCAAACCAAAGAAAGGTTACCTACATGTCTGGATAGGAATCAGGTCAATCAAAGTTCTAAATAGGTATTGATTTGAAGGATTTTGCCTCTGGGAGGGCTTTGTCTAGTAAGATTAAAGATGTAGGTAATCAAATGAAGGCATAATCAAGCTGAAAATTATCCTATATATAAACCCCCAAGTGTATGTGGAAAGAAAGGTGCCAACTTGTTATCACTTTAAATTCACATAAGTCTTTATTTATTTTTGCCTTTAGCCATCTAAGGAGAATATTCAGATATGTTTTCCCTCATTAAGAGCGCATGTGTGGTGTACATTTAACTAATTGGTCCATAACATATGCTCTATTATGACATGTATGCACTGTTAGTACGTGTTTACATGAAAACCTAATACTTGTCACTCCCGCTCATTGTCTTTCTTTGTTTGGCTTTCATGATGACTATTGTAAAGATCTTACCATTTCAAAGAATTTTGACTTTCAATCTTTTGTTTTGATAACGTTATCAACTGTTCATAACTTCACCATTTAAATCATTTGGCGAAATCAAAGTCTTTTTTAGGAACATTATATTTCTCCATTTTGTAGGAAGACCTATTTTTTAATGGAATTTGTAACCATCACTTATTTAAATCAACGTCAAGCCTGACAACTTTCAACATTCAGACACAAGCGGTTGAATCTTACTGATATTGTACTAGTTTAGTTTGCATGAGATCATTGCATAAGAACTTTGCAATTGATTTGAAGTACAGGTGCAAGGCAGGTTGTCTCATGACCTTTGCACATTTATATTTTTTGTGTTTGTTCATTTCTAGAAATTACTCTATTGGATTGATGGAGTCACATCTCAAGTTCCATGTGTAAGAATCAGTACTTAGAGTGTTTTCGCTCTTAACTGCTTATTTTTCATTTTGGCATCATGCACTCTACGCTTTAAATCCCATCCCAGGTTTAGGTTGACTTAATCTCATAGAAGTTCAAGTTGGAATGGTATAAACTGGCTTGCATAGGTTAAAAGGAAGATTGTGGGTTACCAAAGGAGGCCTCCCATCTTAGGCAAGTCCTAGTAGCCACACACTTTATTTTTGTTTTTTGTGATTCTCATAATTTTTTTTCTTTTTGGCTTTGGACTTTTTTATTACAATTAGTATTTGTATAGGATAGAAACATCAAAAAGGGAAGGAGGAAAATATGGATGGAAGAGATAATGGACTTTTGTTGATGTGAATGAGAGATACTAGATTCATACTAAAAGAAAGACAAGGATAAGGTTGGGGGACTATCCAACTCGAACATAGAATTATCCTAAGGAATCTAAGCATTTGTTGATGTTATTAATGATACTTCTACCTTGTAATGACAGAATTAGAGTGATGCCACTCTATTTTGATTCTTCTAGTGTTGAGCTAAGCTCATTAGAATCATTGTTGATCTCTGAGATATAAGGATAAAAATGGTCCTATTATCTATCATATCTTAAATGAACTATTTTAAAGCACTGGTTAGTATAGTGACCTATTTCTCAGATCTTATATTTAGTAGGAGGCTTGACATAGGCTTGATGGGGTTGATGAGGTCTTGTTGACTAACTAGCCTAAAAGGCCTTCAAACTCCATGCCTAAGGAAGTATTGACCCTAGAAAGAGTTCTCCTACCTATTGGTATGCACACGCTTTCTTCCTTGGCTCTTAGCCTCTTGATAATGAGCCGTTTTTTTAGGCATTGTATCTCCTTTTCTTGGTAGTTGATGTCATCGGTGATGTTAACAATCGCTTGGACCATTTTAATGTTATCGTTCACTATACTATTGATGTTTGACTTCTTTCGACCTGGATCATGAAGGGTGATTTGGAATGAAATATGAAGGTGAGGTTAGCAAAGCGATGAGAGGTTGGCTTAAAGGTGCCAACTCAAGAAGGGAAATGATCCTATGTGAAGTTAGGGACCCAAGGTTAGAGAATGAGTTGGAAAGCATGGATCCAAAGAAATAGGCATGGTAGAGAAGACCTAGATTGGAGATTAAAACAAAGATAACGACGTAGATTTGGAGTGATATAGAGATAGATGAGGTGAAGACTTAGGGCTAAGGACCTCAGTGAGGTTAGGGAACTAAGGCTAAGTGTGACAGCTAAGGGTTAGAAGAGGACTACTGGCACATATTTGGTCCTAAAGTGAGGACTAGGATGTATATGTGCATAGATCAGGGCCTAAACGTGAATTGTGAATTCCTATGTCAATGATGTAAGCTAGACGAGGTGAAATCTAGGTAATAATCGAAGGTAAAGCTCATGGGTTCCTAAGATAAGGTTCAAGAGTAAATGTAGTGCAAACTTAGGTTTGGCTTGGGATAAGAGAGTCAAACTATAGATTAGGGGTCAAATATGATAGACTAATCCTATGTTCGACTATGTATGATCACACTAACCTTTTTTCGGTTAAAGGATTTGCATGATGATGTGTCCAAGGAGGGGTTGTGCTATATGCAAAAGGGATTGTCCTAAGTGGGCCAGAATCCAAAAGGTTTAATGAATTGTCCTAAGTTAGGCTACTATGTGTACAAATAGACTTAGACAAGGTGAGCCAAGATGTGAACAAGCAGACTCAATCTAAGTCAGCTCTAGACTTAAAATGTTCAAAGGATGTACTATGGGCTAGACGCATACAAGCCATCTTATAGATGTAAACGAGATAATATGAACACATGAGAATGATAGGCCTAGAGTATAATGGACCATGGAAGATAAATGTAAGATGGGGTGACCCATCTACTTTCTTAATGCATGAGGAGGATGAGCTAGGGTATGAGATACACTAAACTTAAATGGGCTATGATGATGGGCTACCCTAGATAGGATGTGACGATGCACTCACTTACAAGTATATGAATGCATGTGCTATGCGAAATGGGCTAGAAATGCAATAGTATATATGCAAAGACTCCTAGATGTCCTAATATAAATACATAGATGATGATGATCGTGAAAGATGTAAATAATATTACTCTAAATGCACATATGAAAATAACAATGAGACCTTAAACGAACCCTTAAGACTGTTGACATAAACAACAATAGAACCTTGAGGTGTCCCTCAAGACCAAGTGGACTAAAGGAAGCACGGGGCTAACAACATAAATTAACTGCACCATTTACTTCCTCTCACCCCTTAGCGACATGAAAGGTATAATTGCTAGGCTACGTTTGCATCCTATTTGGACCAATAGGGTAGAATTACAACCATCGTCGGTGCAAATCCTGGCATTTTTGGGTTCTGTCCACAAGTCCCTAACTAGGATACCATGCATTCATAGTAGGGGTTCGGTTTTTGGCCAAGAAGGCCAAGGGAAATACTCTCATTTTGGGGGGGGGAACTCTCTTGACACACAAAGGGTACAATAAGAAGCACTAAGCACTTATTTGATACAATCATTCATATAAGGTTGGATCCTAAATCTATGTCTAAAGGGTGCGTAGCAGAGTCCATGGTCGTAATGTCCAGGTGGGATGGACTCTTTTTATCTTTGAAGTGGTGTACTTTGAAGAATCGCACCTTGGAGGCAGTGCCACGACCGAGTGGGAAAGGCGTGCTATAGCAAGAAGTTCCACATGATTTCATAGGTACAAGGATAATCATAGGGACTTGCTTTACTACAAAGCGCTTGATAAACTTTGACATTTACCAAGCCCAACCATATATGCAGAGGTGCCTATATAGTGGAAATTTTAAACCAGAATACAACAATTTTAATTGCGTTCGTTTCTTTCAAATCTCATCCTCTTACCTACATATCCCCAGTGCAGTCACCAATGAAAGTGCCACCAGCAGCAACGACCGCGGCGAGGGTCCCGAACTGGCAACTTCCTAAGCCTCAAGCCAATTCTTTTTCCTTCCTCGATGACAACCCTCTTTTAGGGGGTCCATCAAATTAGCTTTGTTTGAGCCAAAAATGTATTATTTTTAAGGTACTTTTACACCTGTTTTATGCTCATTTTAATAATATCTTTAAGGTTTTAATAGGAAATTATTTTATTTTGCATATTTTGAATAAATGCGAAAAAAGGGCTTAAATGGCGGAAAAAGTGAGAAAAATAGAGGAAATGTCGGAGGTTGAAGAACCGGGCCAAATTCCAGAAAAAAAACCGGCCAAAGAAAGAAGGAAGAAAAATAAAAAAACCAGACCGGCCCACGCGTGAACCGGACCGGTTCAGCTTAAATACCCCCCTTTTTCTTCTTGTCTGCGTTCTTCTTCCTTCTTCCTCCCCATACCCAGAACCTCGACCCTTCATCCCTCGACCCAGAAATCCTCCATGTCGTTCTGTCTCGATCTCGCTCCACTCTCTCTCTACCTCGTCATCTCTCTCTCTCTTCCAGCACATCCCCTTCCCAAACCCAGAAACCACTGCCCGACCCACAGAATTCCCAAACCCAGTTATCCCCGAAAGCACTTCGCACCATCCCACCACCAGGACACGTCTACCTCCTTCGCTGGCCACATCGCCACCGTCCACATCAACCATCAGATCGATGATCATGCAAGAGGCGAGATTCGAAGGGCTAAAGAAGCGTGGGTTCGGGTATAAAGGGTACTCGCAGACGCCATTGAAGAATTATTAGGTAATTTTTAGGTTAAGCAATTCTAGGTTAACAAAGCTTAGGTTTTAATTTCGTGATTTAGGGCTAGAATTTCAATTTTTCGCGATTAGGGTTTTGGTTAGTCAGTCACAAATTGATGTATTCAGTATTGATTTTCGTGAATTTCTGGTGTAATTCGAACCTTTGAATCAAGTTAATGAGAAATTTTGTTCAATGTGTTGAAGAATTTTCGCATTCGTTATCTACTCTTCCTTCCTTATTTCATTCAGTTCATAACCGTGAACTTGAATGTTTGTTAATGGCGACTCAGTCATTGTTGCTAGTTGAGGCTGAGCTGCAAAGTGTTGAGGCCTATACTAGCATTAGCGTAATCCCCTTCCCTTTCCTCTATACCTCTGCCTCGGTTCTGCTGGTGAAACGCCCTTGTTTCGATTCTGCCCTCTTCCTGGTGTTCTGATGGCTGCAAGTGAGGAGCCACGTCTTGATGTTAATCGATCTTCTGGGTAATCTCTCTCCCGCTGCTGCTTGCTGCTGCTTAATCCCATTTTCCCTTTCCCCTGTTTTCTTGTTGTTGTTCTGCTCTTCCCTGCTGATGTTCTGTTCTTCTGCTTCGGTTTAGTTTCCCCCTCCCCTGTTTTTGCTGCTGCTATTCTGTTTTCTCTGCTTAGGTTATGTTTGGCATGAAAATGAATGTTGGATGATTGAGTAGTAAGGATGCTGGTTTAGATTCTGTTTTGGTTATGTTGGTTCAGGTTGCTTGCTAATTTGCTTCATTTTGGTCCTTTTAGTTTATGCCTTGGTTTTGATTGCTGGTTTGCAAGATTGGGTTCTGTTCACTGTGTTAGTTGAAATCATGTGGTTAGTAGCTAAATCATGCTTAGTTCAATTTTAGTTTGGTTTAACTTGGATAATCAATACAAGGTTTAGTTTAGGTTTAGATTGTTTAGGTTATTAGATCGCTTTAAGTAATTCCATTTAGTTTAGTTAATCAATTAGTGACCAAAAATCTCACGTCTTCCCTGAGGACCGACCCTTAAGTACTATGATTGACAATCGAGTATTTGAGGTTTCTTTTCTTTATTTATTTTTCGACCCCCCTCAAAATCCATCAACAAGCTTTCTCACAGTGGGGTTCCGTCTTAAAATGTGATATGATGGAATGATGCTTTAATTTTGTAGAGTCACTAGCACATTTTTAAAGAAATGTATAAACCTACAATTCTGTAGAAAATACCCATTTCCTTCCTTTAATTAAATCCTTCAAACCAAAGGGACATAGGATTTGACTCTTAAGAAGAAGAACGTTTTTTTCTATAGGGTCATAATTCCCAAATAGGGATTAAAGAAATGAATCTATAGCTACAAACCATGAGAATGGATTCAAGGGTGAAGGTTTGATCTAATGGATAGTGGAAACCACCATTAGATCGCACATTTGAATAGAAACTGTTGATCATCATGATTTGAATCAAAGAAACATTGTATTTAGGTAGAGAGGAAGAGATAATAACATATCATAACGAATGAAGAATTTCTACGTTCTTTGTCAAGAGAGAATAAGGAATACAATGAATGAACATTTACAAGTGATTAGGGTATATTTATATGTGCATTGCCTCTAACAAAAATTAGTTACATGCCAGGCACCTGTCAGCTACACTCTAGTCTATCTTGTGTTTGTATTACTCTCTTCACTCCCCTCACATTGGAATGGTGAGGATGAGGAACCATGCCAAGCTTGGAAAGAAGATGATTTTGGTGAGGAGAAGGCAAGATTTTGGTTAAAACATCAACTAACTGTTGACCAGTAGGCATGTATAATAGCTGTAATAACCCTTCTAAAACCTTTTCTCTTGTGAAATGGCAATCTATTTCAATGTGTTTTGTACGCTCATGAAACACAAGGTTTTTCCAATATGTATAGCAGATTGGTAGTCATAGAATAGTGTGATAGGTTTCAAAGAGTGCACACCACGTTCTTCTAGAAGTCTAATGAGCCATGTTATTTTTGCTACTGCTTGTGATATGGCCCTGTACATAGCTTCAGAGGAAGATCTGGAGATGGTGCATTGTTTCTTGCTCTCCCAGCCAATAGGAGAAGAACCAAAAAGGATAATGCACCTTGTTACTGACCTTCTACTGTATGGGCATGAAGCCCAATCTGAATTTGAGTATGCTTAGAGAGTGATATGATCAGTAGCTATTAGAAGAATACCCTATGCTATGGTGCCTTGAATATATCTTAGGGTGTGATGTAAAGCCTATAGGTGAGATGTCCTTGGCTTTTACATAAACTGACTCAGTGTTTGAACTGTGAAGCTCATGCCAGGCTTAGTATGAGTCAAAAAATTAACTTTCCTATCGTTGCTCTATAGTATGTAGGATTAGAGAGGAGCTTTCCATCATCTGGAGACAGCTTGCAATTTAGAGGCAATGGAGTAAAAGTAGGCTTAGACAATGGTAGGAGATTGTCCTTGAGAAGTTCTATAGTGAACTTTTTTTGTGATAAAACAATTCATTGTGCTATGTAACTGACTTCCAACCCCAAGAAGTAGTGCAATCTTCCTAAGTCTTTAATGCTAAAATAACTATTTAAATGCTGCTTAACATGTTCAATCTCTACAGAGTTTGAGCCATAGACTGTAATGATTGTAATATTTGTGCAAGATTTGTTGATGAATGAAGAACAATCATCGTTGAACTGTTGATACACTAATGAAATCAATGTGTTGCTAAGCTTATGGAACCATTGTCTACTAGCCTGTTTAAGTCCATATAAGGACTTCTTTAACTTGCAAACCTTATCAGGTGGATTGGGGATGCCTTTAGGAACTTCCATGTACACTTCCTCATCTAGGTCCTTATGTAAAAATGCATTATTGACATCTAGTTGTGACAAAACCCAGTTCTTAGAGGTATCCAAAGCTATAACACCTCTTATGGTAGCCATTTTGACCATTGGAAAGAAAACCCCTTAGTAGTCAATAACAGATTGTTGAGTGAATTCTCTTATTGCTAGTCTAGCATTTAGTCTCTCAAAGGAGCCATCTGATTTGAGCTTTACTTTGTAAACTCATTTATTACTGATAGCGCTCTTTCCTGGAGGCAAATCAACTAATTCCCAAGTGTTGTTAGCCATCAAGGCATCTATCTCTTTGTTCATTGCTTGAACCTAACCAAGATCTTCAGAAGCTTCTTCAATGATCTTGGCTCCTAATATTGAGTCAATGTGGACACTAAAGCATGCCGTTCAGCAGATAAACTGCTGAAAAGAACAATTCCACATAAGTAGTCCTGGAAATGCTTAGGCTATTGGCGTGTTCTTTCTGATCTCCTTGAACATGGTTGATGTAAACCCTGATTATGTTGGTCAAAAGCTATGACTGCTGGTGTAGAATTGTCAAATCCCTGATGAGTGAGGATGTTGGAGGACTGAGTATGATCTTGTTGAAGTGAGGTACCCTGGGTGATATTCACTGCATTTGATATTGGAGAAAGTGACTGAGTAGTCTAATCTAAATGTTCATCTTCAGTATTCAAAGAACCTGATTGATCTGTGAAGCAATTGCCTTCTGGTTCTTGAAATATTTGAATGTCTAGTATACATTCTATAACTAACGACAGAGGTATATCTGATTGATGTTTGAACTGCTAAAATGGAAATATATGCTTATAGAAAACGACATCCCTTGAAGTGAACACTTTGTTTGTTGTGAGATCCAAGAGTTTGTATGCCTTCTTTCCATAAGGATATCCTATAGAAATGCATGGATTGGCTTTTGTTTGTAGTTTATCTCTTTGTCTTTCTAAAGTTGATGTATAACAAAGGCAACCAAAGGCCTTCAAATGAGCATAAGATGGCTTGATGTTATGTAGGACCTCAAAAGGAGTCTTGTTGGCAAGAATGGTAAAGGGCATTCTGTAGATCAAATAGACTGCGGTAAGCAAGGCCTCGCCCTATTATTTCCTAGGAATATTGGATGGAAATGTGAGGGACCTTGTAACTTGAAGTAGGTGTTGGTGTTTTCTTTCTACCACACCATTCTACTATGGAGTATCTACACAAGAAGTTTGGTGTATTATTCCTTTGTCTTTGTAAAACTCCAAAGCTGTACTTTTCTTAAACTTCATCCTATTGTCAGATCTTGTGACCTTCACTAAGGCTTCAAACTGCTTTTCTACGAAGACCACAAAAGCTTTTAAAAAAGGTAATCCATTGCTTTTTTGAGCTAAAAGATGAGCCCAGGTAGCCCTTAAATGATAATCTACTGTAGTCAAGAAAAATTTGGAGCCATTGTATGTGTTGTGGGGACAAGGGCCCTATATATCAACATGTAAAAGTTCAAAACATTTTGAAGCCCTGGTAATTCTCAATGGAAATGAATTTCTATGCATCTTAGCCATTGGACAGATTTGGAAAACACCATGATGTCTGGATTTATTACATTCTGATAGATGTACATGGCTCATTTAATCAAAAGACAAGTGATCTAAATGAAAATGCCAAAGCTCTGTAGTAGAAAAACAAGCTATGAAACTGCTCTTGCCCTTGTTACTACTTTTAAGACTATATTTCTCAAGAACAAGTTCTGATTCTTGAAGCTGACTTCCCATTTCCAAGCAGTGAAGGCCTTTTCTCTCCTTACCAAGGATTACTTCCTTCTACAGAGTGTGGCCCTGAAGCAAACAGCTGTTAGGGGGTAAATAGTACATTAGATGAGAATTGCTTTTTCAGCTAGCTTATAGACAATAAGCTGAACTAAACCTCATGAATATGTAACACATTTTGTAAACTCAGTCCAGAAGTGAGGACCATAGAGCTAATGTGTTTAATTTGTGCTTGATTCCCATTTCGTATAATGATATTACAATTGCTATGCACAGCTCTTACATCATGCAATAAGGATAAGTCAGGGGCGACATGATCACTTGCTCCACTATCAGTGACCCATGTATTATTGCCAATGAATGTAAAGAAACAAAATCTTTTACCTGCCATAAAACCAGCTGCCCCAATTTTATCACCATTTGTTCTATCTTGAACTGCATTAGGCTAATTAAAGAGCTATATTAGTTGGTTATATTGCTAATGTGTCAAGGCAGGAGGAGCTACTAACTAAGAGTAAGCAGGAGTATTGGAAATATCTTGTGACTGTGTGATGTTATAGTCAAAAGGTGAACATGTTTGACCTATTGTAGCTACCCATTTTCCTCTATATAGCTTGTGTCTAGGTAGATAGCCATGTATTTTATAACATCTTTGAATAGTATGTCCTGTCATTTTACAATGATCACAAAATAGTTGTTGCCTCTTGTCCTAATTCCTGAACCTTACTGTGCCTTTGTAGCTTGGATTGCTAAATATAACTAGCATTTCCTTGCTGGTTATAATGTCAAAGGTTGTAGTTATGTGCTGCCTTTTGTTGAGTCCCAGATATGTAAGATCTTTGTTGAGCTGCAAAAGCTAAGTGATCAATACTGTTGTTATGTAAACTAGCATTAAAGGCAAAGGCTCCACTGTTGATTTGAGACATCACAGATAGAGATCTTTGTTTCTCTTCTTGAAGGAGCAAGTTATATGCTTGGCCTATATATATAATAGCCCGACCCTAAATAATATTTATTTATTTATCTCATTTAATCATCCCAGTTGGGAGAATTCATTTTGGACTCCACTTTGCAATTCAAGTTTCATTTACCGTAACAATTTTGGGTGAATCGATATTAGGCCCTAGTAAATATGATTAGGTGATTAATTATTTTTCATAATTTCACAAAAATTTAATTTTTAACCATGTAAAAACTTGCGCCCAAATTCATTAAGTTTGGCCCAATTTATTCTAGCCTGATTTGCGGCCCGATTCATTTTGGGTTCAATTTTGGCCCGAAAATTTTGAGGTGCTTAAATTAAGTTAATCACCATCATTTGTACTAAATTATAATTAGCAAAAAGCTACTTTTGGTGCTTAAATATCTGCCAAGCTATTGAGATAAGTTCAAAAGAAAAAAATCATGCTAGTCTAGCCACACATTCTTTCTCCCCCCACCTCATGTTACTGCTATTGTGTGGCTGAGTTTTGCCACCAGTTAAGGCCACCTCTGGCCACCAGCCCCCACCCCCAACACCACCAACCATCAACCCCAACTTGTACCACCACCAAACGCCACCTTCATCTTCTTATATTCAAGCTTGAAGTGAGGTAAACTCTAACTCCACCTTGATTCAATTTTTCAGTTTTTGTGATTATTTTGGTTATGATTTATATTCTTATAATCAAAATAAATGCTAGCATGCAAATTTTATTGTTGCTGGAGATGTTGGATTTTGTCGTGTTGTGTTTGAACTTGATCAAGCGGGTTTGCATCAAAAAGGTGTGAGCTCGAGTTGTTTAACTAATTGTTGTGATCTTGGAATGAAAAAGAAATTTGAAGGTTGTGAGTGATCTTATTAAATTTATTATGGTGGTTAGATGTAAGTTTGTGTTGGACATAATCTAGGGTTTCAAAATCATGCATGATTAAGCTAAATTTTTGAATCAAGCATATTATTTGTGTATAATTGCATAAAGAAATGAATCTTGGATGTGTTGTTTAACTTGGGAAATCACTTGAGGTGTTCTTGTATAAAGGGGTGGATTATGAAATTTTTCCCAATTGATTATAAAAGGTCATTTTGCCCATTTATGCAAATAGTAAGCTTATGGATGTGTTTTGAATGATTTTGAAAAGAGAAGAAATGAAAATTTGATGTAGATGATTTTGGAGTAAATTTGAGTAATTTGACTTTGCAAGGTGATGATAAGGAACAAGGCATTGTTAAATGATTTTAAGGAGTAATCTTAGATGGGGAATTTTGTGAAAAGAAGGGGGAAAACAAGAACAGTAGGGCTGTGAACAGACCTAAAACATGGCTCGCTTTCCGATTAAACTGGTGCTGTTTGGCCCATTGAAAAATTATAGTTTTTGGTGCATAGATAGATCCGTCATTTACCTTCCTAATGCCTTTTGAATCACTTTATTCCGAGTTGTATAGAAAACGTTATGGTCGTTTTGCTAAGACTGCGCAGGACAGATAAGAGTTATACACAATTTTGTTTCAGCTCAATTTTAGGGGTTGTGTTGTGGTAATCGGGTTTGGAACTATTCATAAAAGTGTTGTAGGACTTCCTAAGCTTTTCATATTGGGGTTTTATAGCTCAATTGGAGTTCGGGGGTGAAAGATATGGATTTTCTAAAGTAAACCTTCGAATGGTAATATGAGGGACGAAAGAAATCCTGGCATTTGGAAATATTATCCGGAGTCCATACATAATTATGGATATTGCCAAGAAATTACAAAGTTTAGTGAGTTCAAAGACTTTCATTTTTAATAGAAGCTTACTTGGGTTGGAAAAATCGAGTTAAATGGGCATGGAAATGAAATTGGAGAAGTGAAGAGGTTAATGACACAAGCTAAGGTTATATGAGCAATCCTGAACCTCACAACAACCCTCTTGGCATTAAACCTTCCACTATTCATTTTAGAAACGTCAAAAACCCATATTTCTTTTATATCCATTAAAGTCTATTCAGTACCACCTCAATTATTTCATTTTGTTCTATTTTGCTCCAACTTGTTTCACTTCGAGTTCAATGACCATAACTTATTTAGTTTTAAAATCATTTTAGTGTAACTTATCTTATATTGAATTGTTTGAATCATGGATGCCCTTTTTATTAATCAATTTCCATAAACTTACAAATTATGGGAGTAAAAGCTGTTTACTAATTGCATTTGCCTATAACTGCATTTCTTAAGCGGAAATGGGGTCTAGTTTATCGTTTCCCATTGTGCATCAGTATTATCAAGTGACATTGCATTTTAAAGACTTCAAGTATGTTCATTGCCTGTATCTTTAGAAATCAGCATGTATTTATCAAAATATAATGTTTTGGTAAGTACATCAATGAATCAATTTAATCAGTGATTTGTCACATAATTAGTAACCCCATCAGTTATCAGTTAAAGGGCATTGCACTTCAGTTATACACGCGGCTTCAAGCCAAGTCCCCAATCGGCTTAGCAGCTGTACACCTAATACATAGATTGTAACAGTTAAAAGGAACTCACTTCTAGATAATAATCAGCAATGCAGTTTTGCATTTATCTCAATCACTATTTTAACTTAAAATGAATTGCAAAGCAGGCCTAATAAATGTTGCAAGGTTATTTTACAATACAGTAATATATGTACTGAGCTTTGGCTCACTAGTCGAAATATTTTCCTAGGCATGCACAGGAATTGCTTTATTCTACCAAGCCAGTTGAAGAAATCGAGGGTCCCAGGAATCTGGATGGGTTCATAGTGGTGGTTATTCATATTATATAGAGACCATTGGATAAGCACTTCAGTAGATAGTGATGTAAGCTAGTAGTCATTACTTGATGTTTGAAGATGTATATAAGTGACCCATGTTATATCCAGTTATGATGTAGAGAGCCTGGTCCTTCAGGACGGCGGTAACGCCGTGTTCATTGGATTTATCAGTTGTAACAAAGATTAAGGAGATGAACAGCGACACAGGTACAGCGGGGGGCATTACAGTTTTGGTATCAGAGTAGGGTTATGAGTTTAATTTAATGGGATTATGAAGTATGAAGAGTTAGGATAGAAGGTTGATAAGATGGGTTAGTGAGAGCTATTATAGCATGGTTAGAGATTTAAGACCACGAAAATGGATATTTACCCCTTTTATATTCATCTTTTACGTTGTATGGTTGATAGATCCTTCTACAGTGCATAGGATGTTGCATATTACTGTGACCACCCATGTTTCTTTACTCCATGGTAGCATGGTAGTCCACTTGTGTGACCTCTATTATGAGTTTCATAGCCACAATTGTGGTCCATACCTCTATAGACAGTTGTGGTCAATACCTAAAGTTGCCCCTTGGAGTTCATTATTGTCGTTATAGAGTTCATAACCCTAATGGGCCCATTTCAATAAGGTTTATCCAAATCGTGATAATCTATGGGGAATCCTCCTAAGATATATGAGCATACTTAATATTAGGGTATCTTACGGTGCAAGAGACGAACCCTTGTGTACCATCTTAGTTTGACTGTTCTAGTATTGGATTATGTGTACCTTCCCCGAACAAAGAAAGGGTTTGATGAGGGCTATATCAGAACAAGGAGTTATGTGAACTAGACTTTATCATAGTGAATATGTATGAGCACTTGAGCATGGGCTACCAAGCTAACAGGAGTGGAAGACTCAATGTTATTACGTTTTAGCAAGCATATCAATGATTACATGGAACCAATGTAGAAAGCTTAACGACATTACAAGGAAACAAGGTGGGAAGTAAGTGAGATACTAAGGTGGTGGAACTATTCCAGTATTAAGAGAAATTGAAGTAACTTCTAGAGTATTCATTTTAACAAGAGGTTCCATAGGGGCATGTAGGATGTAAGGGAAACAACATAAAGAAGTGATATGTATGTACACCTATTATGTGCACTTTACTAGTATGCAAATCATACTCTTGAAGGATTTTTGGAGATGTAGCACGTACTTTAGTTGTGAGTTATTCAATGACCCAGTATTGGGTGATGTAGAGAATCGGAGAAGTATGGCAGGCCATGTCTTTTATTACTTGAATCTTGTATTCTTAACCATGTTTACTTGCCAGCTTCCGCTACAGCATTTTCCATAAGAGATAGTGATACGGAGACCATTTGGAGAGAATATGGGATTAGATTGCTCAGTTCAAAAAGGTACCAGTTTAGCTCAACTCATGACGTGGCAATACAGTTACAGAGCGAGTGGATCACATAAGGTTCAAGTTTAGCCCAACACTTGGGTAACTTTTCTTGTAAGCAACTCAAACCCAAACAATCATGATCATTTACCTTACTGGTTATATAGTGGAGCCCATAATGATCCCCAGTGTGCATGCCTGTGTAACTGGCAAGAATATTTAATCCTCTCTGCTTACAGTTCAGTCATTCCTGAGTTCATAGTTCACTGTTGCATACTCTAACTCCTTGTTCCTATTCACTTATTGTTTGTAAAGCCTTCTGTCTTATGACCTCAATAGAGTATGGATACATGTTTTCACTTATTTAGGAGTTGTATTATATGTTCACTTCTCTCATCTGTTCAAATCTTGCAATTATGTCCTCCGGGTGTGTAAACCATTGAGTTATGAACTCCAGCGTGTGGTTGTTGAGCTATTGAAATGTTTCTTTCCATTTCAAGTGTCTATTGTAAGGCTTGAAGTCTGGATTTGGTCGGTTGTGGGCAGAACTCTGTCCGTTTTGTCCCAAGATTTAAGGGTTTCACTAAGACTCATTAGTATATTTGATGTCGAATATAGTGATGTCTAAAACCCAATGTGGGGATGCCTTTTGCACCTTCCTAAGATATTATTACATTGTCAAGGTACATATACCCCTTTAGACAAGGAAAATGCCTTATGAGGCTATATCTTTGGGTTGAATCAATATGTGGTGGGCATTATAATGAATACTTATGCCTGTTGATGACAGTTTAGTAGCTTATGGTATGTTACTCGATATTATATGGGTTGTACATAGTGTGACAAGTTGTCATGCAAAGGGAACATTTGTTTTTGTCACTAAGACCTTACATTGGTAATGCTCCTATTACACCCAATCATTAACCTACCTTTGCCCTAGCCCTTGGATTGTTCAGGGTATCATTTCGCTGCTCATAGCGCTCACTTGCTCTATAGTAGTTCTTTGTTTAGACCATTGCTTTAAGGGCCGCATCTGACATCTAAACCATGCCAAGCATTACTTATCTTTTGTAAGAATGCCTTTCATATAGTATTTCTTATAATAGTTGTCAATATTCCGATACCATTTACTGTTATCATCTTTTATTCGTTCTCTTAGGAGCGTACTTACGCATGTATCTTATATCTCTTTTATTCATTATCGAATACTTGTATCTCGTTCATTTATTGTTGAGAGCGTGTTCATGCATATACCTTGTACTCCATTTATACGTAACGATATGCTCATATGACTTGCTCTAAATTCATAAGGTGATTCATCTCTCATTGGTGTGGGTGACTGTTATAATCCTCTTACTCTCCTTCTTTTGAACTTCAACTGCCACACATATATCTCACATGCTCATAAGTAAACTCCTACTTTTCTATTCAATCTTATTGCTGGACTTGAACTGATTTTCTATACGCAAAGGCATGTTTCTAATGCAACTTGTTTAGTCTATTTACTTATCCATTGCACTTAACTAGTCTATTCTATTGATCTATTTATTGCACTTGCAACTCTAACACCTATATTCTATATCCTTATAAGTAAACTTTACTAATCCTTATTTAATCTTATTGTCGTACTTGACCCGTCTCCATATGAGTAAAGGTATGTTCCCATTGCAGCCTATTCAATCCATTTATCTATTCATTAGACCTTGCTTGTTCAAGCTATTTATTTATCCATTGTACCTTGTTTATCTAATCTATTTCTCTATTCATTTTGTTTTGTTTGGCCACTCTCTTGATTGTATTTATCCTGCCAATGGTATCTAGAAAGTCACCATGTTAGAACTCAGTTGCTGGCCATCTTATTTTTAAATCATCAGCTGAACTCGAAGGTAACCGGGCCATCTTTCTTCTTCGATAACTATGTATTGGATCCTTTATAATCAATATTTATAAGCCATCATTCTTGTGGTATTATGTTTCAGAATTCTTGATACACTCATGGTTATCTTTATCCTAACTATCCCATGATAATCTCTCCTTTATTAGTCTTTTTTAGTCTCATTGTTCATTTCTTTTGTATGCAATGATTCGCTTGACTAATAATTCCATCACTCTCATCCCTAACTATCGTCATGTCATTGTCCATTATTGACCGGGAGCAGATCCTTGAGTAGTTTGATGAGGGAGAGATCATGTGAAGCATTAGGAATATCAAATGAGGACATTTTGATGAGGGCATATTCTCAAGCACTATCTAATTATATTAGAGTGAGCCAGAAGAAACATTAAGTATAAGGTCAGAGCTAACCCAAGCAAGCATCAAGAGGAAACATTCACGTACATGTTGAGGGGATACAAGGGTCGACAAAAGAGTTGTGCTAGCAAAACAAGGAAATAACCACAATCTCATATGGGCTATGAAGTATTTCAAAAGGCTTTTCTAGTCAAGGTACTAAAAGACCAACTATCTAAGGACAATTAGGGACTAGTTAAATTGGGCCTTATGATTCATTGAAAGGTTAAATCCTATAACTTGTTGACTGCACCAACCTATTGAACCCGGGCACGTACATAATGTGTTTTATAGCTCGTAATAATATAAGAGTAATTATCAGGGTATACAACAGTTTCCATTAGCGGACAAGGTGATGAACCAGTATTGAGCACCTCCTCACTAGTAACAAGAGTCTTTTCTTTCCAAGAGAATATCAATTTTGAACAAAAGTAATTGAGTTCATTGAAGCATCTGAAAATATCAATGGATCCAACTCCTTTGAGTTTGAGACTGTAGTACTTCACAACCTACGATAACATTTGCATTTGCTTGGAACTCCCAGCGGTTGATGTGGTGAAAATACTAGTAGAGAAATTTGCATGAAATATCAAGGTAAAATGACGCAGACATTGACGACAAAATCATCGTTTGGGTCATGAAGATCTTCTTCAGCATTCAATGAGGTGACATACATTAGAAGACTCTTGAAAACAGACTATTAGAACCGACAGAAAAGCTATGCTGACAAAAGAAGCAGATTCCTAAAGTTTCAGATAGATGATAAAGCTTTTTAGAAAGTTCCGCCAACTAGGGGTATAGGAAGGCTAAACTACGAGCTAAATTGAGGGCAACATCTATTAGACCATCCAAGTTTATTGAAATATTAAATCCCATAGCTTGTCGACTAGATCTGCTTACATAACTCAAACATGTATGCAATGTGCTCCTTGCCTCATAACACAAGCAGTACATTTCAGATCCTGACTACGCACTCTTAACCAAACCCATTGTTGTCAATGAGGGTCTATTGTTTGAAGAACACCCAGTCCAGACACTAGATCACATGATTAAGCAACTAAACATCATGCAGATACCTTTAGTCAAAGTACATTGGATAAATCATACCTCCTCATAAGCCACTTGGGAAAACCGAGGATGAGATGCAAGCCAAGTACACACATATATTTGAGATGAACTTGCATGTTTTGTGGAAGCTCATAAGTTTCGATGAAGAAACTCTTTAAGGGGGAAAGACTGTAATAGCCCAACCCTAAATCATGTTTATTTATTTAATTAAGCCATATTATTAATTTTTTCATATTTATTTATCTCATTTAATCATCCCGGTTCGGAGAATTCATTTTGGGTCCCACTTTACAATTCGAGTTGTATTTACTGTAACAATTTCAGGTGAATCGATATTAGACCCTAGTAAATATGATTAGGTGATTAATTATTTTTCATAATGTCACAAAAATTTTAATTTTTAACCATCCAAGAATTTGGGCTCAAATTTATTAAGTTCGGCCTAATTCATTTGGGTCCGATTTGCGGCCCGATTCATTTTGGGTTTAATTTTGGCCCAAACATTTTGGTGTGCTTAAATTAAGTTAATCACCATCATTTGCACTAAATTATAATTAGCAAAAAGCTACTTTTGGTGCTTAAATATTAGCCAAGCTACTGAGATAAGTTCAAAAGAAAAAAATCATGCTAGTTTAGCCACACATTCTTTCTCCTTCCTCTTCTCCTTTCTTCCCCCACCTCGAGTTACAGCTGCTATGTGGCTGAGTTTTGGTGGCTGTTGCCACATTCTGCCACCTGCCAGGGCCACCTTCGTCCACCAGCCCCCACCCCTAACACCACCAACCCCAACTTGTACCACCACCAAACACCACCTCCATCTTCTTATATTCAAGCTTGAAGTGAGGTAAACTCTAACTAAACCTTGATTCATTGTTTTGGTTTTTGTGATTATTTTAGCTATGATTTATGTTCTTATGATCAAAATAAATGCTGCCATGCAAATTTCATTGTTGTTGGAGATGTTAGATATTGTGGTGTTGCGTTTGAACTTGATCAAGGGGGTTTGCATCAAGAAGGTGTGAGCTCGAGTTGTTTAACTAATTGTTGTGATCTTGGAATGAAAAAAGATTTTGAAGGTTGTGAGTGATCTTATTAAATTTATTATGGTGGTTAGATGTAAGTTTGTGTTGGACATAATCTAGGGTTTCAAAATCATGCATGATTAAGCTGAATTTTTGAATCGAGCATATTATTTGTGTATAATTGGATAAAGAAATGAATCTTGGATGTGTTGTTTGACTTAAGAAATCACGTGAGGTGATCCTGTATAAAGGGGTGGATTATAGAAATTTCCCCAATTGATTATAAAAGGTCATTTTGCTCATTTACGCAAATAGTAAGCTCATGGATGTGCTTTGAGTGATTTTGAAAAGAGACGAAATGAAAATTTGATGTAGATGATTATGAAGTAAATTTGAGTAATTTGACTTTGTAAGGTGATGATAAGGAACAAGGCGTTGTTAAATGATTTTAAGGAGTGATTTTAGATGGGAATTAGGTGAAAAGAATAGGGAAAACAAGAACAGTAGTGTTCTGAATAGTCCTGAAATAGGGGTACTTTTTGATTAACTGGTACTATTTGGCCTATTGCAAAATTATAGTTTTCGGTTGGTAGATAGATCTGTGAGTCATCTTTCAAATTCCTTTTGAATTACTTTATTCCGAGTTGTGTGCAAAAAGTTATGGCCATTTTGCTAAGACTGCGCAGGACAGATCTGAGCTGTGCACAGTTGTGTTTCAGCGCACTTTTAGGGGCTGTGTTGTGGTAATTGGGTTTGGAACTATAAATGAAAGTGTTGCATGACTTCCTAAGCTTTTCATATTGGGGCTTTATAGCTCAATTGGAGTTCCGGGGTGAAAGATATCGATTTTCTACAGTAAACCTTTGAATGGTAATATGATGGAAGAAAGAAATCATGGCATTTAGAAATATTATCTGGAGTCTCTACATAATTATGGATATTGCAAAGAAATTACAAAGTTTAGTGAGTCCAAAGGCTGCCATTTTGTATAGAAGCTTACTTGGGTTGGAAAAATCGAGTTAAATGGACATGGAAATGAAATTGGAGAAGTGAAGAGGTTAATGACACAAGCTAAAGTTATGTGAGCAATCCTGAACCTCACAAAAACCCTCTTGGCATTAAACCTTCTACTATTCATTTTAAAAACTTCAAAAACCCATATTTCATTTATATCCATTGAATTCTTTTCATCATCACCTCAATTATTTCATTTTGTTCTATTTTGCTCCAACTTATTTCACTTTGATTTCAATGACCCTAACTTATTTGGTTTTCAAGTCATTTTAGTGTAACTTATCTTATATTGAATTGTTTGAATCATGGATGCCCTTTTTATTAATCAATTTCCATAAAGTTACAAATTATGGGAGCAAACATTGTTTACTAACTGCATTTGCATATGACTGCATTTCTTAAGCAGAAACGAGGCCTAGTCTATCATTTCTCATTGTACATAAGTATTATCAAGTGACATTGCCTTTTAAAGACTTCAGGTACGTTCGTTGCCTAGAAATCAGCACATATTTATCAAAATAAAATGTTTTGGCAAGTACATCAATAAATCAAATTAATCAGTGATTTATCACATAATTAGAAACGCCATCATTTATCAATTACAGAACATTGCTCTTCAGTTACCCGCCCGCGCGGCTTCAGGCCAGGTCCCTGATCGGTTTGATAGGTGTACACCTATCCATAGATCATAACGGTTACAAGGGACGCACTTCCAAATAATAATCAACAATGCAATTTTACATTTATCTCAATCACTATTTTATCTTAAAATTAATTGCAAAGTGGGCCCAACAAATGTTACAAGGTTATTTTACAATACAGTAATGTATGCATTCAGCTTCAGCTCACCATTCAAAAAAATTTCCTATTTTGTTTTAGGCATGCACAGGAGTTGCTTTAGTCTACCAAGCCAGTTGAAGAAATCGAGGGTCCAAGGACATCTAGATGGGTTCATAGTGGTGGTTGTTCATATTATATAGAGATCATTGGATAAGCACTTCACTAGATAGTGTTGTAAGTTAGTAGTCATTACTTGTATATGATTTGATGAAGTTTGAAGATGTATATAAGTGACCCATGTTATATCTAATCATAGTGTACAGAGCCTGGTCCTTCGGGACGACGGTAACGCCCTATTCATTGGGTTTATCAGTTGTAACGGAGATTGTGGAGATGAACAGCAACACGTGCACAGTGGGGGCATTCCAATATCTGGCAGGGGTTTCATCATCAGAATGCTTCCTCTTGCAATCTTGTAGCCCTTGTTAAGACCAACTACGAACTGAAGTGATCTTGAATCAATTTATATGCTGCAACAAGACTTGCACACTCAGCTCCACAACTACATCGAGGGATTGTAATCATCCCACTATATTCATCCCATAACTTCTTGATTTGTGTAAAATAATCAGCAACTGACATATTACTTTGAGAGATTAAGCATAAATCCCTTTGAATCCGAAACACACCTGTGCTATCCACTTCCCCCAAACCTTCTTTTAAGCTGCAGGCAAGCATCTCTAGTAGTAGGTGAGAACAAAATACTTTGTCCAATATCCTTTATTACAGCATTGATAAGCCAAGATATAACCATCTTGTCACATCTATCCCATTGACCAACAATTGAGGAAGTATAAGCAGGTTTGGTCTTATTTTTAGCTATCAAAGCTACCTCCATTTCCTTGCTCCAATGACCATAATTTGTACCATTCATCAACTCAGTTACAAGTACATTATTTGGATTGTCCGAAGGGTACAAAACCAAAACATGTGATGGATTATTCACTATTCAACTTAATGATTCTTTAGCAATATTCTCATAAAGAAACTTAGAAAATCCATCAAAAATGATGAAGCAAATTTGAAACTAATTCTACTCTATTCAAGAAACTTGGTCTAAGTACAATTATCAAGAATGCAAAAATGTCACCTGATCAAGAAATGGAAGAAACCATGGATTCTTGCTGCTCTGATACTATGTTGATCATCATGATTTGAATCAAAGAAACATTGTATTTAGGGAGAGAGGAAGAGAGAATAACATATCAGAATGAATGAAGAAATTCCACATTCTTTGTGAGGAGAGAAGAATAAATACAAGGAATGAATATTTATAAGTGGTTAGGATATATTTATATGTGCACTGCTTCTAACAGAAATTAGTTACATGCCAGGCACCTATCAGCTGGACTCAAGCCTACCTTGTGTCTGTGCACTCTTACTGTGTATAGCTGGGCTTGTATTACTCTGTTTAGCAGCCTCCAGTAGAATGAATGCATTAAAAACTTTTACTTTCGGGCTCCTTGCAAAGGATGTTTTTCATGAGTTTTTGGCTTTACTATTGATGCATATTGCATAAAGGACATTTTTGGTGACCACTTATTAATAAGCCATTTTATAAGAGAATCAAAAATACAAAAAGTAGTGAATTTTGCGTTCACTTTGTTATAGACATAGCCTTATTGATGTGGCAAAAGAAATAAACAAGTCAAAGAATCGTGGAAGATCAAACGAAAACATAATTACATATAAGAAGAATGATATAATGCAATGGATAAGTTTGAGTCAGGATTTCAACAGAATTCTACTACTTGACAGTATTTTTTTGTGGGGAAGTAGGGGCTGCATAGGGAGAAAGAAAGAGAGAAATAGCATCTCCTAGCTAGTTAATGGGGATGAATGAGAGGGAGAGACTCCCTTTTTACAGTGGAGGAAGTCCACTTGGCTAAGAAATGACCTTACTAAGAAATTATCAAATCAAATAAAGATCAAGTTAATTTCGGCCAGATTTGAAGGAGGTTTAGATGATTGAGGGAGGAACTCATGCAAAACATGCATCAATTCATGTCATGTACGCTAAGGCAGGCAACAATAGCTGCTAAGGCCTGCATTATGCCACTAGGCTAGTTAGGACAGCAAGGTTAGCTTCTTTGCGCCATAACTTTCTTATCTAACGTCAAGCTAATGTAATTTTTTTATTGGAAAGCTTGTTGATTCTAGTTTCTAATGGATGAAGTTTGAAGAATTTTATGTGAGTCAGGAAAGAGTTATCAATCAAACAGTGAAAAGGTGTTGATTTCTGTGCACATCATGGTGTCTGACTCATAACTTCCCTATTTCTTACTAGAATTAAGATTATAATATATAGGTGAAAGCTCTTTCAATGAGGATCAATTCACATAGATTCAAGTATGCCTTAACCCTAGTATAAGCCTAGAAATAAAGTGCAAATCATAAGAATGCGCTGCTAGCATGATTATCGGACCAACGGTTGTCACTAGAGTTTCAATGTAGCCACTAAGCCTTGGCAGCATTTAGGATCATGACGCTGCACCTTGCACTTTGGATCAGGCCTATGTTTTGACGCTCAATGATTAAATGGATTGCTTTGGAGCATATTAGTGTGAAAGGGCTTTTGTATTTTTAAAGACTATTTGGAATACTTTAGGTTTTCAAATGCTTTTGAAAAAACATTTTGAGAATTTTTGCCATAAAGTAATATTTTTTGTGTACAAACTAGCTGCTAGGAATTTAAGTATAAGGCTGTTTCACTCTCAATGGATTAGGTAATTATTATCATTGGGGGATAATTACTTGACATATAAGCATGAGATTAGTTTGAAACCTTGAGGGCAAAATTTACTACTTATAATGCTTCACTAAATAAGATAAAATCATGAAAAATACCCTTTTATATGGAATATGAAAATAAAAGTTTTAATACATAAATCTGTTGTACACACCGTTATTGAAGCAGGTAGTCCTATGGTGGTTTTCACCATTAATTAGATCGTTGCTTCACCCCCAAATCCGTTCTTATGATTCGTATCCATGGAATCATTTTTTCCCCATTCAAGAACCTTGGAAATTATAATCATATAGAAAAAAAAAACACTTTTTCTTCTTGAAAAAATCAGACCCTTTGTCCCACGGTTGTCTTTGCAATGTAAAGGATTTGGTTGAAAGAAAGAATTAAGCTTTTCTATAGGATTGTGGCTTTGTACATTTCCTTTGAAAATGTAGTTATCACTCTATAAAATTAAAGCATCATTCTTTCCTACCAAATTTCACCACAAAAGCACCACTATGAGAAAGTCAACCCACATTGAAAGATGGTGGCTATGGGGAAGAAAGGGACTAGGTTGAGTCATGGGTCTTAGGAGGCATCTCGTGACCATCACTATCGGAGGTGCTTTCATACACAAACCCACTGTTTCTTCTCTTCCTTTTTGGCTTAGTAGGGTTTTAGAGCTAAGGCTAAGCTACTTATAAATTGGCTTCCTTATCAATAATTCTCATGCTTTGTCCTTATGTTGTTGTTCTCTTTTCCCTCCTTTGCTTCCTTGACCAAAATTGCCTCCGTTATTTTTCCACACACGTTAAATATTTGCTTGGTATAATGGAGAAATTTTAAGGGAGGAATGAAAGGGTTCAATTTGAAGAAAAACAAAAAAATGAGGCATAGGTCTCTTTTATACTCAAACTAAGGGGGAAAAGAAAGATCAATCACATAGCTCTCTTCTCATTAAGGCTAAAAATCCAACCCTAGTTTGGTCCATATTTTGAGGTGTCAATATGCTTTGGTCTTCATGAAATGAGGTGTTGTTACTTCATCTTTTACCCTCTAGTTGTCAATTGCTCAAAGGCCTCTTTCATGTGAGATTTCTTTTCCGCTATTAACAACGAACAACCCCAACGTTATCCGAAAATAGTGGATTGACTTTTCCAAGTTAAACCTCTATATTTATATTGTAATGTGCACTCATTAATTAACGTCACTATCAATCCTCACGATAAATTTTCGAATGTCAACTTTGAGTACCTTAACATGGTAAATCTTTAGGCTAGCTATGTCTCACGGTGTTACCTATCAATGCATTTGACAATAGATGCATGGTTCGATCTTTCTCCAATTCTTCTAAATATATGTGTGTAGGTACGCATCCAAATGCATATTTACATAATTTTGCATATGATTTTCAATGCCTATAAATAAAAACTAACTTATACCAGAAATTTCATGTAGAACTTTGTGTCCATATGCTTCAATGAAAAAACCACAACAATAACGATAGAACTTAAATGTCACTTTTCACCGAAATATATGCAACTAAATATTTCATATAAAATGGTTATTTCTCAAATGGGTATGTATATATCTAATAAATCATCTTTAATAATTCCATTTAACTCTAGGTTAAAAGACAGGGTGTTTTGTGGGATTTCACCTTACAAATGCATAAGAGATAGGAGAGGGGAAGAAGTCTTCTCATGAGAATCTCCAACCAACAATCAATTTTGGATTCTTTAACCTGAAGAACTCTTTTCTGCCCAAATGAGACAAGCCATAGGATTGAAGATACTATTTGTGAGAACTGTATTATTTCTTTCTTTTCAAATACTCCATACGATGAAAACTAGTTTTTGAAATACTAGTGAATTTCTTTTTTGGTATTTCTTAGCTTGCTCAAAACTTAGGGAAGGTTGATGCTTGAATTTCTTATAACATTGTTCTTAAGATAGTGGTATCAATTAGCTAAATCCCATACTTTTGTGGTAATATGACTATGAGAATGATGATCCTCATATTTTAAGTCATCTAGACAAAGGTGGCAGCTTAGATCAATGTTAATTCCTCTTTTACAAATGTTTTCATGGGTGGGAAAGTTTGAATTTTTGACATGTGTACTATCTTTCGTATATGTCTAAATTTTCGTCATTTTTATCATTAGGATTAAGTCTATCAGCAGCCTATGTGGCTTATTTTGATTTAAATTCACCTAACTTTGTCATCCCCCAACATACAGAATCTTCAACCACATGGACCGGAATTGGAAACCCAATCATTTTGTTGATTATTTCTTCTTCTATTCTTGTCTATTTGTCTCCTTTTATGTCTCATTCACTGCATAGAGTACATAATCCACAATTGTGGCTTGTGGATTAAGTACATCTATCTTGGGGATTAAGTTGCAGAATATCTACTAAATCTTGATTATGTGCCCATCTCTTTGACCAAAAGGAAATTCTATCCCCATTGTCGATTTTACATTTGAACACTTGATTAAGATAGAGTCTACATTTGAAAATGTTTTCCCAAACAGGCATGTCAGAGCTCTTATTACAATGGAAGAGGTCTGTATTTCAAGTATTCACATGCATAGAATTGTAACCATAGGTTTCCTTCTTTTGTCAGATATTTCCAACACAATTTAAATTGAAATGTCATATTAGTTGGTTTAGTTTTCCTAATAGCCAATCTTCCTTTAGATTTTGGTAGATATGTTTTATCCGAAGCTTAAAGGCCATACCCTTTTTGTGAATGATTTTTTCTAGAAGAAATCTCTATTATTTTTAGTGATTTCTTTTAGAAATTCGATGCATTAGATTGAGTTTGCTAACAATGATTCAAGATGAGATAAGACAGCTCTTGCTAGTTTAGATTGTAGATTAGATTTCTATATGCCTAATTTTGCTTAACTTTAGTAATACTATCTTGTGATGCAAAAAAGTTAATAATATCGTAGAAATTATCTTTGCGTCGTAGAAGATTGGACAACCTAAGGCCATTGTTCAACCTATAATTATAGCATTTTATACCCTTTTATTATCTAATATTTGCTCAAAATAAATCATTAAATTAGGATTTTAATAATATTTTTATTTATTTTGTAGGAATTGAAAAAACTTGAAAAAAATAAATAATTAGCTCCAATGAAGTTTTGGACCAAGTTGAAGAGGAAAATAAAGAAGATGAAGGTAGAAAAAACCAACCCAGCCCCTCCAGGACAAATGAGCAGTGCTTGCTAGCCCAACTGAGACTTCAGTTCTCTTTCACTCCCACATGTTCACAGGCCTGACCCTAGTCTCCTCCGCAGCCTAATTACGTGACCTAGTCCACCACTTGTGTCTAACTTTCCTTTCTCACTCTCACTCCCCCTCTCATACGGGCTTGATTCTGTTCAAGATGCGACCCAATCTATTTCTTGGTTTCTCTCTCCAAAAGGGCTTATATTTTTGTTCCACCTAAGGCCCAGCACCAAGTTTCCGCATAATTTCCAACCCTTCCCCCCTTTTCACTTACTCCTCCACACAGTTGGCATGTGACCCAACGAACCCCTTCCTCCTTCTTCGTCCTCTATCTGTGGCCTACCCAAATACTCAAACAGCTCATTGCTAGTTCTTCTTCCTCGTTTGTCTAGAAAAGCCTGCCCTCCTCTCTCTCTCCTCCTTCAATCACTTCATTAATTTTTCCATGAATTCCAGTCATTTCCCACCAACTCCGTCATCATCATCATTAAGAATTTAGCAGTTACAAGGAGTTTAATGGAGAAATTCATTTAATTAATTAAGACCTAATTTTGGGGGTGAGAAATAGACGATAAGAGCAGCAGTAGGGTCGAATCAAAAGGGGAGGGGTGTATAGTTCTACGTCTTTTCCTTCATTGTCAGATCTAGTTTTTTTAGTTTCACAAATTTGATGTTAGTTAATTTGGGCTAGTTGAATTCGAGTAAAACTCTCTTATTTGGCTTGGAATATATCAATTTGGGTTTGAATTTGTTATGCTCTGTTTGATTTTGATTCTCTTGCTTCAGTTGTTGGAATTTGCCCTGTCTCCTTCTTCATTCCTGCTCACTCTGCCTATTGATGGAAGCTATCCCATACTCGTTTTTCATATGGGTCGCGCAACTGGAACAGAGGGTAGACTTTTTATATTTGTTGTTCTTACATTAACTTTACCTATAAAATCATGCTTGTATCGTATCTAATTTAGAGTAATATTGTTGCTTCTGATTAAATGGCTTTCTAAAATTATATTGGTTAAAGTATTCTTACAAGGTTGCTTGATTTTGACATCGCTGCTTGAATAAGTGACTTCTTAATGAAATGAGGCTGAATTTACATTACTTATTTGCTTCTACCCCCAAGAAGGTGTTGACCTTTGGTAGATAATTTAGTTCTTTTTTTAGGTTTAATATTTATTATTCAATTCAATTTACCATGTGTCGATTTAGACTATTTATTTACCTAGATAAGTTAGTGTTCATAAGCCATCCCTATGGATGGATACCTATAGGTAGCACAATGATAAAATTGTGTACTTGCGGTTTTACAAAACAAGTTTTTGGTACCTTTGCCGAGGACAGCGTTTATGGAATTAGGTTGTGTGTTGACTGTTGAGTCATAGTTTAGTTGATTTAATAGTTTTCATTTCATTATTTTTGATTTCATTTGAGTGTTTATTTAGTCTTAGTTGTTTTAGTTTAATTTAGATTTCTTTTGTTTTTTTATTGTAGATTAGAGTTTGCATTTTGATTTTTATTTTGATTAATTTAATTTCTATTTTTAGTGATTATTTTACGCTTGAAAAAATCATAACTAACAGTTTCAGCTTGTGCAGAGAAAGAACTGAAATTGAAAAACATCTCCACTGCAGGTTTTTCTGGATTTCCTGTTTTTGTTTTGATTTTTTTGGTGCTGTTTTCGAGCTTATTTTTCTAGATCTTTAGTGTCTGGGGGGGTTTCTGTGAAATTTTTAGACATTTTTGAAATTTTTAGCAATTTTTAGAAATAAATTTCTAATTTAACTTTTCTGCACTATTAAGAGATAGAAAAATATGGAAAAAAATATATGCATGTTCCTTGTGATTATGTTGAATTCTCTGTGTATAGTGTTCTGATTTTGGAGTTTGATTTTCTATTTTATTTTATTTTTAGTATTTGATTTTGGTTTTTACATTTTCTATTTTTGTGTGCTTAAAACAATCAAAAACAGAAAAAAGATGTTCATGTATTGTGTTTGTGCTTCTTTTCAAAAGAAAATTTGTTAGGACATTTCTTTATGTTTGAGTCTTTTTTGTCTTTCTTTTCTTTATATCATATAGTGTTATTTTTGTTAGTTTCTTTTTTTGTTAACTTAATTGTTTAAGTGTTTTGTTTTTGTTTTAGTCATTAGTTTATATTTAGTTGTCTTAGAGTCATTGTTTTTTTTTTTTTACTTTTTGTTTCAATAAAAAATCCTAAAAAAATTTGAAGAAATTTTAAATTGAAAAAAAAAAAGAGTTTCAAGCATGTAAGTTTTTAATTTCCCATAAATTGAACACAAACCTTTTCGAAGCTATCTATCAAGGCTTACTCATTATTGTGCTAAAGTGAATAAAAATTTTCAAAAATGAAAATTTTGTGAGGTCATTGTTATGGGTCTGAATGCTGAATTCCGAGGTCATGTTGAATCTATTTCTCTTGGACATGTAATAGGATTATTGTCTAGAACTCAAGATGAAGTGTGAGATTTATTTAAAAAATTAGATTGGGACACTTATGAGTTTGAACAAGCTAGAGGGACCTTAGGATACCTACTCATGGCGAGAATGTTTTTCAAGATAATCCTTACCACCAAAACCACTTTGTAGATTCATATAACCCATCTTACTCTTGTGTGCCTCCTATTTTATGCGAAAATTGTGAGTCTTCTGATCATGATGTTCATAATTTTGCTTACCGTGATTATGTTGACGCTACGTGTGTACGTGTTGAAAAGTCGATAAATAAAATGACTGACAAAATGATAGAGACTATAAAAGAGAGAATTGCTGAATATTATCACTGTGTTAATCGTAGTAGGGAGGATCATAATGTGTATGAATCTCACTCTAGTTTAGGATCTCCTAAACCTAAAGTTAGTCCTTATGATGACTTTGAACCCTCTTATCTTGCTAGGCCTGATTTATATGATGCTATGCCTTTTCCTAGCCTAAAACGAGTGGATGACCTCCCTTTGTCTCTATCACTTGACATTGCACATGAACCTAAAATTGTAAGGAGTGATAATGGCTATGAGTTTACATCCGAACCCATGAAAAAGTTTTATAGAGAGCGAGGGATTATCCATCAAACTAGTTGTGTTGACCCTCCACAACAAAATGGTCGAGTTGAACGAAAGCACCGTCACATTTTAAATGTGGCTAGGGCTTTACATTTTCAGGCTAATCTACCAATTGAGTTTTGGGGTGAATGCGCCTTGGCCGCAGGATACTTAATAAATAGAACTCCCTCCTCCATTTTGCAAGGAAAGACACCTTATGAGATTTTGTTCAACTCTACACCTTCATATGATAATTTGAAAATCTTTGGTTGCCTTTGTTATGCTTATCAGCACCAAAAACCCAAGGATAAATTTGGGCCAAGAGGTCGGAGATGTGTCTTTCTAGGGTACCCTCATGCAAAGAAAGAATGGAAGGTTTATGATCTTGAGACAGGGGACATGTTTGTAAGTCGTGATGTGGTCTTTGATGAGCATCACTTTCCGTTTGCTACACATATGGCAAAGATCACTCCTTCCGTCCTCCAATTTTTAACCATTCGGATGGGCTGATTGATGAAGATTGGGAAAGAGAGACTCGGTCACAACAGCCCACAAACACACTAGTCTCTCTAGTCCAGCCACGGCCCAGCTTAGAAGAGCATGGCATGTGTGGCCCAGCACAGCAACAGCCCAACTCACAGGCAGAAGGGGCGCCGTCTGTTTCCAGCCCAGGGGACAGCGGGAGTATTCATTCCAGTCCAGCATCGAGCAGGCCCACTAGCACAGTCGACCGTGGATCATACGGGCCTAGCAACGACAAACCTATAGCGCAGCTATGAGGACCTCGCGTCCAGTCCACCAACCCGGGCCTCGTCTTCCAGCCCACAGGATATGGGAACAAGCCCACTAGTTGCTGCCAGGCAAGAACGGGAAAGGCTGGTTCGA
This sequence comes from Selenicereus undatus, assembly GCA_017589665.1. NCBI lineage: Eukaryota > Viridiplantae > Streptophyta > Magnoliopsida > Caryophyllales > Cactaceae > Selenicereus > Selenicereus undatus. The sequence continues at coordinate 24,696,504 of JACYFF010003369.1, forward strand.
AAGGTTCCAATTCATCTTCACGACTACAGATGTTTTTCGGCACGTCCTCAAGACCCCTCTCACCAACTCACGGCTCCACACCCATCTCCTAAGGTCTCCTTAGGTAAACTGTATCCACTTGCTAATTATATTACCTGTAACAAGTTATCTATTTCGCATAGATCTTATTTGGCAGCTATCTCCAAAATTGAAGAGCCTCAATTCTTCCATGAAGCCGTCAAGAATCCTCTTTGGAAAGATGTTATGGTCAAAGAAATCGAAGCTCTTGAGAAAAATCACATGTGGAGTATTGTTGACCTCCCTGACGGTAAAAAGCCCATCGATTGCAAATGGGTTTATAAAGTCAAATACAACTCCGATGGAAGCATTGAGCGATACAAGACTTGTTTAGTCATTCGAGGCGATGAACAAGTCGTTGGCCTTGACTACACTGAAATGTTTGCCCTCGTTGCCAAAATGACGAGCGTTCACACCTTCTTGGCAGTAGCTGCTGCCAAGGGATGGGAGTTGCATCAAATGGACGTCCATAATGCCTTTCTTCATGGCGATTTGGACTAAGAAGTATATATGCTCCTGCCCCCTGGATTTTGTGCCTCCAATCCACACAAGGTATGTCAGTTACATAAATCTCTTTATGTGTTAAAGCAAGCACCCCGCCAATGGTTTGCAAAGCTCTCCTCCAAACTGCTTGCTTATGGATTTAGTCGCACCTATGCGGATTACTCCCTTTTTACCTATAAAAAGGGGGATAAATTTATGGCCTTGTTGGTTTATGTGAACGATTTGGATCTTACGGGCAATGATCCTACCCTCTGTGCCTCTTTCAAACATTACCTGCACGAGTGCTTCCATATTAAGGATCTTGGGGTTCTCAAATATGTTCTCAGTATTGAAGTAGCGCGAAGTTCACAAGGTCTATTCCTGTGTCAACGCAAGTATGCTCTTGACATTATTCATGAATGCGGGTTGTTGGGGTCAAAACCGGTCGACTCTCCTGTGGAGGTTAATCACAAATTAGCCTTAGCTACGGGTTCTCCTTTGCAAGACTTCACGCAGTATCGCAGACTCATTGGGAGACTCATTTACCTTACTATCACTCGACCAGAGCTTGCTTATTCGGTTCATATTTTATCTCAGTTCATGCAAGATCCTAAGGAAGATCATTTGGAAGCTACCCGTCGAGTCCTCTGGTATCTTAAAGGAAATCCTAGTTAAGGTATACTGCTTCATAGTGATTCAGATTTACAGATATCTGCCTATTGTGACTCCGATTGGGGTGCCTGCCCCCTTTCTCGGCGTTCTCTCACCGGTTTCTTAGTCACTTTGGGAGGTTCTCCTATCTCCTGGAGAACGAAGAAACAAAGTCTTGTTTCCCGTTCATCCGTGGAGGCCGAGTATTGCGCTATGGCCACTGTTACCAGTGAGCTAATCTGGGTTAAGTCTTTCTTAGCTTCCATGGGCGTTTATCACTCTTTTCCTATGATATTATTTTGTGATAACCAAGCTGCTCTTCATATTGCAAAGAATCCTGTTTTCCATTAACGGACCAAACATATAGAAATGGACTGTCACTTTGTAGGTGAACGTCTCCTCTCAGGCGATCTCGCTACTGGTTATGTCTCCTCCAAGAATCAAGTTGCTGACATCTTCATGAAAGCCCTTGGCAAAAAGCAGTTTCACTTCTTAATGGGCAAGTTGGGCATCCTCAATCCATATGCTCCAACTTGAGGGGGAGAATTAGGCATTAATCGTATATGTATTAGGATTACATATAATATTATAATTATTGTAATTCTTCTCTTGTTCTACTTTGTCTTGAATCAGGAGTCTTAAGTCTCATGCTAGGGTTTTGCATTGCACGGCTCTTGTATAAATATATGTCCCTCACGCATTGCTAAGGAGTGCAGAGAAAAGTTTGACAAAATTCTTGTTTATTGCCTAAAACTCTTTACCATTTGCTAACCCTTTGAGCCTTGACTGTTTTTGTTGTGAACCCTTCATTTTAGGCCTTGGCCTAAACATTTTTCCTATGCTTAAGTCAAGACTAGTGGAACAACACTTCCTCATTTGATTGGTAGCTTTTGGGTGTTTATGTAGTGGTTGATTTTGGTTTTGTTGGTTATATGAGGGTATGTATCACTATATCCATTTTGAAATTGAGTTGTGTTACTTTCGTACATGCCATTCATTCATTTTTTAAGCAAACAAAAAGAGAAAAATGAAGGAAAAAGTGAAAAAAAAAGTTGAAAAAAAGGGAAACGAAAAGAGAAAATTGAAAAAGTGTTGTGAATAAGAGTTTTTGGCATGCATGTATAATGATTATATATACTCCTTTTAAATGGTCCATTTTTGGTCAGGTGTGCCTTATTTTGCCATACTGAGAAAATGGATAATTATTATAGTTGTTAGAAGTGCTGAGTTGCTCATTACTCACTTGGCTGTTAGCTCCTTATTTTCTAAATCATTTGTCCCTCTCCCAACCCTTTACCTTTAACCCTGTTACAATCCTTCTAAAACCCTCTTGATTACCTTCTTGCACATTGCATTTTAGTGGTGGAGAATTGAGAATCTTAGTAAACCTATGGTAGTTTATTTGATTGGAAGATGAATTGAGTGATCCTTGCGATATTTTAAACGCATAAGTAGGAGTGTTTCACATATCCCTAAAGTGAAGTTCCACCAGTCAGGCTTGTATATATTTTATAAGTGGGGTGAAACATTGTGTATAAATGTCATCAGTGAGGACTAAGAGTTTTTTTATGTGTACATTGTGTTTATATTTGATATAATTATTTGGTTACTTGAGTCATGTGGTTGGTCCGAATGTGTGCATATTTTTCCCCAATGTTGTATATATGAGTCCTTGAAAAAAAAAATTAAAAAGATTTTCTATTTACTTTAACTTTTTTTTATAGATTTTGTGGGTATACTTCTGTAAACCCTCACGAGACTTTACTCGTCCACTAAAGGTAACCGAGGTAACCGTCATTCCTAAAAGTGAGTTAGGATTTAATTTTTCATTTCTCGGATTTTTGGTTTTAATTTCACTAGAGGACGAGCAAAATTTAGGAGTGGGATATTTGTTCAATCCATAATTGTAACATTTTTATACCCTTTTATTATCTAAGATTTCCTCAAAATAAATCATTAAATTAGGATTTTAATAACGTTTCTATTTATTTTATAGGAGTTGGAAAAATAAATAATTAGCTCAAATGAAGCTTTGAATCATGTTGAAGAGGAAAAGAAATAAGATGAAGGAAAAAAAATAGCCTAGCCTCTCCAGGCCCAACAAGCGGTGCTAGCCAACCCAGTCGAGATTTTAGTTCTCTTTCACTCCCATAGCTTCGCAGACCTAACCCTAGTCTCCCCCACGACCCAATTGCATTACCCATTCTACCTCCCCCCGCCCCGCGTCCAACCTTCCTTTCTTACTCTCACATTCCCTCTCATATAGGCAAGATGCGGCCCTATCCATTTCCTGGTTTTTCTCTTTCTCTAGGCAAGCGTATCTTTTTGTTCTACCCGAGGCCCAGCGCCGAGCTTGCCCACAATGTCTAGCCCCTACCCATTTCACGTAATCCTCTACGCGACTGGCACGTGACCCGGTCAACCCCTTCTTCTTTCTCAGTTCGTGGCTTACCCAGAGACTCGAACATTATGCTGCTGGTTTTTCTTCATCCTCGCCAACCCTATAATGCTTGCCTCCTCTCTCTCTCTCTCTCTCTTTATCTCTCTCTCTCCCCTCCTTCAATCACTTATTTAATTTTCCATGAATTGCAGCCGTCACCACCAACTCCATCATCATTACGATCAAGAATTTAGTGGTTACAAGGAGTTTAATGGAGGAATTCATTGAAGTACTGAAGACTCGATTTTGGGGGTGGGAAATGGATGATAAGAGCAGCAGCAGGGTCAAATCAAAAGGGGAGGTGTGTAGTTTTGCATCTTCTCCTTCATTATCGGATCCATTTCTGCAGTTTCACAAATTTCATGTTAGTTAATGTGGGCTAGTTGAATTCGAGTAAAACTCTCTGATTTGGCTTGGAATATATCAATTTGGGTTCGAATTGTTATGCTCTGATCGATTTTTTATTCTCTTCCCTCAGTTGTTGGCATTTGCCATGTCTCCCTCTTCATTCCTACTCAGTTTGCCTGTTGATGGAAGCTGTCCCGTCGTTGTTTCTAATATGGGTCGCACAACTGGAATAGAGGGTAGACTTTTCATACTTGTTCTCACATTAGTTTTACTACAAAATCATGCTTATATCGTATCCAGTTCAAAAGAACATTGTTGCTTCCGATTAAATGACTTTTTGAAATTATATTGGTTGAAGCATTCATACAAGGTTGCTTGATTTTGATATTGTTGCTCAAATAAGTGACTTCATAATGACATGAGGCTGAATTTACATTACTTATTTGTTTCTACCCTAAGAACAGGTTGATCTTTGGTAGATAATTTAGTTCGTTTTTTTATTTTTAATTTTTATTATTCAATTCAATCTACTATGTGTCGAGTTAGACTATTTGTTAACTTAGACAAGTTAATGTTCATAACCCATCCCTATGCTTGGACACCCGTAGGCATCACAACGATAAAACTGTGTGCTTAGGGATTTTACAACAAGTTTTTGGCACATTTGTCAGGACGACGCTTATGGAATTAGGTTGCGCGTTGACTACTGAGTCATAGTTTAGCTGATTTAATCGTTTTCGTTTCATTTTGTATTTTTTATTTTTGTTTTCGTTTGAGTGTTTATTTAGTCTTAGTTATTTTAGTTTAATTTAGATTCCTTTTGTTTTTGATTGTCAATTAGAGTTTGAATTTTGACTTTTATTTTGGTCAATTTTTTTTAGTGATTATTTTATGCCTTAAAAAATTAGAACTAACAGTTTAAGCTTGCACAGAGAAAGAACTGAAATTGAAAAAAATCTCCAGTGCAGGTTTTTCTAGATTTTTCGTTTCTGTTTTGATTTTTCGGTGCTATTTTTGAGTTTATTTTTCTGGATCTTCAGGGTCAGGGGGGATTTTTGTGGAATTTTTAGGCAAGTTTGGAATTTTCAGCAATTTTTAGAAATAATTTTCTAATTTAATTTTTCTGCACTATTATGGGACAAACAAATTTGGAAAAAAATATATTCATGTTCCTTGTGATTGTGTTGAATTTTTTGTATATAGTGTTCTAACTTTGGAGTTTGATTTTCTATTTTATTTTATTTTTAGTATTTGTTTTAGGTTTTTACATTTTCTATTTTTTTGTGCTTAAAAAAAATCAAAAAAAGAAAAAAGATGTTCGCGTTTTGTGTTTGTGCTTCTTTTCAATTTTTTTATTTTTTTTTGAATAGGTCATTTTTTCATGTTTGAGTCGTTTCAGTCTTTCTTTTCTTTACATCATATACTGTTATTTTTGTTAGTTTCTTTTTTTGTTAACTTAATTGGTTAAGTGTTTTATTTTTGTTTTAGTCATTGGTTTATAGTTAGTTGTCTTGGAGTCATTTTTTTGCTTTTACTTTTTCTTTCAATGAGAAATCCTAAAAAAAATTTGAAAATTCTTTAAATTGAAAAACAAAACAGTTTCAAGCATGTTAGTTTTTAATTTTCCATAACATGAACATGAACATTTCTAGATCTATTTTCCAAGGCTTACTTATTATTGTGCTAAAGTGAATAAAAATTTTCAAAAATTATGAGGTCATTGTTGTGAGTCTGAATACTGAATTCCGAGGTCATGTTGAATCTATTTCTCTTAGACATGTAATAGGATTATTGTCTAGAACTCAAGTTGAAGTATGAAATTTATTTGAAAAATTAGCTTGGGACACTTATGAGTTTAAATAAGCTAGAGGGACCTTAGGATACCTACTCATGGCGAGTATGTTTTTCGAGATAATCTTTACCACCAAAACCACTTTGTAGATTCATATAACCCATCTTACTCTTTTGTGCCTCCAATTTTGTGCAAAAATTGTGATTCTTCTGATCATGATGTTCATAATTTTGCTTATCATGATTATGTTGATGCTACGTGTGTACGTGTTGAAAAGTCGATAAATAAAATGGCTGACAAAATGATAGAGACTATGAAAGAGAGAATTGTTGAATATTCTCACTCTGTTAATCGTAGTAGGGAGGATAATAATGTGTACGAATCTCACTCTAGTTTAGGATCTCCTAAACCTAAAGTTGGTCCTTATGATGACTTTGAACCCTCTTATCTTGCTAGGCCTGATTTACATGATGTTATGCCTTTTCCTAGCCTAGAACGAGTGGATGACCTCCCTATGTCCCTATCACTTGACCTTGCATATGAACTTAGCTCACATAGGGATGTTACAGAGGAAGTCCTAGTTTCTACCGACCTACTCACCACTTTTAATGACTCGGTTGAGTTTTAGGAGGGTCAAGACTTTGAGAGTACTACTGAGTTTGATATGAGCATCACTACTGAAACGGAGCATCACGATATAGATGAGTCAGAAGATATTTGTTTACAGAAGTTATGTGAGGAGGAAGAAGAGCCCACTACTTTGGATTATAATGGTGACATTTTCGAATATGAATATTTTTCATATAGGCTCGATGACAATAAAGGTCTAGATGTGGGCTTTGGTTTTCAATATGAATCCTTTTCTTTTAAGCCCATCATTAGTGACCTTATCATCGAGAAATTCAAGTATGAATTTTTGAGTCTGAGAACTCTACGCCTATGGATGCTAATTTAGACCAGTCTCTTGAGCATATTGAAAGACAAAGAGGTATGGACTTAGGACCCACTATTTTGCCTAGACAACTCGTTTTTGGTGACAAAATTTCTAGGCTGATGACCATTTGTTACCTACTTTTGAGTGTGTCTATATATTTTCTGATTAGACCCAGCAATTTGACAAGTTGAAACGAACCCTTACTTGTGGTGCATTGACATGGTAGATGTACTCTTTTTGGCACCAACTCTTTAATTTCCATTTTCATACTTTCGTTGAGAGTTGTTCTCGCTAGGTTGGTGAGCTACTTCGTACTCTAATAGGTTTTGATTTGAGTAGCAATGTCTAATTTGAAATGGAGTGGCTGATACTCCATGAGGCCTCTATTTGAAAATATTTCAGGAGGCTATAACTTAGGTGTAATTCAACACCTGACCTATTGTAATAAACCGACCCTAGGCCGTATTTATTTATTTAAATCATATTTATTTATTTATTTAATCATGTTTATTCATTTAATCACTCATGTTTATTGGTTTAACTAAATCATGTTTATTAATTCAATTACACTCAATTTATATATTTACCGAATTACTTTATGCCATTTAAATTTTTCGCACTCATTTATCGTATTTAATCATCCCGGTTGGGGGATATTTCATTTGGGACCCATTTTACAGTTCAAGTTTCATAGATTATTAATTCAAGTTTCATCGATTGTTAATTCAAGTTTCGTTGATTGAGTAAATTTCAGGTGAATCGATATTAGGCCTCGATGATTATGATTGAGCATTAAGTTTAATTTTTAGCCATGCAAAAATATTTGGACTCAAATTCATTAAGTTTGGCCCAATTCATTTAGGTCCGATTTTCGGCCCGATTCATTTTGAGTTAAAATTTTGGCATGAAAATTTTGCTGTGATTAAATTAAGCTAATTACTATCATTTGTGCCTAATTTTAATTAGAAAAAAAAGATATTTTGGAAGGATAAAATTCAGCCAAGCATTTTTGGAGTCATTCTAGCCAAGCAAACATAACAACACATACACACCCTCTCTTTCCTTTCTCCCTTTTCATGGCAGCAGCTGCTGGCAGCCCTTCATGGGTGTTTTCCGGCCAACCCTGGTGGTTTTCGACGCCCCCAACATCCTAGTACCTCAAGCTATCATCCTCCATCATCAAAGCCTCTAAACCTCATCTCCAGCTCAACTTATTTGCAATCAAAGTGAGTAATCTTGAAGTTTGATCTTATTGGTTTTGATTTTTATTTTAGTTTTAATTCTTGTTTTGATGTTTATGATCATCGATCATGATGTTTTGATAACAAATAAGAGTTATTTTGGTGTTGATCATGGTGAAGTTGAGCTTGAATCATGCTAGGGTTTAGGGATGATCATGTTCATGCAAGCTTAAGTTAAAATCATGTTTATGGATTGATTATGATGATTATGATGATTATTTTGTATTTGATTTCATAATATTTATTTTTATTGATGATTATGATGATGTTTTTGGTGATTTGGAATTATTTTAAGTGAGGATTTATGTGAAAAAGGAAGAGAAAACCAAACCAGTGAGGGATGAAAATTTCAAGAAAACAGGGCCGATTTTGGCAATAAACTAGTAATGGACGGCCCAACTAAAAATTATGATTTTTGGTGGGTAGATAGTTTAGTGTGTTAGCTTTCAAAAGGCTCTTGAATCGGCTTAATCCAAGGTCTGTGGAAATAGTTATGGTCATTTTACCAAAACTGTGCAGATTGGACCAAAAACTGACACACTTGTCTTTTAGCCCCACTTTGGGAACCCTATTGTGAGAATCATGTTTTGTGTTGTACATGAAAGTTTTTCAAGACTTCTTAATATTTTCATATTGGGGTCTTAGGTCTCCATTTGAGTTCTAGGGTGAAAGTTATGAATTTTTGAAGTGAACTAACCTGCTTTGGTGCAAATTGGCCTGTTATTGTAATTTTTGTACAGTATATACTTGGAGAAAAATTTAGAAAATGTTACTATAGATTTTCCATATTATTTTCAAAATTCCTATAAAATTTCATGAATTTTGGTCGAGTATTTTGAGTTTGGTAATTTTTGGAAGCATTTTGAGTAATTGTGCAAAGAGTAATAATAAAGATTGAGTGAGATTGATAATGCATTTATTTTGTGCATTTAGGCCAAGTAAGGTCATTTAAGGGGGAAATGAATATTCATGGACTTTCATGGAGCTTTTAGCTTGATCAATGAGAAAGAAGAAGACAAGTATACAATTTGGGAACTTGTTTATGAGCTTTGAATTATTTATGGATTTTGCAAAGAAAAAACCAAGCTTAGTGAGCTTAATAGCTTCTTTTGAGTTCAATGACTCATTTGGGGTGGAATTCTATATCTAATGGAGTTATGAATGAAATATGAGAAGTGGGGAGAGTTGTGACTCAAAAACCATATTTATCAGACCAAGCTATTGCAGTTTATGCTATTTTGAACCAAGATATATCTCTCTTGGCCTCAAACCTTTATTGCTTACTTCAGAATGTATCAAATATATTTATCAAGCCAATCTAGTGTACTCGTTGTTATCTTGAACCAAGCTATACATCAGCAAACCTTAAACCCGTATCAGCAACCTATCTCAGAAAAGCTCACAACCACTCCCTCATTTGTCACCATCAAGGCCTTTTCCTTTGTAATCTCATTTATCTTACTGTTGTCTATTTTGCTTTCATTTACTTTATATCAAATTTAATTACTTTCACCAATTCAATTTTGAAGTTATATTGAAATACCGAATACCAAAGTTATGTATACCATTTAATTACTCAATTTCTATTATGCATACTTTTACTTACTCAATTATGCGAGTAAGGATCATTTACTGACTACACATGGTTACAATGACATTTATGAAACAGAGTCGAGGCCTAGTTTCCCCGTTATACATAAGTGTTATCAATTCAGAACACATTTTTCAAGTCAGATGACATTTATGAAACAACTGACTTTTATCAAGTCAGATGTACGTCCATTGCCTATATCTTCAGAAAGCATAACATGTTTATCAAATTACAACTCGTAATGAATTTATCAATGAATCAGTTTATACAGTTATTTGCCATTTAACTTGTGACCCAATCAGTTATCATCTGTAGGGCATCATCCTATCATTTACCCACGCGGCTTCAAGCCAACTCTTGATCAGATTGGCAGTTGTACACCTACGTATAGATCATATCATTGCAAGGGGTTCACATCCAGGTAATAATGAGCAATTCAGTTTCATATTACTTTCATTTTCATTGTTATTGCCAACTAAATGAATTGTAAAAGCGGGTACCCATCAATAGTTTTTCTATGCTCATTTTACGATACAAAAATGTATGTACTGAGTTTTTGCTCATATTTTCGAATTGTTTTCATCTTTTCCATTTTAGGTGATAAAGTATCATATGTTTCCCCTTTTAGCAAGCCCTTTTCGAAGTTATCAGATGCTCACAGTGGATTCAGCATATCATGAATGTTGGGATCGACCTCTGGGTCAACTTGGGTCTATGCTCAATATAATTGTGTAGTGAGAGTGCAGTTAACAAATGGTATGATTAAGTCGATTGTATTGAAGTTGAACTATTATGGACTTCGATCTTGGAGTGTTTCAATTTAATAGATATTGTGATTTGAATATGAGTTGCAAGATCAAACGGATTCATTGAGCCTTGTCCTTATCAGGACGACGGTAGCGCCTTCTATTATTAAGTCTTTCGCTGCAATTTTCCGTAAATCATGTCATTAGCATTTTGGAGGCGTTACACCTATTATAATCATTCCTCTCTATTTCCCTTTTTAGTCTATTTTCTTTTGCATATATTGTTGCTTGATTTTATTTTTATTATTTTCTTTTTAGGTTTGGAGTCTTGTCCTTTTTATTTCCTTTTGAATCTTATTTTTCTTTTTGTATATTTGTTTTTCTTTTTAGTTTTTGTCTTTCCTTTCACATCTAATGAGGACATTGTCTAATTTAGGTGTGGGAGTGGGGAAACTACGTTTCAAAAAAATTTGAAAAAAATTGAGATTAAAAAAAAGAATAGTTGAATAATTTCGAAAATTGAAAAAGATTTTTTGTTTTGTTTTGGGGGAACATATGTGTTATGTTCTCTAGTACCTATGTAACGCCCCTAACCCTAAAGTCAGGAGTGTTACCATTTTGTTCTTAAATTCTGGGACTAAACCGACAAAGTTTCCCCTAAAAATTGATCATTTTTCCAGGCTTACAGCCTTACAATTAATTCCCTGCACTGAAAATAACAGTAAAACTAACTCAACGGTCACCCGCCGGATTTCACAGCTCTACGGGCTACCCACCCGGAGCACCACAACCAATGCAGTACAGTATTTAAACAATTGAACAACGAAGGGTACAACCCTGGCAACTCAGATGGTGGCTCATACGGCCATACAGAGCGACTCTAAATGATATGCAAACCAAACACACAAGAACTTAATTTACAATCATTACATTATAATACACTTTGCAACTCACGTACAAGCACATCACTTTACTTCTAGGGTGGCAATGACTTCATTTCGGCTTACTTCAGGAACCTGGAGGGCAACAATGACATATGAAGTGAGCGAAAATCATACAGTGGATAACCCCCTCCCCTAAAAGAATATTTTCAATTCAATCATAACTTACGACCGTCGTTCATAACTTCTCGACTTTTGAAAGGCTCACCTATTGCTAAAACCTTATACGTGATGATTAATATATTCGCGAAGCTGGTGTTAGTTTATATAATGTAATCGTACATAGTCGTTAAAATGTCCTTAAAGATGCCGTTAGGTAGTAAGCTATATGAAGTGAGCAATGCCACTAAAAACAACCATCATGTTCCGTGCGATACAAGTCGTACTGTACCACACAGTAGCTGGTCATATGCAAGAACAGATTTCTGTAAGAAAGGTAAAAAAAAACATAGAACGATGACCATAAAATGAGTCATATAACTACGTCATGTGATTGGTAAACTAATTACTATTAATGTAGCAAAATGACCTTTGAACCTCATATGCTTGTTATTAACGTATACCGTTTCGTAAGCTATCATAGGAATTGGGAGTCTCCTTTGACCATGTTCCTCTTGACTCTACTGCACATTAACAGAGTTATAAAACATGTAACTTCAACTTATGCCTACTTGAACTTTGAATCCTCTCCATACTGGCAGAGAGATGAAATACTGAGCTTTGTCTCTGCCTTCTAGCAGAGAAATGAAATACTGAGCTTTGAATTCCCTGCCTACTGGCAGAGAAACGAAAAACTGAGCTTTGTTTCTGCCCTCTGGCAAAGAAATGAAATATTGAACTTTGCATTCCCTGCCTACTGGCAGAGGAATGAAAAACTGAGCTTTGTCTCTGCCCTCTAGCAGAGAAATGAAATATTGAACTTTGAATTCTCTGCCAAATAATGAGCTTTGAAACATATAAGCTGAAGTTACATGTAAACTTCTAGGAAGGCACTGGGTTAGTTAAGCTAAAAACGCAAATAACCTTTAAAGATCCCTTATCTCTCGACCTATTTACTGGTCACCTGACTCGCTCGGTTGATTACTCCGTTGGTTTTAGATTATTTCGTTACCAATGACTTGTCGATGAAAACAGGCAACTGATAAAACAATTAGGAGCACTTAGCAATCATGTAATTAAGCATTTATGGACCTTGACTATAAGATATAATTGACAAACGTCATGTAATCAACATACGATATAAATATACTCAATACCCTTCATATAATCCATGGATTACTAATAATTTGATAAACGATGAACTATGCAGTCGACAAACTACATAATGGACAATGTAAGCAAGAACTACGTATCATCGAGATTTTCATGACATCAATAATCATTATGCAAACAAGAAACATCGTATACTCGATACATTCGATATAATCGATAATCATGCATAATCAGTGAACGTTATATAGTCGATAAGCTTATATAATAGATGAATACTATATATAATTCGATAAATAGGCATAATCAATGAACGTTACATATTTAATAAGAGATGAACATTATATATGATCTATAAAATGCATAATTAATGGACGTTATATAATCCATAACGATGAACATTACATATAATCGTTAAAATGCATAATTAATGAACGTTATATAATCAATAATGTTCATACATTATATATAATTCGACAAATATGCATAATCAATGAACGTTATATAATCAATGAACGTTATATACTTAATAACGATGTACATTATATATGATCAATAAAATGCATAATTAATAAACGTTATATAATCAATAACGATGAACATTATATATAATCGATAAAATGCATAATTAATGAACGTTATATAATTAATACTTTTATGGGAACAGTGAGCCTGTATAATCGATGAGCGTTATATATTCAATGAACTTAACGTTTAATTAATGAACGTTATATGATCCATAACGATGAACATTACATATAATCGTTAAAATGCATAATTAATGAACGTTATATAATCAATAATGTTCATACATTATATATAATTCGATAAATATGCATAATCAATGAACGTTATATAATCAATGAACGTTATATACTTAATAACGATGTACATTATATATGATCAATAAAATGCATAATTAATAAACGTTATATAATCAATAATGATGAACATTATATATAATCGATAAAATGCATAATTAATGAACGTTATATAATTAATACTTTTATGGGAACAGTGAGCCTGTATAATCGATGAGCGTTATATATTCAATGAAATTAACGTTGTAAACCGGCGATGAACATTATATATTCAATGAACTTTATAAACCGAAGCCCTCATATAATCAGTAATTTCTTAGCATTGATAATTTATCCAGGTATATATTCGATAAACTTATGTATAAATTTCATATAATCGATAAATGTATATGACATATAATCAATAAACTATATGTACATAAACGATAGACTTTAGTCGTCGATAAACTTTAGTTCAGTACGACTAACATATATATATATGGGGTATCGTTCAATTTACGCTACAATTTCCTCATATCACTGATAATTGATTCGAATTCAACCTGAACGAACTATAATCAATAACCATTGAATTCAACCTGAACGAACTATAATCAATAACCATTGAATTCAGCCTTAACGAACTATAATCAGGAATCATTAAACTTCATTGAAATTAACAATTTAACCATAAGTAGGAGGATGAGGAAACCCACCTCGAATCCAAGCTAAGGGACCCGTTTTAGGATTCGATTTGGGTCGTTTTGGTGCGGGCTCGGGTAGCCGGTTGGCTACCCCCACAGAACTCGTTGGTGCCTCCTCCTCCTCCGCCGTTCTTGCTCGTCGCCGACGACGCTGGTGGCACCGTCGTGGCCTGGTACGGCCGGTACCCCCCCTTTGCTGTCGCTGACCCACTCTCTCTCTCTCCGTGGCTTGCTCGGACGGGGGCCGGTTGGGGTGTGGGACGGTCAGGCGTCGTCGGTCGGTGGCCGGTGGCCTCCCCAGCCCAACCGCTCTCTCTCTCTCTGCGCTGGCGGGGGGTCGACGGGGCAGAGGTCGACCACCCCCCCTTGCCTCTGCTTCCCCGATCCTCCCTCCTCCTCCTCTTTTCTTCTTTTTTTTCTATTTTTTTTCTGTTTTTGAAAACAGAAGGGGCTTCGGCCCCTTAATTTATTTTTATTTTTTATTTTTATTTTTTTTCATCCTTTTCCCCGTATTATATATATATATATATATACCGTGGAATTGTATTTTCGGCTATAGTTACTGAATTCAAAATTTTAATGAATTGAAAAGCGATGCCTAACTTGATTAATTTGTAATTCAGATACTTCAATGTAATTAGAAAGAAGATTAGGTTCGGGCCGTTACAACCTAGGTCCTTAGGTTGTATATAGATATAGTGTATACGATAGAACGTAGTCCAAAGTGTGATGTTTATATACGGCCCTAGCCCCCGACATTTTCGAATGCAACTCTTGACTTCAGTAGATTAATCTGTGAGATTTTGAGCCGTAATGACTAATTCATTATTGTTTGGTCTCGCGTTTTCTTTCATGTGTGGCTCTTCCATGATTACATCTCTAGAACTTGCTTTGATTCTCTTCAAAATCACATTTAGCATGTGTGTTCTGATAATATGATAGAGGCATTCATTTGTTTTTGTGAGCCACGTAGTCAAATCATCACCCTAATTTGATTGTTTTACCCTTTGCTAACACTTGAGCCTTGACTGTTTTTGTTGTGAACGCTTCATTTTAGGTCTTGGCCGAAACATTTTTCCTATGCCTAAGTCAAGACTAGTGAAGCAACACTTCCTCATTTGATTGGTAGTTTTTGGGTGTTTATGTAGTGGTTGATTTTAGTTCTATTGGTTATATGAGGGGAAGTATCATTATATCCATTTGGAAATTGAGATGTGTTATTTTCGCAAATGCCATTCATTCATTTTCTAAATGAATAAAAAGAGACAACGAAGGAAAAGGTGAAAAAAAAAAGTTGAAAAAAAGGGGAAACAAAAAGAGAAAATTGAAAAAGTGTTTTGAATAAGAGTGTTTGGCATGAATGCATAGCGATTATATATACTCCTTTTAAATGGTCCATTTATGGTCGGGTGTGCCTTACTTTGCCATATTGAGAAAATGGATAATTATTATAGTTGTTCGAAGTGCCGAGTTGCTCATTACTCACTTGGTTGTTAGCTCCTCATTTTCTAAATCATTTGTCCCTCTCTTAACCCTTTACCTTTAACCCTGTTACAAACCTTCTAACGCCCTCTTGATTATCTTCTTGCACATTGCATTTTAGTGCTGGAGAATTGAGAATCTTAGTAAACCTATGATAGTTTGTTTGATTAGAAGATGAATTGAGTGATCCTTGTGATATTTTAAACACATATGTAGGAGTCTTTCACATATTCCTGAAGTGAGGTTCCACCAGTTGGGCTTGTATATATTTTCTAAGTGGGGTGAAAGATTGTGTATAGATGTCATCAGTGGGGACTGAGAGTTTTTTTTGTGTACGTTGTGATTATATTTGATCTAATTATTTGGTTACTTAAGTCATGCGGTTGGTTGCAATGTGTGCATATTTTTCCCCTGAGTTTTATATATGAGTCTTTGGGGAAAAAAAACTAAAAATATTTTCTATTTACTTTTACTTTTTTTGATAGATTTTGTAGGTATACTTCTATAAACCTTCACGAGACCTTACTCGACTACTAAAGGTAACCTAGGGGCCTAAAGGGCTAGTTGCACATGCTAAGTGCAACCGTGATTCTTAAAAGTGAGTTGGGATTTAGGAGTGGGGTATTTGTTCAACTCGTAATTATAACATTTTTATACCCTTTTATTATCTAATATTTCCTCAAAATAAATCGTTAAATTAGGATTTTAAGAATGTTTCTATTTATTTTGTAGGAATTGGAAAAAGTTGACAAAATAAATAATTAGCTCAAATGAAGCTTTGAATCACGTCGAAGAGGAAAAGAAAGAAGATGAAGGAGAAAAACAAAAAAACAGCCTAGTCGCTCCAGGCCCAACAAGTAGTGCTAGCCAAACCAGACGAGATTTTAGTTCTCTTTCACTCCCATAGCTTCGCAGAGCTAACCGTAGTCTCCTTCATGACCCAATTGCATGACCCAGTCTACCTCCCCTCCCCCTCCGGTCCAACCTTCCTTTCTTACTCTCACAGTCCTTCTCATACAGGCTGGATTCTGTCCAAGATGTGGCCAAATCCATTTCCTGGTTTCTCTCTTTCTAGGCGAGCTTATCTTTTTCTTCCACCTGAGGCCCAGCGCCGAGCTTGTCCACAATTTCCAGCCCCTGCCCATTTTCACTTAATCCTCTACGCGGCTAGCACGTGACCCAGTGAACCCCTTCGTCCTCCGTCTTCTTTCTCAATGCGTGGCTTACCCAGAGACTCGAACCTAATGCTGCTGGTTTTTCTTCGTCCTTGCCTACCCTATAACGCCTGCCTCCTCTCTCTCTCTCTCTCCTCCTTCAATCACGTCATTAATTTTCCATGAATTTCAGCCGTCACCACCAATTCCATCATCATCGCCATCGAGAATTTAGCGGTTACAAGGAGTTTAATGGAGGAATTCATTGAAGTACTAAAGACTCGATTTTAGGGGGTGGGGGAATGGACAATAAGAGCAGCAGCATGGTCAAATCAAAAGGGGAGGTGTTTAGTTCTGTGTCTTCTCCTTCATTATCAAATCCATTTTTTTAGTTTCACAAATTTGATGTTAGTTAATTTGGGCTAGTTGAATTCGAGTAAAGCTCTCTGATTTAGTTTGGAATATATCAATTTGGATTCTAATTATTATGCTCTGTTCGGTTTTTTATTCTCTTCCTTCAGTTGTTGGCGTTTGCGCAATCTCCCTCTTCATTCCTACTCTGTATGCCTGTTGATGGAAGTTGTCCTGTCACCATTTCCAATATGGGTCCCGCAACTAGAAGAGAGGGTAGAATTTTCACATTTGTTGTTCTCACATTAATTTTACTACAAAATCATGCTTGTATCATGTCCAGTTCAGAAGAGCATTGTTGCTTCTGATTAAATGGCTTTTTGAAATTATATTGGTTGAAGCATTCGTACAAGGTTGCTTGATTTTGATATCGTTGCTTGAATAAGTGACTTCACAATGAAATCAAGTTGAATTTACATTACTTATTTGCTTCTACCCTAAGATCGTGTTGATCTTTGGTAGATGATTTAGTTCTTTTTTTTAAGGTTTAATTTTATTATTCAATTCAATCTACCCTGCATAGATTTAGACTATTTGTTAACTTAGACGAGTTAGTGACCTAATTTTCATAACCCATCCTTATGGATCAACATCCGTAATTATCGCACGATAAAACCGTGCACTTGTGAATATTACAAGTTTTTGCTAACAGTGATTCAAGACGAGATAGGATAGTTTCGCTACTTTAGATTGTGTATTAGATTTCTATATGCCTAATTTTGCTTAGCTTTAGTAATAATATCTTGTGATAAAAAAGGTGATAGTATCATAGGAAGTATCTTTGTGTCGTAGAAGATTGGACAACCTAAGGCCATATTTGGTCAGAGCATTTGGAATTGCGTTTTAACATATTGACAAAATCAAAACACTAGCTAGTAAAGTATTAATGTTCTATGAGCCAGCGTTTGGACTCATAAAAAAACAACAAACAACAACAGAAAACAACAACAACAACAACTCCTAATATGAGTCCCACTTTTGCTAGGTCTAGGGAGATCTATATGTAAGCAATTTTACCTTTGCGGATATCACTGCCTGCAAAGAGGCCAATTCCAGGATACCCACATAATTTTTGAGAAAATGTGTTGGAAGTCGAAAATCATTTGACAAGCCAAATGGTAATATATACATAAATACTATAATCAATT
>JACYFF010003369.1:24734635-24747702 GCA_017589665.1 Selenicereus undatus
TTTTTCTATTTCTTATTTCTTACTGTTTATTTTTTTATTTCATATTGTTTATTTTTTCTTTTTTCTTTTTTTATATTTTATGTTTTTATTTTTTATTTCTAATTTTTTAATTTTTTTTCATTTGAATTATAATTTTTTAATTTATAATTTTCATTTCTTATTTCATATTTTTTTATTTCTTATTTTTTATTTTTTATTTTTATTTTTTATTTTTTGTGTTTCATTTTTAATTTTTTTAGTTTTTGTTTGTTTTTGTTTTATTTTAAATTCCAAAGAAAAGGAATAAGACATAAAAAATAAAAAATAAAAACATAAAAAAATAAGAAATAAGAAATAAAAAATTAAAAATTAAAATTAAAATGTAAAATATAAAATATAAAAAATAAGAAATAATAAATAAAAAAATAAAAAATAAAATATTTAACATAAATCATAAAAAAATAAATAAATTAAAAATAAAAATTAAACATTAAAAATTGAAAATAAAAAATGAAAAATAAAAAATAAGAAATAAGAAATGAAAAAATAAAAATATAAAAAACATAAAATCATGGAAAAAAAAGTAAAAAATAAAACATAAAAATAAAAAATAAAAGAATAAAAAATAAAAAGAAAAAAATCAAAATTAAAATTAAAAGAATTAAAAATTAAAAAAATTAAAAATTAAAAATTAAAAAATTAAAAATTAAAAAATGAAAACTAAAAATTAAAAAATTAAAATTAAAATAAGAATAAATAGAAAATAGAAAAATAAAAAATTAAAAATTAATAAAATTAAAATTAAAAAATTAAAAATTAAAATTAAAATTAACAAAATAAGAAATAAAAAAATGAAAAAAAAATAAAATGAAAATAAAAATAAAAATATAAAATATAAAATATAAATAAAAAATGAAAATAAAAAAATAAAAAATGAAAAGCAAAAAATGAAAAAAATGAAAAATGAAAAACTAAAAATTTAAAATTTAAAAAATAAAAAATAAAAAAAATAAACAAGAATTTCACAAAATTTTGATAACTTCATAAATTATCACATATTAATTACATTCTCATTATTTTAACCCGCCTCAACCTATCACATAAAAAATATACCAACTTCAACCGTCTTCAACCAACATCAACTTACTTCAACCTACTTCAACCTATTTAAACTCACTTCAAAAAAAAAAATACCAACTTCAACCTACCTTAACCCACCTCAACCTGCTTCAACCTATTTCACCCTTTTACCCATTCAATTTACTCACGAAAACAACAGACCCTAAATCTCACATGATACTTTACAAATTATTAAAATTATGAAAGGGGTGGGTTGAAGTTGGTTGAAGTAGGTTGAGATAGGTTGAAGTGGGTTGAAATTGGTATTTTTTTTTCAAGTGGGTTGAAATAGGTTGAAATAGATTGAAGTAGGTTGAAATGGATAAAACTGGATTGACTCACGAAAAGAACAGGCCCTAAGTCACTAACTCATAGAAACTCCTTACCCCCCCCCCCCCCCCCCCCCCAACCCCACCGACAATGGGTAACTCATAGGAGTTAGTGAATTGACGTCATAGATTATAGCACTATCTTAGTTTGTATGGATTGCTTATTCTTCTGCTTGAAATTAAAGTTACAGTTTGAAAGCTATCGTAAAGATAAGTACATCCCGAATATTATTGAACGAGTAACAACTACAGTTTTTGTGAATTTGCCTCCATTAGTATTGAAAGGTTTGGTGAATTTACCCTGTTTGGGATTTTGTTATGAGCATACTGATACTGGTGCCCCTTCTTGTTCGCAGTAACTAGTGGCCTGTTGTAATTAATTAATTAGTTACTTTGATTCTTTCTTTGGCAGTTTGCTTTTCCCTAGGTTATATTTTATTGTCCACTTTGTTTATAAGTATTATATTTCATGTTGATGTCTAGGAGTATGCATTGTTTGTGTGTGATTTCTATGTTTACTCATATTTCAGGGACATCTAATTCCATATTTCAACTTGGTAGTTCTTTTTTGCGATGTGATCTGGTTGGTGGCTAGGCTTAGGTTATGCTTATCCATTGTTCAAAACCAGGTAGTGCTATGATATACTTATGTTCTTGCAGATTTTAACAACAATGCTTTGTTTATGTTGTTTATGCTTATGCTTTGTTTATCATCACCCTTTTGGTCATGATTTTGTTTTAAATATTTGTTGTTGGATCTTTATACTCAATCTTTACTTTTGCATTTGGGCGATTAGCCGATTAGTTATCGCAAGTGTTTTAGTTACAGCCACCCTTAACAATATTATCACCATTGGATTGCAAAGTTTGTGGTCTAGTATTTATCTAATTTGGATTTGTATTAGCAACAGGATACATATTACCTTGTATTTTATTTTTATTTTTCCTTTTAGACTTTAAAAGGATTTTCATATGTCTAACTTTTCTTTTTGCCCATAATGTGACACTCCTATGTAGAGTTATCTAGAGACAAGAAAGCTTCAAGGCTCAATTCATGAGTTTCATCTTTGTGAATCTATGATGACATGGGAACAGGTGAGGTACCTTATCTCAAACCTGCTATATAAGAGCTTCAAATCTCAATATTAGCCAGAACTTTAGCTTTCTTAGATGCATGACAGTACTATTCTAGGTTTTTTGGTTCAAAGATCATGTGTGACCAACTAAGTAGAGGATCTATCAAAGGTGTCAATAAAGTTGCTAATTGTATTGTATAAGTATACACTTTTGAGTCTTGGCTAAAATCCTTTTAGAGCATACAACTGACATGCTAGAAAAAGGAGATCCTGATTGTTAAGAGTATTCATGACCCATAATAAGCAAAATAATCCAGGAAGATTACTTGGGTGCGCTTGTGGGGACTATTTAAGATAACAGTGGGATGTACTTAGCAGGGGTAAAGTAGTTAACATGAACGCGGAATTTACAATTTCTTTTTTTCTTTTTTAGAAACAAATTCCTATAGTTTATCTTTTTTGTTTTGAATCTCTCTAATTGTGTGTATTTTTTCTCTAAATTTTCATATTTGTTTCAATTTGCTAGCAGGTCATAATTGGACGTTGCTTTGATGAACATAATGAAGATTAGGAATGATACTCAATTTTGAAAATTGAAAGTCATGTTTTCAAACGATAGCTAGCTAGTAAACATTGTTACTCAATGTCATTTATTTAACAAAAGTATTCAGGTGGATTCAAAACAATGCGATTATGTTTTATTTCAATTTTGCAGTGTTCATAATGCAAATCTTTACCATGACAACTCTTTTCATCACTAATGTGAATGTGAATCTGAATCTAAATCTGAATTCAATGATAATATATCTTGTTCTACTCCTGATACAACTCGTATATTTGTATACAAGGTTTCTTTCATTTTTTGGTTTATGTAATTTTGTAGGAAAATGATTGTAATTAATATAGAATTTAATACTTGCAAGAAGAACAAATTTTGTTTTTCTTTGGATATTAAATTATATATTAGTTATAAGCATTATTTTTAAAAAATTGATACTTACAACACTTTTAAATTTTGTTTTTTTTGGGTATTAAATTCTATGTTAGTTGTAAGCATTATTTTTAAAAAATTGATAGTTACAACACTTATAAGTGTGGAGGAAGTTTCGTCTTTGTACACTACGAAGTGTGGGCATAGTGTAAAATGAACACGTATAAATTGTGGGCAAATAGTTCTTACTCCATGGTTGCAAATGTGGACAATGGACTCCTGACTCCTCCCTACACTTGTTACAAGTGTGGGGAGATATTCCTCACACTTACACTCTCGACACTTGTCTTAAATGTCGGCAACTAATTTTCACACAATTATAAGTGTGGCTGGAGTCAAATTAAACGTGGAGAGAAACAACCTTTTTTGTAGTGTTAATAAGTGTTATTATTATTTATAGTAATAACAACAATAATAATTATTAACGATAGTAACTATTATTGTAATTATCACACATTTCCAATAATATAAATAATAATAATAATTATTATTATTATTGTTCATTATTATTAATTATTAACATTAATATTAATATTAATATTAATATTAATATTAATATTAATAATAATGAACAATAATAATAATTATTATAGCTATTATTACTGATATCAGTAGGAATTATAACGGTAATTATTATTCTTAATTATTTTTAATATTAATAATTTTTATATTTTTCAATATTTTTATTATTAATTAATAATTACTATTATTATAATAAATATTATTAATAATTATTTATTATTAATAATTATTATTAATTAATAACAATGTTAATAGTAACTATTCTTGACAATAAGAATTACTATTGTTAATTAATTTATTTATTTATTTATTTATTTTTATTAATTTATTTTTATTATTCTTATTAACTTATTGATAAGACTTATTATTATTGTTAATTAATTAATTAGTTATTAACATGAAAATTTTTTGTTCATCATTATTATCATTATTATTAATTATTATGACTATTCTTAATATCATCAAATATTATTTTAATAATTATTAATTATTATCAATATTAGTGATTATTAATATTTATTATAATTAATGTTAACATTAATAATTATTATTACTATTATTGAAAATAATGATTATTATTACTATTAATATTAACTTTAATATTAATATTTATTATTATTATTATTAAAAATTATTATGGTTATTATAATCATAAATTGGAATGTATTTTAATTATTATTAATCTAAACATTTATTATTAGTGACCAATTCTTATTTTGGTTATTAATTAATAATTATTATTATAATAATTATTATTATTTACTAATTATTATGACTTAGTAATAAGATTAATAGTAATCATTTTCAATATTAAAAATAATTATTATTAAATAGTATTATTAATTAATTAATTTTAAAAAATAAATACAAATATTAATTATTATAATAAATAATATTTATAAGAATCCATATTATTCTTCTTAAGATTATTAATTATTATTTTTATTGTTAACGATTCTTATTAATATTATTAATTTTTGTTAATAGCAATATTAATAGTAATGTTAATATTAATAATTATCATTCATATTAACAATTGTTGCAATCATTATTGATATCAATACGAATTATTCTTGTAATTGTTATTGTTAACTATCTTTAATAATAATAATAATTATTATTTATGTGTTAATCAATTATTAAATAGTAATTATTAATATTTATAATTATTAATATTAATTATTATTAGTAATATTGTTAATAAAAATAATAATCCTTATTAATACTATTAACAATTATTATTAGTGCTTGTAAGTTTTTTTATTAATATGAATAGTAATCATTATTATTATTTTTAACACTAATGATAATAATTATTATTATTTCAATTATTACTAATATTCATTTATAATAGTTATTATTATTATTATTATCATTATTATTACTACTATTAATATTCATAATTAATATTAGTTATTAATATTAATATTAACATTAATTATTATTAATATTAATAATTATTATGATTATTATTATAAATGTTGATAAGAATTATTATTGCAATGATTATTTTTAATTATTATTAATATTAGTAATTATTATGATTAATTAATGCTTTTGTTATTAATTAATGATTATTATTATTATTAAATTATTATTAGTTTGCACAAATCGTTAACATAACTAATATCAATACTCCAACTCCCTTCAACTCAGTTCTACTCATTTCCACTCTTTCCGACTCCCACATACAACAACCCACTCCTACCCACTTCCACCCACTTTCTCTCACTCACACCCACTCCTACCCAAGTCTTCCCACTTCTTCCCACTCATTTTCATTCCACACGTGCAATATACCATCGACAAGAACAAGGCCCAAGTCAAGTCGCTCTCATTTTATCTTCTATGGGTCTTACTCCTACTTCGCCTCTTACTACTTCATTTCTAGTCATGTCTAACCGTGTTTGACCACACCCATTGATTCATCGTCATCTCCGTTACGGACGTCTTCTAAACTTGAATCTTCTTTATTTACCAACACTCTGAGTCATACGACAATGTCAGTCTGACTGTCATACGATAAACTTTGTCTTTTAATCCCACAAAGATTTTCTTGTGTTACAACACTCCTAAAGCATTCTTCTATTTGTGTCGCCCCACTTTTATATGGTGGCAAATGTTTTGGTCAATATCCCCTTTCTTCTAAATGACCGAGCCCAACCTTCCAAATTTCTTATACGATAAACTTTGCTTTTTAATCCCACAAAGATTTTCTTGTCATACAACACTCCTCAAGCATTCTACTATTTTTGTCGTCCCACTTTTATATGGTGGCAAATGTTTTGGTCAATATCCCCTTTCTTCTAAATGATCGAGCCCAACCTTCCAAATTTCTTAACCCTTGGTATTATCATGCCATTAATGGTGACATCTTCACTACCACCCTTTCTCTTCCATTGAATCTGGATCTTAAGTATTGAGTCTTCGATCTATTCAATTGAAAACCCTTAGACTCTAGGGTATGTCTTTATCTCTCCAACTTGTTATTAACTTCATATCTAATCCCATAAATAAGAACAATATCATTAGCAAATAGAATATACCATGCTGCCGTGCTGAGGATCTCTTTAGTGAGCTCATCTATAAGAATAGTGAAAAAGAGGGCTCAGAAATGATCGATGATGGACCCCAATGTGAATAGGAAACTCATTTGTGTCTCCTCCTAAAGTCCTAAAACTTGTTTTTACTCCGTCACACATATCATTAATAACTTGGATAAATGCCCTCAACACTTCTCTCTTCCCTAAGCGCCACTACACTAGTATTTCAAGCAATGTCTTTGAAAAGCTAATAAAATTAATATTTGGCCTTCAAATGTAGTAGTTGACAATTTTGGATAAAAAAGATACTCTTTATTTACTTATTTTATTTTCTATGGGTGTTACTCTTACCTTTTCTCTTATTGCTTCATTCCTGGTCTTATCTAACCTCGTATAACCATACATCCATTGATTCATCGTCATCTCCGTTACGGACATCTTCTAAACTTGAGTCTTCTTTACTAACCAACACTCTGAGTCATAGAACAATGCCAGTCTAACTATCATATGATAAACTTTGCCTTTTAATCCACAAAGATTTTCTTGTCACACAACACTCCTAAAGCATTCTTCTATTTTTGTTGTCCCACTTTTATACGGTGGCAAATGTTTTTGTCAATATGCCCTTTCTTCCAAATCATCGAGGCCAAGCATCCAAATTTCTTAACCCTTGGTATTATCATGCCATTAATGGTGACTTCTTCACTACCGCCCTTTCCCTTCCATTGAATTTGGATCTTAAGTATTCAGTCTTTGATCTGTTCAATTTAAAACCTTTTGACTCTGGGGTATGTCTCTGTCTCTCCAACTCGTTATTAACTCCATCTCTTATCTCATCAATAAGAACAATATCATTAGCAGATAGCGTATACCATGCTACCTCGTCGTGGATCTCTTCAGTGAGCTCATCTATAAGAATCGTGGAAAAGAGAGCTTAGAAATGATCCATGATGGAGCCCAATGTGAAAAGGGAAGTCATTTATGTTTCTCCTCCGAAAGTCCTAACACTTGTTTTTACTCCCTAAGACATATCTTTAATAACTGGGATGTATGCCCTCGACACTTCTTTCTTCCCTACGCGCCGCTACACTAGCATTTCAAACCATATTTTTGAAAAGCTAATAAAATTAATTTTTGGCCTTCAAAAGTAGTGATTGACAATTTTCAACAAAAAAGGTACTCTTTATTCTCTTATTTTGTCTTCTATGGGTGTTACTCCTACTTTGTCTCTTATTACTTCATTCATGTAATTATCTAACTTCGTTTGGCCACACATCTATTGATTCACCATCATCTTCGTTACGGACATCTTCTAAACTTGGGTCCTCTTTACTGACCAAGGCTCTGAGTCATACAACAATGTCAGTCTGACTATCATATGATAAACTTTGCTTTTTAATCCCATAAATATTTTCTGGTCACACAACACTCCTAAAGCAATCTTCTATTTTTGTCACCACTTTTCTATGGTGGAAAATGGTTTTGTCAATATCTCCTTTCTTCTAAATGCTCGAGCCCAATCATCTAAATTTCTTAACCCTTTGTATTATCATGCCATTAATCGTGACTTCTTCACTTCCACCCTTTCAATTCCACTGAATTTGGATCTAAAGTATTCAGTTTTCGATCTGTTCAATTGAAAACCTTTAGACTCTAGGGTATGTCTCCATCTCTCTAACTTGTGATTAACTCCATCTCTAATCTCATCAATAAGAACAATGTCACTAGCAAATAGAATAAACCATGCATTTTGTCGCGGATCTCTTTAGTGAGCTCATCTATAAGAATAGTGAAAAAGAGGACTTAGAGATGATCCATGATGGAGGCCAATGTGAATGGGGAAGTCATTTATGTCTCCTCCTAAACTCCTAACACTTTTTTTTATCCCCTCACACATATCATTAATAACTTGGATATATGCCCTCGACGCTTCTTTCTTCCCTAAGCGCCACTACACTAGTGTTTCAAGCCATGTTTTTGAAAAGCTAATAAAATTAATTTTTGGCCTTCAAATGTAGTTGTTGACAATTTTGGATAAAAAAGATACTCTTTATTCACTTATTTTATCTTCTACGAGCATTACTCTTACTTTATCTCTTATTACATCATTCCTAGTCTTACCTAACCTCGTATGAGCACACATCCATTGATTCATCGTCATCTCCGTTACGGACATCTTCTAAACTTGAGTCTTCTTTACTGACCAACACTCTGAGTCATACAACAATGCCAATTTGGCTGTCATATGATAAACTTTACCTTTTAATCCCCCAAAGATTTTCTTGTCACACAACACTCCTAAAGCATTCTTCTATTTTTGTCACCCCACTTTTATACGGTGGTAATCGTTTTTGTCAATATCCCCTTTCTTCTAAATGATCGAGCCCAAGCATCCAAATTTCTTAACCCTTGGTATTATCGTGCCATTAATGGTGACTTCTTCACTACCACCCTTTCAATTCCATTGAATTTTGATCTTAAGTGTTCAGTCCTCAATCTGTTCAATTGAAAACCTTTTGACTCTTGGGTATGTCCCCATCACTCCAACCAGTGATTAACGCCATCTCTAATCTCATCAATAAGAACAATGTCATTAGCAAATAGCATATACCATGCCCCATTGTCGTGGATCTGTTTAGCAAGCTCATCTGTAAGAATAGTGAAAAAGAGGGCATAGAGATGATCCATGGTGGAGCCCAATGTGAATAGGGAAGTCATTTGTGTCTCCTCCTAAAGTCCTAATACTTGTTTTTACTCCCTCACACGTATCATTAAAAACTTGGATATATGACCACGACACTTCATTCTTCCCTGAGCGCCCCTACGCTAGTGTCTCAAGCAATGTTTTTGAAAAGCTAATAAAATTAAATTTTGGCATTCAACTGTTCTGATTGGCAATTTTAAATAGAAAAGATAATCTTTATTTACTTATTTTATCTTCTATGGGTGTTACACCTAATTTGTCTCTTATTACTTTATTTCTGGTCTTATCTAACCTCGTATGACCACACATCGATTGTTTCATCGTGATCTTTGTTATGGACATCTTCTAAACTTGAATCTTTTTGACTGACCAACACTATGAGTCATACAACAAAACCAGTCTGATAGTCATATGATAAACTTTGTCTTTTAATCCCACAAAGAATTTCTTGTCACACAATACTCCTAAAGCATTCTTCTATTTTTGTCGTCCCAATTTTATATGGTGGTAAATGTCTTTGTCAATATCCCCTTTCTTCTAAATGATCAAGCCCAAGCATCCAAATTTCTTAGCCCTTGGTATTCTTATGCAATTAATGGTGACTTGTTCACTACCATCCTTTCCCTTCCATTGAATTTGGGTCTTATGTATTCAGTCTTCGATATGTTTAATTTAAGACCTTTAAACTCTGGGGTATGCCTCTGTCTCTCCAACTTGTTATTAACTCCATCTCTAACTCATCAATAAGAACAATATCATTAGCAAATAGTGTATACCATGCTACCTTGTCATGGATCTCTTTAGTGAGCTCATCCACAAGAATCGTGAGCTCATCTACAAGAATCGTGAAAAAGAACGCTTAGAGATGATCCATGATGGAGCCCAATGTGAATAGGAAAGTCATTTGTGCCTCATCCTAAAGTCCTAACACTTGTTTTTACTCCATCACACATATCATTAACAACTTGGATATATGCCATCGGCACTTCTTTCTTCCCTAATCGCCACTACACTAGTGTTTCAAGCATTGTTTTTGAAACGCTAATAAAAGTAATTTCTGCCCTTCAAATGTAGTGATTAACAATTTTGGATAAAAAAAGATACTCTTTATTCAGTTATTTTATCTTCTATGGGTGTTACTCCTACTTTGTCTCTTATCACATCATTCCTTATCTAATCTGACCTCGTATGACCACACATCCGTTGATTCATCGTCATCTTCTTTGTGGACATCTTCTGAACTTGAGCCTTTTTTACTGACCAACACTCTGAGTCATGCAACAGTGCCAGTCCGACTGTCATATGACAAACTTTACCTTTTAATCCCCCAAAGATTTTCTTGTCACACAACACTCCTAAAGCATTCTTCTATTTTTGTTGTCCCACTTTTAAACGGTGGTAATCGTTTTTGTCAATATCCCCTTTCTTCAAAATGATCGAGCCCAAGCATCCAAATTTCTTAACCCATGGTATTATCATGCCATTAATGGTGACTTCTTCACTACCACCCTTTCTATTCCATTGAATTTTGATCTTAAGTATTCAGTCTTTGATATGTTCTATTGAAAACCTTTAGACTCTATGGTATGTCTCTATCTCTCCAACTAGTTATTAACTCCATCTCTAATCTCATCAATAAGAACAATATCATTAGCAAATAGCATATACTGTGCTAACTTGTCGTGGATATCTTTGGCGAGCTCATGTGTACGAATAGTGAAAAAGAAAGCTTAGAGATGATCCATGATGGAGCCCAATGTGACTAGGGTAGTCATTTGTGTCTCCTCCTAAAGTCCTAACACTTGTTTTTACTCCCTCACACATATCATTAATAACTTGAATATATACCCTCGACGCTTCTTTCTTCCCTAAGCGCCACTACTCTCGTGTTTCAAGCAATCTTTTTGAAAAGCTAATAAAATTATTTTTTGGCCTTCAAATGTAGTGATTGACAATTTTGGATAAAAAAGATACTCTTTATTTACTTACTTTATCTTCTATGGGTATTACTCCTACTTTGTCTCTTATAACTTCACTCCTGGTCTTGTCTAACCTCCTACAAGCACACATCCATTTATTCATCGTCATCTTCGTTACGAACATCTTCTAAACTTTAGTCTTCTTTACAGACCAAGACTCTGAGTCATACAACAAAGCCAGTGTAAGTGTCATATGATAAACTTTATCTTTTAATCCCACGAGAATTTTCTTGTCACACAATACTGTTGAAGCATTCTTCTATTTTTGTCGTCCCACTTTTATACGGTGGTAAATGTTTTTGTCAATATCTCCTTTCTTCTAAATGATCGAGCCCAAGCATCCAAATTTCTTAAACCTTGGTATTATCATGCCATTAATGGTGACTTCTTCACTACCACCCTTTCCCTTCCATTGAATTTGGGTCTTATGTATTCAGTCTTCGATCTGTTCAATTTCAAACCTTTCGACTCTAGGGTATGTCTCTGTCTCTCCAACTTGTTATTAACTCCACCTCTAATCTCATCAATAACAACAATATCATTAGCAAATAGTGTATACCATGCTACCTCGTCGTGGATCTCTTTAGTGAGCTCATCTATATGAATCTTGAAAAAGAGGGCTTAGAGATGATCCATGATGGAGCCCAATGTGAATAGGGAAGTCATTTGTGCCTCCTCCTAAAGTTGTAACACTGGTTTTTACTCCCTCACACATATCATTAAAAACTTGGATATATGCCCTCGACACTTCCTTCTCCCCTACGCGCAACTACACTAGTGTTTCAAACAATGTTTTTTAAAAGCTAATATTTTTGTCACACAAACTTTACCTTTTAATCCCCCAAAGATTTTCTTGTCACACAACACTCCTAAAGCATCCTTCTATTTTTATCGTCCCACTTTTATATTGTGGCAAATCTTTTTGTTAATATCCCCTTTCTTCTAAAAAAACGAGCCCAAGCATCCAAATTTCTTAACCGTTGGTATTATCACGCCATTAATGGTGACTTTTTCACTACCACCCTTTTGCTTCCATTGAATCTGGATCTTAAGTCTTCAATCTTTGATCTGTTCAATTTAAAACCTTTAGACTCTAGGGTATGTCTCTATCTCTCCAACTTGTTATTAACTCCATCTCTATTCTCTTCAATAAGAATAACATCATTAGCAAATGGCATATACCATGCTACCTTGTCGTACATCTCTTTACTGAGCTCATCTATAAGAATAGTGAAAAAGGGGGCTTAGAGATGAATCATGATGGAGCCCAATGTGAAAAGGGAAGTCATTTGTGTCTCCTACCAAAGTCCTAACACTTGTTTTTACTCCCTCACACATATCATTGACAACTTGGATATATGCCCTCTACACTTCTTTCTTCCCCATGCACCACAACACTAGTGTTCCAAGCCATGTTTTTGAAAAGCTAATAATATTAATTTTTGGCCTTCAAATATAGCGATTGACAATTTTGATTAAAAAAGATACTCTTCATTCATTATTTTATCTTCTATGGGTGTTACTCCTACTTTGTCTCTTATAACTTCATTCCTTGTCTTATCTAACCTCGTATAACCACACATTCATTGATTCATCGCCATCTCTGTTACGAGCATCTTATAAACTTGAGTCTTCTTTACTGACCAATACACTAAGTCATACAACAATGTCAGCCTCACTGTCATATGATAAACTTTGCCTTTTAATCCCATAAAGATTTTCTTGTCACACAACACTCCTAAAGCATTCTTCTATTTAATCGTCCCACTTTTACTGTAACAGCCCACGACCACCCTCCATTGAGGTATTGTCCGCTTTGGGCAGG
>JACYFF010003369.1:24767702-24804915 GCA_017589665.1 Selenicereus undatus
TCCCGCCTGCCCAAAGCGGACAATACCTCAATGGCGGGTGGTCGTGGCCTGTTACATTTACATAGTGGTGAATGCTTTTGTCAATATCCCCTTTCTTCTAAAAGATCAAGCCAAAGCATCCAAATTTCTTAACTCTTGGTATTATCATGCCATTAATGGTGACTTCTTCACTACCACCCTTTCAGGTCCATTGAATATGGATCTTAAGTATTCAATCTTCGATCTGTTCAATTGAAAACCTCTACACTCTACGGTATGTCTTTATCTCTCCAACCTTGTCGTGGATGCCTTTAGTGAGCTCATCAATAAGAATAGTAAAAAAGAGGGCTTAGAGATGATCCATGATGGAGACCAATGTCAATGGGGAAGTCATTTGTGTCTCCTCCTAAAGTCCTAACACTTATTTTTACTCCCTCACACATATCATTAACAACTTGGATATATGCTGATCGACACATCTTTCTTCCTTACGCAGCACTATA
Organism: Selenicereus undatus; assembly: GCA_017589665.1. Taxonomy (NCBI): domain Eukaryota; kingdom Viridiplantae; phylum Streptophyta; class Magnoliopsida; order Caryophyllales; family Cactaceae; genus Selenicereus; species Selenicereus undatus. The sequence continues at coordinate 24,768,185 of JACYFF010003369.1, forward strand.
CTAGTGTTTCAAGCCATGTTTTTGAAAAGCTAACAAAATTAATTTTTGGCCTTCGAGTGTAGTCATTGACAATGTTGAATAAAAAAAGATACTCTTTATTAACTTATTTTATCTTCTATAGGTGTTACTCCTACTTTGTCTCTTATTACTTGATTCCTGGTCTTGTCTAACCTCGTATGACCATACATCCATTTATTGATCATCATCCCCGATACGGACATCTTCTAAACTTGAGCCTTCTTTACTGACCAACACTCTGAGTCATACAACAGTGCTAGTCTGACTGTCACATATTAAACTTTGCCTTTTAATCCCAAAAAGATTTTCTTGTCACACAACACTCCTAAAGCATTCTTCTATTTTTATTGTCCCTCTTTTATACTGTGCTAAATGTTTTTGTCAATATTCCCTTTCTTCTAAATGATGGAGACCAGGCATCCAAATTACTTAACCCTTAGTATTACCATGCCATTAATGGTGACTTCTTCACTACCACCATTTTCCTTCCATTGAATCTGGATCTTAAGTATTCAGTCTTCGATATGTTCAATTGAAAACCTTTACACTCTAGTGTATGTCTCTATCTGTCCAACTTATTATTAACTCCATCACTAATTTCATCAATAAGAACAATATCATTAGCAAATAGCATATACCATGCTACCTCACCATGGATCTCTTTGGTGAGCTCATCAATAAGAATAGTAAAAAAGAGTGCTTAGAGATGATCCATGATGGAGGCCAATATGAATAGGGAAGTCATTTGTGTCTCATCCTAAAGTCCTAACACTTGTTTTTACTCCCTCACACATATCCTTAACAACTTGGACATATGCCCTCGACACTTCTTTCTTCCTTACGCGGCACTACACTAGTGTTTCAAGCCATGTTTTTGAAAAGCTAATAAAATTAATTTTTGGCCTTCAAATGTAGTGATTGACAATTTTGGATAAAAAGATACTCTTTATTCACTTATTTTATCTTCTATGGGTCATACTCCCACTTTGTCTCTTATTACTTCATTGCTGGTCTTATCTAACCTCGTATGACCACACATCCATCGATTCATCGTCATCTCTGTTACAGACATCTTTTAAACTTGAGTCTTCTTTACTGACCAACACTCTGAGTCATACAATAATGCCAGGCTAACTGTCATGTGATAAACATTGTCTTTTAATCCCGCAACGATTTTCTTGTCAAACAACACTCCTAAAGCATTCTTCTATTTTTGCCGTCCCACTATTATACGGTGATAAATTTTTTTGTTAATATCCCCTTTCTTCTAAATGATCTAGCCCAAGCATCCAAATTTCTTAACTCTTGGTATTATCATGCCATTAGTGGTGACTTCTTCACTACCACCCCTTCAATTCCATTGAATGTGCATCTTAAGTATTCAGTCTTCGATCAGTTAAATTAAAAATCTTTACACTCTAGGGTATGTCTCTATCTCTCCAGCTTGTTATTAACTCCATCTCCAATCTCTTCAATAAGAACAATATCATTAGCAAATAGTGTATACCACGCTACCTAGTTATGGATCTCTTTACTGAGCTCATCTATAAGAATAGTGAAAAAGAGGGCTTAGAGATGATCCATGATGGAGCCCAATGTGGAAAGGGAAGTCATTTGTGTCAACTCTTAGAGTCCTAACACTGGTTTTTACTCCCTCACACATATCTTTAATAACTTGGATATATGCCCTCAACACTTCTTTCTTCCCTACGCGCCACTGCACTAGTGTTTTAGGCCATATTTTTTAAAAGCTAATCAAACTAATTTTTGGCCTTCAAATGTAGTGATTGACAATTTTGGATAAAAAAGATACTCTTTATTTACTTATTTTATCTTTTGTGGGTGTTACTTCTACTTTGTGTCTTATTACTTCATTCTTAGTATTATCTAACCTCGTATGACCACAAATCCATTGATTCATCGTCATCTCCATTGCAGACATCCTCTAAACTTGAGTCTTCTTGACTGACCAACACTCTAAGTCATACAACAAAGACAGTCTGACAGTCATATGATAAAATTTGTCTTTAAATCCCACAAAGATTTTCTTGCCACACAATACTCCTAAAGCATTCTTCTATTTTTGTCATCCCACTTTTATACGGTGGTAAATGTTTTTGTCAATATCGCCTTTCTTTAGAATGATCGAGCCCAAGCATCCAAATTTCTTAACCCGTGGTATTATCATGCCATTAACGGTAACTTCTTCACTACCACCCTTTTCCGTCCGCTGAATCTGGATCTTAAGTATTCAGTATTTGATTTGTTCAATTTAAAACATTTAGACTCTGGGGTATGTCTTTATCTCTCCAACTTGTTATTTACTCCATCTCTAATCTCATTAATGCGAACAATATCATTAGCAAATAGCTTATACCATGCTAACTTGTTGTGGATTCTCTTTAGTGAGCTCAATTACAATTAGAATAGTGAGAAAGAGGGCTTAGAGATGATACATGATGGAGCCCAATGTGAAAAGGGAAGTCATTTGTTTCTCCTTCTAAAGTCCTAAAACTTGTTTTTACTCCCTCACACATATCTTTAATAACTTGGATATATGCTCTCGACACTTCTTTCTTCCTTAAGCGCCACTACACTAGTGCTTCAAGCCATAATTTTGAAAAGCTAGTAAAATTAATTTTTGACCTTTGAATGTAGTGATTGACAATTTTGGATAAAAAAGATACTCTTTATTCACGTATTTTATCTTCTGTGGGTGCTACTCCTACTTTATCTCTTATTACTTCATTCTTGGTCTTATCTAATCTCGTGTGGCCACTCATCCATTGGTTCACCACCATCTCTGTTACGGACATCTTCTAAACTGGAATCTTCTTTAGGGACGAACACTCTGAGTCATACAACAATGCTAGTCTGACTGTCATATGATAAACTTTGGCTTTTAATCCAACAAAGATTTTCTTGTCACACAACACTCCTAAAGCATTCTTCTATTTTTGTCATCCCACTTTTATACGATGGTAAATGTTTTTGTCAATATCCCCTTTCTTTTAAATGATCGAGCCCAAGCATCCAAATTTATTAACCCTTGGTATTATCATGCCATTAATGGTGACTTCTTCACTACCGACCTTTCAATTCCATTAAATTTGGATCTTAAGTATTAAGTCTTCGATCTGTTCAGTTGAAAACCTTTAGACTCTAGGGCATTTTGCTATCTCTCCAACTTGTAATTAACTCCATCTCTAATCTCATCAACAAGAACAATATCATTACCAAACAGCATGTACCATTCCACTGTGTCGTGGATCTCTTTAGTGAGCTCATCGATATGAATAGTGAAAAAGAAGGCTTAGAGATGATCCATGATGGAGCCCAATATGAATAGGGAAGTCATTTGTGTCTCATCCTAAAGTCCTAACACTTGTTTTTACTCCCTTACACATCACTAATAACTTCGATATATGCCCTCAACACTTCTCTCTTTCCTAAGCACCACTACACTAGTTTTTTAAGCAATGTTTTTGAAAAGCTAATAAAATTAATTTTTGGCCTTGAAATGTTGTGATTGACAATTTTGGATAAAAAAGATACTCTTTATTTACTTATTTTATCTTCTATGGGCGTTACCCTTACTTTGTCTCTTATTACTTCATTCTTGGTATTATCTACCTCATATGACCACACATCCATTGATTCATCATCATCTCTGATGCGGACATCCTCTAAACTTGAGTTTTCTTGATTGACCAACACTCTAAGACATATAACAAAGCCAATCTGACAGTCATATGATAAGCTTTGTCTTTTAATCCCACAAAAATTTTCTTGTCACACAATACTCCTAAAGCATTCTTCTATTTTTGTTGTCCCACTTTTATACGGCGGTAAATGTTTTTGTAAATATCCCATTTCCTCATAATGATCGAGCCCAAGCATCCAAATTTCTTAACCCTTGGTATTATCATGCCCTTAATGGTGACTTCTTCACTACCACCCTTTTCCTTCCGTTGAACCTGGATCTTAAGTATTCAATCTTTGATCTGTTCAACTAAAAACCTTTAGACTCTACGGTATGTCTCTATCTCTCCAACTTATTATTTACTCCATCTCTAATCTCATCAAAGAGAACAATATCATTAGCAAATAGTGTATACCATGCTACCTTGTTGCGGATCTCTTTAGTGAGCTTAATTACAAGAATAGTGAAAAAGAGGGCTTAGAGATGATCCGTGATGGAGCCCAATGTGAAAAGGGAAGTCATTTGTTTCTCCGTCTAAAGTCCTAACACTTATTTTTACTCTCTCACACATATCTTTAATAAATTGAATATATGCCCTCGACACTTCTTTCTTCCCTAAGCGCCACTACACTAAAGTTTCAAGCCATATTTTTGAAAAGATAATAAAATTAATTTTTGGCCTTCAAATGTAGTGATTGACAATTTTGGATAAAAAAGATACACTTTATTCACTTATTTTATCTTCTATGGGTGTTACTCTTACATTATGTCTTACTACTTCATTCCTGGTTTTATCTAACCTCGTATGGCCACACATCCATTGATTCACCGTTGTCTCTGTTACGGACGTCTTCTAAACTTGAGTTACTGACCAACACTCTGAGTCATACAACAATGCCAGTCTGACTGTCATATGATAAACTTTGCCTTTTAATCCCACAAAGATTTTCTTGTCACACAACACTCCTCAAGCATTCTTCTATTTTTGTCATCCCACTTTGATACAAAGGTAAATATTTTTGTCAATATCCCATTTCTTCAAAATGGTCGAGCACAAGCATCCAAATTTCTTAACCCTGGGTATTATCGTGCCATTAACATTGACTTCTTCAATACCACCCTTTCAATTCCGTTGAATTTGGATCCTAAGTATTCAGTCTTCGATCTGTTCAATTGAGAACCTTTAGCCTCTAGAGTATGTCTCCATCTCTCCAACTTGTGATTAACTCCATCTCTAATCTTATCAATAAGAACCATATCATTAGCAAATAGCATATACCATGCCACCTTGTCGTGGATCTCTTTCCTGAGCTCATCGATAAAAATAGTGAAGATGAGGGCTTAGAGGTGATCCATGATGGGGCTTAACACTTGTTGTTACTCCCTCACGCATATCACTAATAACTTGGATATATGCTCTCGACACTTCTTTCTTCCCTAAGTTCCGCTACACTAGGTTTTCGAGAATGTTTTTGAAAACCTAATAAAATTAATTTTTGGCCTTGAAATGTAGTGATTGATAATTTCGGATAAAAAAGATACTCTTTATTTACTTATTTATCTTCTCTGGGTGTTACTCCTACTTTGTCTCTTATTACTTCATTCTTGGTCTCATCTAACCTGGTATGGCCACACATCCATTGATTCATCGTCAGCTCCATTGCGGACATTTTCTAAACTTGAGTCTTCTTGACTGACCAACACTCTAAGTCATACAACAAAGCCAGTCTGACAGTCATATGATAAACTTTTTCTCTTAATCCCACATAGATTTTCTTGTCACACAATACTCCTAAAGCTTTCTTGTATTTTTGTCATCCCACTTTTATACAGTGGCAAATGTTTTTGTCAATATCCCATTTCTTCTAAATGATCGAGCCCAAGCATCCATCATAACCCGTAGTATTATCATGCCATTAATGGTGACTTCTTCACTACCACCATTTTCCTTCCGTTGAATCTGGATCTTAAGTATTCAGTCTTTGATCTGTTCAATTTAAAACCATTGGACTTTAGGGTATATCTTTATCTCTCCAATTTGTTATTAACTTCATCTCTAATCTCATCAACGACAACAATATCATTAGCAAATAGCAGCTACCTTGTTGTGGCTCTTGTTAGTGAGCTCAATTGCAAGAATGGTGAAAAAGAGGGCTTAGAGATGATCCATGATGGAGCCCAATGTGAATAGGGAAGTCATTTGTGTCTCCTCCTAAAGCCCTAACACTTGTTTTTACTCCCTCACACATATCATTAATAACTTGGACAAATGCCCTCGACACATCTTTCTTCCCTAAGCGCCACTACACTATTGTTTTAAGCCATGTTTTTGAAAAGCTAATAAAATTAATTTTTGGCCTTCAAATGTAGTGATTGACAATTTTGGATAACAAAGATACTCCTTATTCACTTATTTTATCTTCTATGGGTGTTACTCCTAGTTTGTCTCTTATTACTTCATTCCTGGACTTATCTAACCTCATATGACCATACATCCATTGATTCACCGTCATCTCTGCTAGGGACATCTTCTAAACTTGAGTCTTCTTTACTGACCAACACTCTGGGTCATACAACAATGCTATTCTGACAATCATATGATAAACTTTGCCTTTTAATCCCATAAAGATTTTCTTGGCAGACAACACTCCTAAAGTATTCTTCTATTTTTGTCGTGCCACTTTTACACGGCGGTAAATGTTTTTGCCAATATCGTCTTTCTTCTAAATGATCGAGCCCAAAATTCCAAATTTTTTAACCCTTGGTGTTATCATGCCATTAATGGTGACTTCTTCACTACCACCCTTTTCCTTCAATTAAATCTACATCTTAAGCATTCAGTCTTTGATCTCTTCAACTTAAAACCTTTAGACTCTAGAGTATGTCTCTATCTCTCCAACTTCTTATTAACTCCTTCTCCAACCTCATCAATGAGAAAAATATAATTAGCAAATAGCATATACCATGCTACCTTGTTGTGGATCTCTTTAGTGAGCTCAATTACAAGAATAGTGAAAAAGAGGGCTTGGAGATGATCCATGATGGAGCCCAATGTGAAAAGAGAAGTCATTTGTGTCTCCTCCTAAAGTCCTAACACTTCCTCACACATATCTTTAATATCTTGGATATATGCCCTCAACACTTCTTTCTTCCCTAAGCGCCACTGCACTAGTATGTCAAGCCATATTTTTGAAAAGCTAATAAAATTAATTTTTCGGCTTCAAATGTAGTGATTGACAATTTTGGATAAAAAAGATACTCTGTATTCACTTATTTTATCATCAATGGGTATTACTCCTACTTTGTCTCCAATTACTTCATTCCTGGTCTTATCTAACCTCGTATGACCACACATCCATTGATTCACCGTCATCTCCATTACAAATATCTTCTAAATTTGAGTCTTCTTTATTGACCAACACTCTGAGTCATACAACAATGCCAGTCTACCTATCATATGATAAGCTTTGCATTTTAATCCCATAAAGATTTTCTCATCACAGAAAACTCCTAAAACATTCTTTTATTTTTGTCGTTCCACTTTTATATGGTGGTAAATGTTTTTGTCAATATCCCCTTTCTTCTAAATTATCGATCCCAAGCATCCAAATTTCATAACCCTTGGTATTGTCATGAAATTAATAGTGACTTGGTCACTACCACACTTTCAATTCCATTGAATTTGGATCTTAAGTATCCAGTCTTTGATCTTTTCAATTGAAAACCTTTAGACTATAGAGTATGTCTCTATCTCTCCAACTAGTTGTTAACTCCATCTCTAATCTCATCAATGAGAACAATATCATTAGCACATAGCATATACCATGCTACCTTGTTGCGGATCTCTTTAGTGAGCTCATCTATTAGAGTAGTGAAAAAGAGGGTTTAGAGATGATCCAATGAAGCCCAATGTGAAAACGAAAGTCATTTGTGTCTCCCCTAAAGTACTAACACTTGTTTTTACTCCCTCACACATATCATTAATTACTTGGATATATGCCATCAACACTTCTTTCTTCCCTAAGCGCCACTACAATAGCGTTTCAAGCCATGTTTTTGAAAAGCTAATAAAATTAATTTTTGGCCTTCAAATGTAGTTATTGACTTTTGGATAAAAAAGATACTCTTTATTCAGTTATTTTATCTTATATGGGCGTTATTCTCACTATATCTCTTCTTACTTCATTCCCGGTCTTAGCTAACCTCGTATGACCACACATCCATTGATTCATCGTCATCTCCGTTGTGGACATCTTTTAAACTTGAGTCTTCTTTACTGACCAACACTCTCAGTCATACAACAATGCCAATTTGACTGTCATATGATAAAATTTGCCTTTTAATCCCACAAAGATTTTCTTGTCACACAACACTCCTAAAGTATTCTTCTACTTTTGTCGTCCCACTTTTGTATGGTGGTAAATGTTTTTGTCAATATCCCTTTTCTTCTAAATGATCGAGCCCAAAAATCCAAATTTCTTAACCCTTGGTATATCATACCATTAATGGTGACTTCTTCACTACCACCCTTTCAATTCCATCAAATTTGGATCTTAAGTATTCAGCCCTCGATCTGCTCAGTTGAAAACCTTTTGACTCTCAAGTATATCTCTATCTCTCCAACTTGTGATTAACTCCATCTCTAATCTCATCAATAAGAACAATATCATTCCCAAATAGCGTATACCATGCCACCTTGTCGTGGATTTGTTTAGTGACCTCATCTATAAGAATAGTGAAAATGAAAGCTTCGAGATGATCCATGATGTAGCCCAATGTGAATAGGGAAGTCATTTGTGTCTCCTCCTAAAGTCCTAACACTTGTTTTTACTCCTTCACACATATCATTAATAACTTTTATATATGCACTCGACACTTCTTTCTTCCCTGAGCGCCCCTACACTAGTGTTTGAAGCAATGTTTTTGAAAAGCTAATAAAATTAATTGTTGGCCTTCAAACGTAGTGATTGACAATTTTGGATAGAAAAGATACACTTTATTTACTTATTTTATCGTCTATGGGTGTTACTCCTAATTTGTCTTTTATTACTTCATTCCTGGTCTTATCTGACCTCGTATGACCTCACATCGATTGTTTCATCATGATGTCCGTTATGGACATCTTCTAAACTTGAATCTTTTTGACTGACCACACTAAGAGTCACACAACAAAGCCAATCTGATAGTCATATGGTAAACTTTGTCTTTTAATCTCATAAAGATTTTCTTCTTACACAATACTCCTAAAGCATTCTTGTACTTTCGTCGTCCCACTTTTATACAGTGGTAAATGTTTTTGTCAATATCCCCTTTCTTCTAAATGATCGAGTCCAAGCATCTAACTTTCTTAACCATTGGTATTATCATGCCATTAATGGTTACTCCTTCACTACCACCATTTCCCTTCCACTGAAGTTAGATCTTGAGTATTCAGTCTTCAATCTGTTTAATTTAAAACCTTTAGACTCTAGGGCATGTCTCTATCTCTCTAACTTGTTATTAACTCCATCTCTAATCTCATCAATAAGAACGATACCATTAGCAAATAGCATATACCATGCTACCTTGTCGTGGATCTCTGTAGTGAGCTCATCTATAAGAATAGTGGAAAAAAAGGGCATAAAGATGATCCGTGATGGAGCCCAATGTGAAAAGGGATGTCATTTGTGTCTCCCAAAAAGTACTAACACTTGTTTTTACTCCCTCACACATGTCATTAATAACTTGGATATATGCCCTCAACACTTCTTTCTTCCCTAAGCGCCACTGCACTAGTGTTTCAAGCCTTGTTTTTGAAAAGCTAATAAAATTAATTTTTAGCCTTCAAATGTAGTGATTGACAATTTTAGATAAAAAAGATACTCTTTATTCACTTATTTTATCTTCTATGGGTGTTACTCCTACTTTGTCTCTTATTACTTCATTCCTGGTCTTATCTAACCTCGTATGACCACACATCCATTGATTCATCGTCATCTCCGTTACGGATATCTTCTAAACTTGAGTCTTCTTTATTGACCAACACTATGAGTCATACAACAATGCTAGTTTGTCTATCATATGATAAACTTTGCCTTTTAATCCGTCGAAGATTTTCTTGTCACACAACACTCCTAAAGCATTCTTCTATTTTTGTCGTCCCACTTTTATACGATGGTAAATGTTTTTGTCGATATCCCCTTTCTTCTAAATGATCGAGCCCAAGCATCGAAAGTTCTTAACCCTTTGTATTATCATGCCATTAATGGTGACTTCTTCACTACTGCCTCTTCAATTCCATTGAATCTGGATCTTAAGCATTCAGTCTTCGATATGTTCAATTGAAAACCTTTACACTCTAGGGTATGTTTCTATCTCTCCAACATGTTATTAACCCCATCTTTAATCTCATCAATAAGAACAATGTCATTAGCAAATAGCATATGCTATGCTACCTTGCCGTGGATCTCTTTAGCGAGCTCATCTATAAGAATAGTGAAGAAGAGGGCTTAGAGATTATCCATGATGGAGCCCAATGTGAATGGGGAAGTCATTTGCGTCTCCTCCTAAAGTCCTAACACCTGTTTTTGCTCCTTCACACATATCAGTAATAACTTGGATGTATGCCCTCGACACTTCTTTCTTCCCTAAGCGCCACAACACTAATGTTTCAAGCAATGTTCCTGAAAAGCTAATAAAATTATTTTTTGGCCTTCAAATGTAATGATTGACAATTTTGGATAAAAAAAGTTGCTCTTTATTTACTTAGGGGTTGTTCTCTTCGCCTTATTTTTGCTGAACTTATTCTGAACTGAACTTATCTGAACTTATCTGAACTTATTCTGAACTGCACTTATCTAACTTAACTATTAATGTGATCATTAACTTCTTCTGAACTTATTGTGATCATTATTATTAAACATTATTCTGAACAAGTATTATTGTTGTTAATAATGTGATTATTATTATTATTATTATTATTATTATTGTTATTATTATTATTATTATTATTATTATTATTATTATTATTATTATTATTATTATTAGTATTATTATTATTATTATTATTTTCATTATTACTATTGTTATCATGATCAGCATCATTTTTAGTAAATGTTATGTTTTGTAGAAGGTTATGATTTTGTGGTGCGCAAGCTAAAAATAAAAATGACAAAGTCAAGAGTGAGCATCCATGTGCATACAGAATAGTAAAAGGCAGACACATTTTAATTTGTGTCCATCGGATCCAATCCTGCCTCTTGATCAGATTCCCAAATATTGTCAATTATATCATCCCGTACATGCTTCATGGCACGTTTTCTTTGTGCATCAAATATTGTTGTATCTGCTACGCCTTCAGCATGTTGATCTGCTAGTGAGATAGACATCCCCTTTTGGTGAAGGCGAATCATGTTGTGGAGAGTGCATGATGAAAAAATGACCTTAATTTGGTCTTTTGCTTTAAACGGAGACATTCTGTGTTCCAAAATTTTCCAAGTTGCCTTTAACACCCCAAAAGTGTGCTCAATTGTAGTTCATAAAGATGAATGGAGGTAGTTGAAATTCTCAATTCTACCTTGTGGTGGTGGGGCATCAATGAACTTTGGCATGTGATATCGTGCACCCATGCCCTTATATGGGGACATATAACTCAATGTGTTTGGATATGCCGAATCAACCAAGTAATATTTACCTAATCAAAAACCAAGTGTCAAAATTCCAATAACCTAAGTGTTTCATCATACTTTTTATCATATATGCATAACGACATACCTGGAGGGGGATGAGGAAATTTATATTGTGCGTTCTCAAGACTATGCCCCCATATTGTAACATCATGAACACTCCCTTCCCAACCAGCATTGATAAATGTAAACATCATGTCAAATGAGCATACGCCTAAGACATTCCAAGTCTTTTCACCTTTACGGGGGCGTTCCATCCTTATCTGACAGTTTAGCTTGAATATGTGCTCCATCTAATGCTCCAACACAACCCTAAAATAAAAACAAGCAGGTGTGTTAATCCTTTGAAAAGGTGTGTAGTAATTCAAAATGTATTAATATTGAACAATTGTATATCTGGAAAAAAGAGCAATAGCGTCCATTGTTGAAAATTTTTGGAGGCACTTCATGTAAACTATAATATAGCCGAATGACATCAACTGATAACATCACAAGGGCTTCCAACGCTTCTAAAAAATATTTACTAATTGTTGATATACTAATTGTTGATATAGAGTGCTAAAATCTTTCCGCTATTTCTCGATAACTTGCTCCTCTTGATAAAATATATAAGCACATCCCAACTGGTTCAGCAACCTCAATGAAACGACCATTAGACATTAACTTCCTTTCACATATTATGTGGACTAATTCTATAAACAAATCTCCTGAAAGTCTCAACTGCTCTCGACATAGGCTTGGGTGACTAGTTATCACCCTACGTATAAACTGTCCCCCATCTTCACCTCCAACTCTCATTGGGAGTCTTTCAGGTGTAGACAACAGAGTTCGCAGTCTATGCAAAGGAATAATGCTTGCAGCCAATCGTTCCCGACGATTCATTCTACATTACAAAACATAAGAACAACAAAATTGAGCAACATATACAAAAACAAACCAATGAGAAATAGTCATTAACTAACAACAACAACAACAATAACAACAACACCTCCCAGTGTGGGTCCCGCTTTCGCGGGGTCTGGGAGATCCAGCTATAAGCAACCTTACTTCTACCGGCATTCCTACCCGTAGAGAGACTGATTCTAAGGGACCCACAAAAAGGATTTTGTGAAAATAATTTATAGAAGAAAGCTTTTATAAAAACATTTAATGGGAAAAATTAAGGTCACATAGTAAGGAATAACTAAGATAAATTAAAAGGACAAGTTTCCTTTTAATTTATCTTAGTCATTAACTAACCAATACAACAAAGTACACATTCACAACCGAACATCACAACGAAAGTTTAACAACAATTGAAAATACATAAACATTCATCACCACCAGTTCCTAAACATGACCAACTATCTAAACCCCATAACTAACCTGCCGCCAACCTCTGAACAAAGACATACTACTGAACATGTTCTTACACAAAACATGAACACTGATGACCCATCTACGCAAATACTTTTGCGATATCCACATGTTCATCTAGATAAGCTTCCACCATAGTAGCAGTTCGCAATGCTAAAAAGAACTCTTCATGATGATTTTCCATAATGGTCTTCATAGCATGATATATGTAAATATCACCCCTCATGTTAACTTGGTCAAACTCATAAAGTTTATCATATATCTTATCATATAGGGACTTTTGCAGAGGTGGAGGTGGAGGTGGTGCAGGTGGGGTAGATGACTAAACCTCACAAGACATGACCTTATTTAGAACATCAAGGCATCTGTCAATTTTCTTATTACGTCTTCTCTTATAACCATCATAATCACCATCGCTCTTGCGCTTTCTAGTTTTAATGGTTTGCAAACTTTAAGGGGGAGACCTACTCTCATCACCAACAGAAATATCCATGTTGCCTTGATCATGACCGTGCATTTCGCCAATATCACCTAATCCCTCTTCTGTCTCAACCAACACAACATCTGCTCTCTTGGGAGCTTCAGAAGACTTGCTCATCATTGCCGTAGACACACTCCGTTCACCTGTTGCACGTCTTCCTTGAAATAGGCGACAAAGCTTGTCTTCACTTTGAAGAGGTTGTTTTGCAAATGATGCATATCTTGGATATCTCCGTGAACAAAAATAAAAACCACACAAACAATGAGAGATGATGAATCGGTAATTCGAATACAAATGGACAACAATGTTAGTTGTAAACCAAAGTGCTCATGTATACGAAGTTCAATGAACCTGCACGAATGAGCGCCGGCCATCGTCATCTGTCGTCAATGGACAGGTTTGCGATTCGTTTCCAAGGAGATGAGGAGTTTTTGACTCTCTATGCTCAATCCACAAATCAATGAACCTGTCATCCACTTGTATCCATTTCATTCTATTCATTTTCATTCGTTCTTGTACAAATTCTTAGTTTACAAGTGACATGGTCAATAGGTTCGATGCAAAAACACATCATCCTCAACAAAACATCCACCGCCAACAACGCACATTTAAACAAAGACAACATTCAATGTAACGACTTCTAGTTTGAACTAAAATGTTCTAAAATGCACATTAACCACTTTGAAGTTGCATTTGGACACCATTTTCACACGCAGACAACATTCACTTCACCATTTGAGCACATTTTAGCAACAAAACAAAGAATCACTTTCAGTTAACCAAATCAAGAGCAACTGTGATTTGTTATAACCAACCAAAAATGCTAATGTGAGTATTTCAGCACATTTTCGCAAAAAAAAATAAAGAAAAAAATTCAAACATGTACACTTCCAATTGAACCCAAGCAACGATATCTAACCTTGTGAACGACGAAGTCAACACCAATGAAGTCAGCACCACCTACGCACGCCGCAACACAACACGCCGTTCTCAGTAGCTCCGACGAGGACCACCCTAGACGACCCTGCATTTGTAGTAATTCCTCAGCAACAACATAGCCAAGCCCTTCGAAACAGATCATTAAGGATATGAGAGAAAGCAACGTACGTACCTCTCATACTGTCGCCGGCGGTAGAGGAGAACGACACTACAGCTGGTGGTCGATCAGAGCTGAAGGAGGACAGCAGATTTGGGTTGAGCTTTGGAGCTTTGTGGTCGAAGTTTGGTGGATAAGGGGGGCCTATTACTGCTCTTTAATTTTGCCCACCTAACATCCAACAAAATTACTCTATTGACCTCCTCTGTGCATGCCACTAGATTATGAACAATGGGCAATATGAGAATTTCAGATAATGGGTGGTTCAAGATTTAAGTGAAAGAGCATATGCAGCATTTATCTCCAATAACCTGACCATGCAAACATTAATTTTTTAGCACTGTCTGAAAATTCAAACACATATTCGAATAATTTCTATTCGTAAATTATTTTTGTTCCAAGTTTTCAACAATTTCTAATAGTCTGAAAATACAACCATTAATTTTTGTTCCAAGTTTTCGACAATTTCTACTAGTTCTAAACATAATTCGTAAATTATTTTTGATGCATATACAAATGTACATTTTTTACTAATTGTTCAAAAAATAAATATCTTACAAAAAACTACACAATTTAAAATTAAGCATTTCGTGCAAGTCCATAGTCTCACTTCAAAGTTTTTACTAATGTAAAGAACATTAAATTTCAGTCACCAATGTAAAAATGATTGATGTTATAATATGCAATTATATGTTAATTATTTTCCTAACTTTTGATGAATTCTGAACTTTTGTTGAACTTATTATTCTGAACTTAACTGATTTTGAACCTATCTGAACTTATTATGTCTTAAAATAAGCCGAAGAGAATAGGCCCTTATTGTATCTTCTTTGGGTGTTACTCCTACTTTGTCTCTTATTACTTCATTTTTAGTCTTGTCTAACCTCGTGTGACCACACATCCATTGATTCATCGTCATCTCCGTTACGGACATCTTCCAAACTTGAGCCTTCTTTACTAACGAACACTCTAAGTCGTACAAAAGTGCCAGTCGAACTGTCATATGATAAATTTTGCCTTTTAATCCCCCAAAGATTTTCATGTCATACAACACTCCTAAAGCATTATTCTATTTTTGTCGTCCCACTGTTATACGGTGGTAAATGTTTTTGTCAATATCTCCTTTCTTCTAAATGAATGAGCCTAAGCATCCAAATTTCTCAACCCTTGGTATCATCATGCCATTAATGGTGACTTTTTCACTACCACCCTTTTCCTTCCATTGAATCTGGATTAGTCTTTGATTTGTTAAATTTAAAACCTTTAGACTCTAGGGTTTGTCTCTATCTCCCCAACTTATTATTAACTCCATCTCTAATCTCACCAATGAGAACAATATCATAAGCAAATAGCATACCATGCTACCTTTTTGTGTATCTCTTTAGTCAGCTCATTTACAAGAATAGTGAAAAAGAGGGCTTAGAGATAATCCATGATAGAGCCCAATGTGAAAAGGGAAGTGATCTGTGTCTTCCCTAAAGTCCTAACACTTTTTTTTTTACACCCTCACACACATCATTAATAACTTGGATATGTGCCATCGACACTTCTTTCTTCCCAAAGCGCCACTACACTAGTGTTTCATGCTATGTTTTCGAAAAGATAATAAAATTATTTTTTGGCCCTCAAATGTAGTGATAGACAATTTTGGACAAAAAAGATACTCTTTATTCATTTATTTTATCTTCTACGGGTGTTACTCCTACTTTGTCTCTTATTACTTCGTTCATGGTCTTATCTAACTTTGTATGACCACACATCCATTGATTCATCCTTGTCTCCGTTACGGACATCTTCTAAACTTGAATCTTGTTTACTGACCAACACTCTGAGTCATACAACAATGCCAGTCTGACTGTCATATGATAAATTTTTCCTTTTAATCCCACAAAGATTTTCGTGCCACACAACATCCTAAAGAATTCTTTTATTTTTGTCGTCCCACTTTTATACGGTGGTAAATGTTTATGTCAATATTCCCTTTCTTCTAAATGATCGAGCCTAAGCATCCAAATTTCATAACCCCTGGTATTATTGTGCCATTGATGGTGACTTCTTCACTACTAACCTTTCAATTCCATTGAATCCGGATCTTAAGTATTCAGTCCTCGATCTGTTCAATTGAAAACCTTTACACTATAGGCTATGCTTCTATCTGTCCAATTTGTTATTAACTCCATCTATAATCTCATCAATGAGAACAATATAATTAGCAAATACCATATACCACGCTACCATGTTGTGCATCCCTTTAGTGAGCTTATCTACAAGAATAGTGAAAAAGAGGGCTTAGAGATGATCCATCATGGGGCCCAATGTGAAAAGGGAAGTCATTTGTGTCTCCCCTAAAGTCCTAACACTCTTTTTTATTCCCTCACTCATATCATTAATGACTTGGATATATGCCCTTGACACTTCTTTCTTCCCTAAGTGCCACTACACTAGTGTTTCATGCCATGTTTTTGAAAAGCTAGTGAAATTAATTTTTGGCCTTTAAATCTAGTGATTAACAATTTTTGATAAAAAAGATACTCTTTATCCACTTATTTTATCTCCTATGGGCGTTACTCCTACTTGATCTCTTTTTACTTCATTCCTGGTCTTATCTAACCTTGTATGACCACACATCCATTGATTCAATGTCATCTCCATTACGAACATCGTCTAAACTTGAGTCTTCTTTACTGACCAACACTTTGAGCCATACAACAATCCCAGTCCGACTGTCATATGATAAACTTTGCTTTTTAATCCCACAAAGATTTTCCTGTCACACAACACTCCTAAAGGATTCTTCTATTTTTGTCGTCCCACTTTTATACGGTGGTAAATGTTTTTGTCAATATCCCTTTTCTTCTGAATGATCAAGCCTAAGCATCCAAATTTCTTAACCCTTGGTATTATCTTGCCATTCAATTCAACTAAATCTAGATCTTAAGTATTCGGTCTTCGTTCTTTTCAATTGGAAACCTTTAGACTCTAGGGTATGTCTCTATCTCTCCAACTTGCTATTAAATCCATGTCTAACCTCATCAATAAGAACAATATCATTAGCATATAGCATATACCATGCTACCTTGCCATGGATCTCTTTAGTGAGCTCATCTATAAGAATAGTGAAAAAGATGGCTTAGAGATGATCCAAGATGGAGCCCAATGTGAACAGGGAAGTCATTTGTGCCTCCTCCTAAAGTCCTAACACTTGTTTTTCCTCCCTCACACATATCATTAATAACTTAGATATATGCCATCGACACTTCTTTCTTCCCTAAGCGCCACTACACTAGCGTTTCAACCATGTTTTTGAAAAGCTAATAAAATTAATTTTTGGCCTTCAAATGTAGCGATTGACAATTTTGGATAAAAAAGATACTCTTTATTCATTTATTTTATCTTCTATGGCTGTTACTCCTACTTTGTCTCTTATTACTTCATTCTTGGTCTTATCTAACCTCGTATGATCACACATCCGTTGATTCATCGTCATCTTCGTTACGAACATCTTCTAAACTTCAGTCGTCTTGACTGACCAAAACTCTGAGTCATACAACAATGCGAATCTGACTGTCGTATGATAAACTTTGCCTTTTAATCCCACAAAGATTTTCTTGTCACACAACGCTCCTAGAGCATTCTTCCATTTTTGTCGTCCCACTTCTATACGGTGCTAACTGTTTTTCTCAATATCCCACTTCTTCTAAGTGATCTAGCCCAAGCATCCAAATTTTCTAACCCTTGGTATTGTCATGCTATTAATGGTGAGTTCTTCACTACCACTCTTTCCCTTCCATTTAATCTGGATCTTAAGTATTCATCCATCGATCTGTTCAATTTAAAACCTGTAGACTCTAGGGTATGTCTCTATCTCTCCAAGTTGTTATTAACTCCATCTCTAATCTCATCAATAAGAACAATATCATTACCAAATAGCACACACCATGCTACCCTCTCGTTGATGTCTTTGGTGAGCTCATCTATAAGAATAGTGAAAAAGAGGGCTTAGAGATGATCCATGATGGAGCCCAATGCGAATAGGGAAGTCATTTGTGTCCCCTCCTAAAGTCCTAACACTTGTTTTTACTACCTCACACATATCATTAATAACTTGGATATATGACCTCGACACTTCTTTCTTCCCTACGCAGCACTACACTAGTGTTTCAAGCAATATTTTTGAAAAGCAAAAAAAATTAATTTTTGGTCGTCAAATGTAGGATTAACAACTTTGGATAAAAAAAAGATTCTCTTTATTCACTTTTTTTTATCTTCTACAGGTGTTACTCGTACTTTGTCTCTTATTACTCCATTCCTAGTCTTGTCTAACCTCGTATGACCATACATACATTGATTCATCGTCATCTCTGTAACGGACATCTTCTGAACTTGGGTCTTCTCGACTGACCAACACTCTGAGTCATACAACAATGCTAGTCTGACTGTCATATGATAAACTTTTCCTTTTAATCCCACAAAGATTTTCTTGTCACACAACACTCCTAAAGCATTCTTCTATTTTTCCCATCCCACTTTTATACGGTGGTAAATATTTTTGTCGATGTTTCGTTTCATCTAAATGATTGAGCCTAAGCATCCAAATTTCTTAACCCTTAGTGTTATCATGCCATTGATGGTGACTTCTTCACTACCACCCTTTCAATTCCATTGAATCTGGATCTTTAGTATTCAATCCTCGATCCTTGCAATTGAAAACCTTTACACTCAAGGGTATGTCTCTATCTCTCTAACTTTTTGTTAACTCCATCTCTAATCTCATCAATAAGAATAATATCATTAGCAAATAGCATATACCATGCTACCTTGCCGTGGATCTCTTTAGTGAGCTCATCTATAAGAATAGTGAAAAATAGGGCTTAGAGATGATCCATGATGGAGCCCAATGTGAAAAGGAAAGTCATTTGTGTCTCCTCCAATGGTCCTAGCACTCGCTTTTACTCCCTCAAACGTATCATTAATAACTTGGATATATGCTCCCGACACTTCTTTCTTCCGTACGCATCACTACACTAGTATTTAAAGCCATGTTTTTGAAAAGCTAATAAAATTAATTTTTGGCCTTCAAAGGTAGTGATTGACAATTTTGGATAAAAAAGATACTCTCCATTTACTTATTTTATCTTCTGTGGGTGTTACTCCAACTTTATCTCTTATTACTTCATTCCTGGTCTTATCCAACCTTTTATGACCATAAATCCATTGATTCATCGTCTTCTCTGTTACGGACATCTAGCCTTAGTCTTCTTTACTGACCAACACTCTGAGTCATACAACAATGCCAGTCAGACTGTCATATGATAAACTTTGCCTTTTAATCTCACAAAGATTTTCTTGTCACACAACACCCCTAAAGCATTCTTCTATTTTTGTCGTCCCACTTTTATACGGTGGTAAACGTTTTCATCAATGTGCCCTTTCTTCTAAATGATCGAGCCTAAGCATCAAAATTTCTTAACCCTTTGCATTATCATGCCAATAATGGTGACTTCTTCACTACCACCCATTCAATTCAATTGAATGTGGATCTTAAGTATTCAGTCTTCGATGTGTTCACCTGAAAGCCTTTTCACTCTAGGGTATGTTTCTATCTCTCCAACATGTTATTGACCCCATCTTTAATCTCATCAATAAGAACAATATAATTAGCAAATAGCATATACCATGCTACCTTGCCGTGGATTTCTTTAGCGAGCTCATCTATAAGAATAGTGTAAAAGAGGGCTTAGAGATGATCCATGATGGAGCCCAATGTGAATAGGGAAGTCATTTATGTCTCCTCCTAACGTCATAACACTTGTTTTTACTCCCTCACACATATCAGTAATAACTTGGATATATGCCCTTGACACTTCTTTCTTCCCTAAGCGCCACAACACTAATGTTTCAAGAAATGTTTTTGAAAAACTAATAAAATTAATGTTTGGCCTTTAAATGTAGTGATTGACAATTTCGGATAAAAAAGATACTCTTTATTTACTTATTTTATCTTCTTTGGGTGTTACTCCGACTTTGTCTCTTATTACTTCAATCTTGGTCTTATCTAACATCGTATGACCACACATCCATTGATTCATCGTCATCTCCGTTACGGACATCCTCTAAACTTGAGCCTTCTTTATTGACGAACACTCTGAGCCGTACAACAGTGCCAGTCTCTAATCTCATCAATGAGAACAATATCTTTAGCAAATAGCATATACCATGCTGCCTTGTTGTGGATCCCTTTAGTGAGCTCATCTACAAGAATAGTGAAAAAGAGGGCTTAAAGATGATCCATGATGGAGCCCAATGTGAAAAGGGATGTGATTTGTGTCCCCCCCTTAAGTCCTAACACTTTTTTTTACTTCCTCACAAAAAATTAATAACTTGGTTATATGCCCTCGTCACTTCTTTCTTTCCTAAGCGCCACTACA
Organism: Selenicereus undatus; assembly: GCA_017589665.1. NCBI lineage: Eukaryota > Viridiplantae > Streptophyta > Magnoliopsida > Caryophyllales > Cactaceae > Selenicereus > Selenicereus undatus. Next base: position 24,788,931 of record JACYFF010003369.1, read on the forward strand.
CTAGTGTTTCATGCCACGTTTTTGAAAAGCTAGTAAAATTAATTTTTGGCCTTCAAACGTAGGGATTGACAGTTTTGGATAAAAAAGATACTCTTTATTCACTTATTTTATCTTCTATGGGTGTAACTCCTACTTTGTCTCTTATTACTTCATTCCTAGTCTTATATGACCTTTTATGACCACACATCCATTGATTCATCGTCATCTCCGTTACGGACATCTTCTAAACTTGAGTCGTCTTTATTGACCAACACTCTGAGTCATACAACAATGCCAGTCTAGTTATTATATGATAAACTTTGTCTTTTAATCCCACAAAGATTTTCTTGTCACACAACACTCCTAAAGCATTCTTCTATTTTTATCATCCCACTTTTATACGGTGGTAAATGCTTTTATCAATATTCCCTTTCTTCTAAATGATCGAGCCCAAGCATCCAAATTTCATAACCCCTGGTATTATCATGCCATTGATGGTGACTTCTTCACTACCACCCTTTCAATTCCATTAAATCTGGATCTTAAGTATTCAGTCCTCGATCTGTTCAATTGAAAACCTTTACACTCTAAGGTATGTCTCTATCTCTCCAACTTGTTATTAACTCCATCTCTAATCCCATCAATAAGAACATCATTAGCAAATAGCAGATACCATGCTACATTGCCATGGATCTCTTTACTGAGGTCATCTATAAGAATAGTGAAAAAGAGGGCTTAGAGATGATCCATAATGGAGCCCAATGTGAAAAGAGATGTCATTTGTGTGTCCTCCTAATGTCCCAACACTTGTTTTTACTCCCTCACATATATCATTAATAACTTGGATATATTCCCTCAACACTTCTGTCTTCCAAACGCGCCAATACAATAGTGTTTAAAGCCATGTTTTTGAAAAGCTACAAAATTAATTTTTGGCCTTCAAATGTAGTGATTGACAATTTTTGATAAAAAAGATACTCTTTATTCGCTTATTTTATCTTCTATGGGTGTTTCTCCTACTTTGTCTCTTATTACTTAATTCCTGGTCTTATCTAACCTCGTATGACCACACATCCATTAGTTCATCGTCATCTCCATTATGGACATCTTCTAAACTTGAGTCTTCTTCACTGACTAACACTCTGACTCATACAACAATGCGAGTCTGACTGTCATATGATAAAATTTTCATTTTAATCCCATAAAGATTTTCTTGTCACACAACACTAGGGTATGTCTCTATCTCTCAAACTTGTTATTAACTCCAGCTCTAATCTCATCAATAAGAACAACATCATTAGCAAATAGCATATACCATGCTACCTTGCCATGGATATCTTTAGTAAGCTCATCTATAAGAATAGTGAACAAGATGGCTTAGAGATGATCCAAGATGGAGCCCAATGTGAATAGGGAAGTCATTTGTGTCACCTCCTAAGGTCCTAACACTTGTTTTTACTCCCTCACACATATCATTAATAATTTGGATATATGCCCTCGACACTTCTTTCTTCCCCAAAGCGCCACTACACTAGCGTCTCAAGCCATGTTTTTGAAAAGCTAATAAAATTAATTTTTGGCCTTCAAATGTAGTGATTGACAATTTTGGAAAAAAAAAAGATACTCTTTATTCACTTATTTTATCTTCAATGGGTGTTACTCCTACTTTGTCATTTATTATTTCATTTCTGGTCTTATCTAACCTCGTATGACCACACATCCATTGATTCATCATCATCTCTATTGCGGACATCTTCTAAACTTGAGTCTTCTTGACAAACCAACACTCTAAATCATACAACAAAGCTAGTCTGACAGTCACATGATAAACTTTGTCTTTTAAACCCACAAAGATTTTCTGGTCACACAATACTCCTAAAATATTCTTCTATTTTTGTCATCCCACTTTTATACAGTGGTTAGTGTTTTTGTCAATATCCTCTTTCTTCTAAATGATCAAGCCCAAGCGTAAAAATTTCTTGACCCTTGGTATTATCATGCCATTAATGGTGACTTCTTCAGTACCACCATTTCCCTTCCATTGGATATGGATCTTAAGTATTCAGTCTTCAATCTGTTCAATTTAAAACCTTTAGACTCTAGGGTATATCTCTATCTCTCCAACTTGTTATTCAATCCATCTCTAATCTCATCAATAAGAACAATATCATTAGCGAATTGCATATACCATGCTACCTTGTCGTGGATCTCTTTAGTGAGCTCATCTATAAGAATAGTGAAAAAGACGGCTTAGAGATGATCCATGATGGAGCCCAATGTGAATAGGGAAGTCATTTATGTCTCCTCCTAAAGTCCTAAAACTTGTTTTTACTCCCTCACACATATCATTAATAGCTTGGATATATGCTCGCGGCACTTCTTTCTTCCTTAAGCACCACTACACTAGTGTTTCAAGCAATATTTTTGAAAAGCAATAAAATTAATTTTTGGCCTTCAAATGTAGTAATGAACAAGTTTGGATAAAAAAAAAATACTCTTTATTCACTTTTTTTAGCTTCTATAAGTGTCACTCCTACTTTGTCTCTTATTACTTCATTCCTGGTCTTATCTAACCTCGTATGACCATACATCCATTGATTCATCGTCATCTTTGTTACAGATATCTTTTAAACTTGAGTCTTCTCGACTGACCAACACTCTGAGTCATATAACAATGCTAGTTTGACTGTCATATTTGCCTTTTTATCCCACAAAGATTTTCTTATCACACAACACTCCTAAATCATTCTTCTATTTTTGTCATCCCACTTTTGTACGGTGGTAAATGTTTTTCTCAATATCCCCTTTCTTCTAAATGATAGAGCCCAAGCATCCAAATTTCTTAACCATGTGTACTATCATGCCATTAATGGTGACTTCTTCACTGCCTCCCTTTCCCTTCCTTTGAATCTGGATCTTAAGTATTCAGTCTTCGATCTATTCAATTTAAAACCTTTAGACTCTAGGGTATGTCTCTATCTCTCCAACTTGTTATTAAATCCATTCTCTAATATCATCAATAAGAACAATACCATTAGCAAATAGCATATACCATGCTACCTTGTCGTGGATCTCTTTAGTGAGCTCATCTATAAGAATGGTGAAAAAGAGGGCTTAGAGATGATCCATGATGGAGCCCAATGTGAATAGGGAAGTCATTTGTGTCTCCTCCTAAAGTCCTAACACTTGTTTTTACTCCCTCACACATATCATTAATAATTTGGATATATACCCTCGACACTTCTTTCTTCCCTAAGCGCCACTACACTAGTGTTTCAAGCAATATTTTTGAAAAGCTAATAAAAATTAATTTTTGGCCTTCAAATGTAGTGATTGACAATTTTGGATAAAAAGGATACTCTTTATTCACTTATGTTTAGTAAAATTACATATCATTTGATATTGATGTACATTAAATAGCTAACCCAAGAGTTAAATTTATCAAACACATTTTCTTCAAATATTTAGAGTCACACAACACTTGGTAGTGAATATTGCTTTTTAAAATGGTGAATTGCATGTTGTCTTTAGTTCTAAACCTCATAGATTTCATAACTCTTGTCAATATACTAGTGTATATGTGTCATCTTAATAAGGCTCTATATAAGCTCATACAAGCTCTAAGAGCGTGGTTTTATTGCCTTTAGGCTTTACTTTGTAAACATCATAAACTGATATGTTAATTGTTCTATTTTCCTTTGAAGTTAGGACCATCATATTATTGTCATGTTGAAATTTATGTAAACCACCTTATTACTAATGCACAAGAGGTGAGTTTTAGTTTATCAGTTATTTTGCTGTTAATCTTAGTGGTACATTTTCTCTAATATAAATAATTCCATGTAAGTGTCAAGTTTCATGCCAATTTATCTTGTTTAGTAATTTAAGCACCAAAGATAGGAACTTTATAGCGAACTCTTAGATTAAGTTAATTTATATGCCAATTGCAAGAATAATAAAAGGAAAGATAAAGAAATAAACTTTATGCTCATTAGATAATTATATATAGTTTATAATTGGTGCAATCAAGCAAAGATCACGTCATTATAAAAAAAAACCCAATTAAATCAAGATAAATTACTAGTTATCTTATTCATGAACCCTTGCTACTTCCCTTAATTTGGATTTAGCAAGAAGAAATCCCAAAGATCCAGCATTTGCTTAGGAGTGTGGAAGGTCAGTCTAGAACAATTTTGAAAAAGAGATATGTGATGATTATACATTCGGGAGAAGAATTAAAGAGAAGGTCATCCGAAGAGAGACCTTCATTCTTATTAAAGAAATTGCCTAGTGGAAGAGCAATCTCTCTAACGAAAGGGAGAAAAGAAAAGAAAGCTAGAGCAAGGGAGGTCTCTCTAGTAAGAAGAAGATAAGAGAATTCTTATGTGTGTGTGCATGTCCTTTTAGGAGAAGAAGAAGTTGTTTTATTGTAAAGGGGGTTTGAATGAACCCTTCTAGGATTTATAGATTCAGCAGAGATTGTATTCCATAAAGCAAATTAAGGGAAAGACCAAGGAGATCTTCTCATCCACCTTAACCTACCTGTGAAAAAGCAGAGCCACCTACCTATCACTAGCACTTGATGAGTGCCATTGGGCTTGGTTTTGTGCTGCTTAGTCTAGGTGGCCAGCAACTTTTACCTCCAGGTCAAATATTTTGACTTGGTGAGTCTAGTTATCAGGCAATGTGCCAATCCTTAGTCTCTCCCCTAAACCACAAGGTCCTAGGTTCGAGTCCCAATGCCAGTAACTTCAACTAAAAGCATATTTTTTTGTTCATTTTTTGTCCCTTTTTAGTCCATTTTTGTGTTTCCGGACTTTTAGAGAAAAAAGAGTAAGAAAATATTTTTGAAATATTTTTTATAATCACTTTATTATGATAACTAACTTCATGGACCTCATGAATGTACTATTCCATCATCGATGAGAAAAAGTAGGTATTGTAATCAGGTTGCCATGCATGTAACGTGTGATATGTGGCCAATCTAGCTCTATGGAAATGTTAGGGTGTCTATAGAGGCCCTACTTTGGCGAAGGCTGAGTAAGGCAAGGGGCAAAGTATGTGATACAAGATGGATGCCCATGTCCTATAGCCAAGGTGTCTAGGATGCAGTGAATTGTAAAGCAAAAATGCAAGAGAATATGTGTGATAATGAGAGGGGTTAAGAGATAGACATAAAGAAATTTTGGAATTATTTTGGCCCACCTCCAGGACCAAGAGAAGGTGAAATGATTTTGATCAAGACTTTTGCGGGTTTTTGGCTCGCTCCATGACTTCCAACCCGATAGATAACAGGGGACAAGATAGTGATAGAGAACTCCAAGACTTTGTAGCCAACCTTGGGACTTCCAGCCCAATGGATAAAAGGGGATAAGATAGTGATAATGAATTTCCAGGCCTTCTGACCCACCTCAAGACTTCCAACTTGATGGATAAATGGTGACAAGGTATTGACTAGAGAATTCCGAGACTTGTTGACCCACCTCGGGACTTCCAATGGGATGGAAAGAGGTGAAAGAGTAGATAAGTGTAACATAATATAAAAATACGATTATAAAAGCAAAAAAGGGTTTTGATGTCTGCTATATCGTTAAAAACTACATGGGCATGCAAAGAGGCATGCATTAGTAGCCTTTTACTTGAGTATAGAAGTCACTACCCAATGGTAAGACACTGAAATGGAGAAAGTAGCCCAGTAGTAGCATGCGAGGACCCAGCAACAACCCCAAATCAAGCATGCTGCTACTCTTCTCCCTCATTCGACTCTCCCTCCATTAAAAACCTCTAGTTTTGCTCAAATCAGGCTTGCAAGGAATAAGGTAATTCTTGCTCCTAAATTGAACTAGATTGATGAGATTTTTTTAATTTAGAGGAATTTGGAAGGTTTCATGGTTTGGAAGCGAAACCTCCACATTTTGACCCATTGTGGGCAATTATTGAACTATTCTTACTAGTCTGTTTGAGAATAATTACTAGAAGTGTAGTCCTGCCAAATTTCATGTAACGTGTATGTCCAGGGAAAGTCGGTTTAACTTCGTTAAGGATTTGAACCCTTGTTTTGGATTTTGATATAAGGCATATTTAGTCTTTATTCTTGTTTGTCTGGAGCTCATAACACGCTATAGGGATGAAATGTAGGCATTTGGTAGTTGTTTGTGTGCATTTTGCTCAATTCGATTTCATTCCACTTGAATTGCGCAAGTTTGTTGACTTTTAAGAAAACCCAAGTTAAAATTGTTTTAAATGCATTATTGGAAATCCCTACTCTTTATAATCTTGTCAAGAATGTTTTTCGAAAGTTTCATCACCATTGATTGAATTTTGCTCACTTCTTACATCAAACTGAAAACTATAGAAATTTTACTGTGCCTAGGCTGTTTGGACATTTTGCAATTATATTTCATGAATCGTTGGCCCTGAAAACATTATTAGAATGTTTACGTAAATTTTTATAATCCTTTGATAGTGGCTTGATTATTTTTCTATGTTCAGCCAAATGTTACCTGAACTTTGTCTTTTGGACATTTTCTTTATTTTGAGTCTTTTGAATAACCAAGTAGCTAACTTGCCTCATGCAACACCCCACAAATAGGATTTGGAGCTACGTAAAATGGTTTGATACTTGCCATGGGTGAGATGGTAGTCCCTCCATATGATTTTACATACTAATAGGGATTGGTTTGGAGAGACCCCGTTGAAGTATGTTATGGCCTTCAAGGAGGATCAGGCCTGGTTGGTGAGGCTCTTTCGGTTTAGTGTTGTTGAATGGGATGTCGATTCAAACTCTATATAGTATTCTCAATTAGAGGTAGCCCTTTAGTTTAGGAATACGCACGTGAAGCAGTTCAGTTGCCTCTTTATCGTCTTGTTGTCTTGCTTGAGCTTCTTTGCTGATAAGGTGAACTAGGTGCACCCTCAATTAGATGGGCAATTTGAAGGATGTTCAAGGCATCAGATGCTCAAATTAGGGGCAAGCTATTTGTGCCACCCTACTTTCCTACCTCAGATCGACCTGTCGGTGGACTAGTTCTTGGATTCAGAAGGCCAAGTTAGGAGGCTTTTGGTGGAAGCTTGAGGTATAACTTTTTCATTATTTTTCTTCTTGGGAATTTTGGAGTTTCCTTAAAACTTAAATTATTTTTGCAGCACTGATTTTTGGAGTACATAATATATGGATAAGTTGTTGAGTTAAAGATACCGCAAGTGCACGGTGCAGCTATAGCTAGCACACGGCAAGTGCACGGTGCAACTATAGCTAGCACATGGCAAGTATGGGTCATATTTCACAGGGAACTTGTTTTCAATTACTAGAACTAATTAGATTGCTCAATCTAGGCGATCACAATTGTTGATTGAGAATTAAACTAAGGGAAATTCTAACGACTAACTAGTGAAATAAGCAACAGAATGGAAGACATTTAGGTTGGAATTAATAGCACGATTATGCCAATGAATCAATTATTAACCCCGTCAAATAAACCCAAGCATGCATTACGAGTAGATAGATTGTCAATTAAACTCATCTCCTCCCTCTCTCAAGGGTCGAAGACTAATCCTACAACTATAGTCACCTATTCTCATAGGACTAAAAGTCGAAGGATTACAAGATATACAATCTCAAATCCTAATTAGAACCTTAATTATTTTCATATTAAAATCCTAATTGTCTACTAAGCCGCACTAAGTAGAGGTTTCGTCTCTCAACGTTCCCCTAAACTCTAGCAAAAATAGATGAATGCCCTTTCAAGCATTTCATCGAGCATGTGGTGTGCATAGTAGAAATCGTAAACAAACAAGGGGAAAGTAAGGACCGGGGCTAATCCATAATTCAACAATACATAGTTACATTAATCCCAACCCAAGTTGGAAGATTTAGCCTACAATCATGTTTCTAACAACAACCATAACATTCAATTCAATAACCATAGCAAAACCTCAAAATAATCAAGAACAAGAGAGGAGAATTGAGATAAAAGAACCTGGAATTAATTGAATGAATTCAAGGTAGCATAAACTTTAATCCAATAGCGAAATCAAAAGTGAAAACAAAACTCGCTAGTGAAACCTAAAAATCGCCTAAGAAAACATCTGTGTAGAGAAAAGTGAATGAAAATTGAATATCCTCCAAACTAACCCTGAAGGAAAATTTAAGTCGCGACGCGGAAAGGGGGTGGCACGGTCGTGCTCTGAGGCACAGTGCGACCGCGCCAAAAATCTGCAACAGCCGGCACAGACCACACAGGCAGCACAGGGGTGCCACTTGGCACGGTCGTGCCACTTGGCAGCTTCAGCCGGTTGTGCCGGTTTTTGTGGCCCGGCTGTGCTACGTGTGTTCGATTCCTTGGGACTTCCATGCGACGCTTTTTCGCGGCTTTAACTCGCCTCGTTGGCATTCCTTTCTACTAAATGTCGTTCATCTCTCTGTTTCTTCGATATAGTCCCTGAAAGTACCGAAAGATGCCATATGAGTAAAAAGTATGCTAAAGGAGGTTGATTTGACCCTTCCTTAATACAACCGAATGTGAAAACGCGGGAGAAAATGAGTCAAATAGGGGCTAAAAATGGGACAAAATAGAGGTTCATCACGCCCCCATGCTTATTTCTTGCTTGTCTCCAAGTAAGACTATGCTATGAAAGATCAGGGAGGAGGGTAAACCTCTCACCACACCCTCTTCAAGCGAGGGACGAATAATCAATAACCCCAGATAAACTGTGCGTTGAAGGTGGCCAAGTCAAAGTGTGAAACGATTTAAATTTAGCACGCACACTTCCTTCCATGAATCCCCATACCCAAATACAATGCATCAAATGCCCTAGTATCGAAGCACACAACAACACAGGACCTTCCTTGATGAGCGGTGAGTAAGCAGGACTAGTAGAACCTCACTTTAGGATAAACTGGAACACTGCCCTCAATGTGTTTAGAATATGTAACAAAGGTGCACTCATTACTCTACCCAATCAAGCAACTACCATAAGCTTGGTAGAGTTCTCAATTCTCCACTGCCCAATGCAAAGTGCAATATGTAAATCATGAAGACTTGTAAAGAGATGTAATGGGGTCAAAGGTAAAGGGTGAGAAGTGGAATAAATTTGGGAAGAGTGGAGCTAATAGTCAAAAGACTAGGGAGCAAAAAACACTTCCACAATTAATGTCGAAACAACAATTTCACACCACAATTGAAAATTTGAGCAACAAACCCCACAAAAACCTTAAGGAAGGAATTTAGCAATCCCATTGTCACACTCCCATGCCAAACACCTTATTCACAACTTTTCTATTTTTTTCCTCTCTTTTTTTTCTTCTCCGTTTTTCTTTTCTTTTCCTTTGCTTCCTCCTTTTTCATTCATTTCTATTTCTTTTCTTTGAAAGGAGAAAGGCATGTGAATGGCATGGGGAACGCAAACTTAAATCACGAATCCCCCCAAACAAGCCACTAATAACGTACCCAAGGAAAGCTAACCTTCGAAGCAAACCCAACTCAACATGGAAGTGTCGCTCCACTAGACCTTGACAAGGATATGGAGAATATCGATAGGCCAAGTGTGTAGTGTGTAGGGGCCAACAACAAAGACAAGGGGGAAGGCACAAAGGGCTAGCAAAGAGGGTAGTACATATCAATGGGTGGCTTTTGGCTCATGTGGCTAAATGGAACAAAAATTACCCCAGTCATATCAACACATGCACAAGCTAAATGCGATTTCAAAGAGAACAAGACCAAGTTCTAGAGATGCAATCCCGGATAAGTCACACATGAAGGAAAGTATGATACTATATGCAATGAATAGTCATCAGGCTCAAAGTCTCACAGGTAAGTCTACCACAATCCACAACTTACTTCAAGGTATGTCCCACTAATCGAGGTCAATCAAGCCAAGTCACATGAATCTCAAGGGCCATATGACATACAACATAGGGCAGGGGAAATATAGATGATAATGTTAGAGCGCAATTCACACAAGTTCATACCTCAACAGGCCACACTTCAACACACAACTCAACCAGATCAATCAATCATCACCCCTTTGTGTTCTCTTCATAAGAGGGGTTTTCGCACACATTTATTAAAAGCAATAAATCTAAATAAGAAAGCGATAAAGGATATAAGGAGAAATGAAGATAAGGGCAAGAAGCAGTACCTGGAAATCTTAATGAAGCCCGGCTTAATCATTTCTTCTTTTCAAGATGCAAAATCTAACCTATATGCTCTATACTACATGATCTAATAAACGAAAAATGCAAAAACAACCTAGTGAAACTATATGAAGTCCTATCTATATGATGTGCATGCAAGTGATGTCATACACCTGTGCCCCAAGTCGACAATTTCACCCAAAAAGCTGTAAGCGCACCCCCCATGCTTGAGACTGTCATTGCTCTCAATGGAAAGGACATAGAGAAACCCTAAGGGAAAGGTAGAACCAATGGCAGCTAGGGGAAAAGAAGGGCGGGTGAGCGGGAAAGAAAAACATCCTTTTTTTTTTTAAAGCAGGTAAATGCTTGGGGTGCCTCCTAAGAAGCGCTTGTTTAAGGTCCTTAGCTTGACCCTTCCCTCCAAACAATAGACGGTAACGATGCGGGAGGTGGCCTGAGGTGGTGGTAGAAATGTGAAATAGGGTCCGCTACCTCCCCAGGATTAGCATAAGCAATCGCGAAACGAATCGGGACGACCGTAGAAACAGCAAAAGAACCTTCAAACAGCATATGGGGTCCGCCATTTCCCTCAAATGTATCAACCCCAGGACCAGCATCGAAGGGGGAAATGGGGATATGCTCCTCAGAAGGTAAGGGAAGGACATGCGCTAAAGGCGATGCGGGGGGAGGGAAATTGAAGTCCACCCTCTCCCCACACAGTTGGAAGGATAGAGTGCATGCCTGAACATCGATCACTGCCCCGACAGTCGCAAGGAATGGGCGACCTAAGATGAGTGGGGTCGGAAAGTCCTCGTCCATGTCAAGGATGACAAAATCACATAGGACGAGGAATGTGCCCACCTGAACCAGGACATCCTCCAGAATGCCTACAGGCTACCTGATAGAGCAGTCTGCTAGCTGAATAGTTATGCTGGCGGGAGTAAGGTCCCGTAGTTGCAGCTTCTTGCGGAGAGAGAGCGGCATGAGGCTCACGCTGGCACCCAGATCGCAGAGGGATCTCTCAATCTATGTATCCCCTATGTAGCATGGGATAGAGAAACTGTCAGGATCCTGCAGTTTTGATGGCGATCGCCTATGTAAGAGTGAGTTGCAGGATCCGCTAATGGGGGCCACTGAAGCGTCCCCAGGTTCTCCATTCTTGGACAGGAGCTCTCTCAAAAACTTCAAATGGGCAGGGGCATCCTTGAGAGCTTCCAGGAAGGGGCTACTGATATAGATTCGGCATAGGGTCTCCAGGAATTGTGCGAATCTAGGCTCAAGCTGATATAGCTTAGACCATGCCAGTTACTGAAGGAAAGGCAGTAGGGGCTCAAGCTTCCAGGAAGTGGAGGACTAGTCTCCCGAAAAAAACTCAGATTCTCTTTTCTCTTCTTCCCTTCTGTTCCTGCAGAATCAGGAACTGGAACTACCTCTTGGAAAACCATCACTGTTCTCGCCTCTAACCCCTCTCCCATCGTGGAGATAGCATTGACTGGACCTCGGGGGTTAGTCTCGGACTGGCTAGGTAGGTGCCCCTGCGGCCGAGACAAGTGGCTCACTTTTTGAGCAATCTGAGCGATCTGGGCATCCATTGTCTTCTGATGGGCAGCCATGGCATCGAGCCTGGAGGTCAGTAAATTTGCCGATTCACTAAGACTTTCATTGGTCTTGCTTTGAGTCGCTATGAAACGCTCCATGAGACTCTCCAAATGTGATGTGGGTTGAGGAGGTGGAGGGGGTGGAGGATTGTAGAGAGTTTTGTTGTGGAAACCAGGTGGCTGGACAAAACTCTAGGGGTGAGGGTTGGGATTTTTGTAGAGAGGGTTCGGGTGACTCTTCCAACCCTAGCTATAGGGGGTGGGTTGGGGGTTATTTTGTGTTGGTGGGTTGTAATTTCGGAAAGCATTGACGTGTTCAATGCTGGGGGGAGCATTGTAACACTCAACGGATGTATGACCCTGTACACCATAGGCTTCACAATATGCATAAGCTCCCATTGATGACCCCGCAGAAGTGACTGATGGGTTGGCCACTCTATCTAATCATTGTTCCAGGGCATCTACCCTGCTTGCTAGGAGCGTCATAGTGTCCACCTCATGTTTGCCACCGCCTCTCTTGGGGGCGGCCCTCTTATTTGATCAGTGATAGTTGTTGGAAGCCATCTTTTCCAACAAGGCATTCGCCGCTTCAATAGACTTGCCCATGAGAGCACCCCCCGCTGCGGCATAAACAGAAATCTTCACCGACTTCTCCAACCCATTGTAGAAGGTTTGGATTAGGAGCCAGTTAGGAACTTCGTGGTGGGGATATTGCTGTTGGAGGTCTTTAAACCTCTCCTAGGCCTCGTACAGGGACTCCCCATCCTGTTGGGTAAAGAATGTGGTGTTTGTCCTCAACTTGACAGTCTTGCCAGGTGGGAAGTACTTGTTGAGGAAAGCCTTTGAGAGAGCCTCCCAGGTGGTGAACGGGTTGGACTCCTTGTTCTGTAGCCAGTCACTAGCTTTATCCCTCAGTGAGAATGGGAAGAGCCTCAGTCAAATCACGTCGGTGGTCACCCCGTTGAGTTTGATGGTGTCATACTTTGCTAGGAATTTGCGAAGGTGCATGTTGGGGTTGTCCGAAGGGTGACCGTGAACTGGTCCCGCTCCACGAAGGTGATGAGTGCGGGACTGAGTTCGAAGTTATTGGCTTCGACCATCAGGTTCACAATAGACGATGTGATACCCGACACTTGTGGCAGGGCGTAATTGCGTAACACCCTCTGGTCTTGCCCTGCCATCGCTGCTTCTGTTTTTCCCTCCTTCTCGCTTCTCCGCTACACCTGCAAGCTGCTGCTTCTATCTCAAGTTCCAATGGGATAAGGTCTTGATCCCTTTGACTCCTCCTGCACATACAAGAGCAAACACTACCATGATGTAAACAGTTTCAAGCAAGAATAAGGAAGAACAAGAGGTGCAAAAAGAAAAAGAAAAGCCTAGTTTAGAGTACTGAAATCGGTTCTAATATTAAAAGGCGCAAGTTCCCCGGCAACGGTGCCAAAAACTTGTTGAGTTAAAAATACCACAAGTGCACGGTGTAGCTGTAACTAGCACACGGCAAGTACGGGGCGTATTCCACAGGGAACTTGGTTTCAATTACTAGAACTAATTAGATTACTCAATCTAGGCGATCACAATTGTTGATTGAGAATTAAACTAAGGGGAATTCTAACGACTAACTAATGAAATAAGCAACAGAATGAAAGACATTTAGGTTGGAATTAATAGCACGACTATGCCAGTGAATCAATTATTAACCCCGCCAAATAAACCCAAGCATGCATTACGAGTGGATAGATCGTCAGTTAAACTCATCTCCTCCATCTCTCAAGGGTCGAAAACTAATCCTACAACTATATCCACCTATTCTTATAGGACTAAAAGTCGAAGGATTACAAGATATACAATCTCAAATCCTAATTAGAACCTTAATTATTTTCATATTAAAATCCTAATTGTATACTAAGCTGCACTAAGTAAAGGTTTCGTCTCTCAACGTTCCCCTAAACTCTAGCAAAAATAGATGAATGCTCTTTCAAGCATTTCATCGAGCATGTGGCGTGCATAGTAGAAATCGTAAACAAACAAGGGGAAAGTAAGGATTGGGGCTAATCCATAATTCAACAATACATAGTCGGCATTAACCCCAACCCAAGTTGAGAGATTTAGCCTACAATCATGTTTCTAACAACAACCATAACATTCAATTCAATAACTATAGCAAAACCTCAAAATAATCAAGAACAAGATAGGAGAATTGAGATAAAAGAACCTGGAATTAATTGATTGAATTCAAGGTAGCATAAACTTTAATCCAATAGCGAAATCAAAAGTGAAAACAAAACTCGCTAGTGAAACCTAAAAATCGCATAAGAAAACGTCTGTAGAGAAAACTGAATATTCTCCAAAATAACCCCGAAGGAAAATTTAAGTCGCGACGCAGAAACGGGGTGGCATGGTCGTGCTCCGAGGCACGGTGCAACTGTGCCAAAATCTGGCACAGCTGGCACAGACCGCACAAGCAGCAAGGGGGTGCCATATGGCACGACCATGCCATGCCACTTGGCAGCTTCGGCTGGTTGTGCCAATTTTCATGCCTCGGCTGTGCTACGTGTGTTCGATTCTTCGGGACTTCCGTGCGACGCTTTTTTGCGGCTTTAACTCGCCTCCTTGGCACTCCTTTTTGCTAAATATCGTTCATCTTTCCGTTTCTTCGATAAAATCCCTGAAAGCACCGAAAGATGCCATATGAGTAAAAAGTACACTAAAGGAGGTCGATTTGGCCATTCCTTAACACGATCGAACGTGAAAACGCAGGAGAAAATGAGTCAAATAGGGGCTAAAAATGGGACAAAATAGAGGTTCATCATAAGTCCGAGGTCTAAGGGCTCCAGTAGCATTCCTATTATGGGATGGTGGAATAAGGATCTCATAAAAGGCGAGTCAAGCCATTTATGGGACATCAACCTCTTTAGAGATTGCTCTCCCGAACGCTTGAAGATGTAAGAAGAATGCTTCATTCCTTTGTTTATTGTCTTTGTTATTCATTGTTTTCTATTTTTCTCATTATTGGTTTGCTGGTAACTTGGAACCTTAGGGCACAAAAGAACAGCCTCCCAGCTACTGCTAAGAAGCCATTTATGGGACTTTCCTTTTTCACATAAAAGCCTGGAATCATTTGAAAGGATGAAACAATAACTATTGATAGGTGGTATATTGTCAGTGTTTAGCTTATTATTTAACCTCTTTTAACACACAGACCATTTGTAAAGCCTTTACTACATTGTGGTAGCTATGAGATAATAGAAAAGCAAAGTTATCCTTAGCCTATGTGGTTCATAGCGAAATGGAATTTTGTATAATTATTAGAAGGAGAACAAAGAGCTCAACATGGAGTACGAAGCAAGAACAATAGTTGAATTGGGTCCCCAAATTTGGAAGCCACCTAGTGATGATATGGTTAAGGCGAATGCCCATTCCCATTTGATAAGAGGCAGGGTACTAACCTTAGTTTTGTTGCAAGGGACGATGAGAAGGAACTCATGGCAGTCGTGGTGAAACAATTTAGAATCAAATGGTTAATTGAGATATTGTACCTAATGTCTTTGAGATTTAGAATCGAAATGGCTAAAGATTGCGAACTTCGCAAAGTCATATTGGATTTAGACGATGGAAATGTAATATGTAAACTTTGGAACAAGAGAGAGTCAAGCACGCAATACGGTCTTATAGTTGGAGATACTTTATTGATTGAGATCTCTTTCAACTATTGTAACCTTTGGGTTTTGGTAGAAAAAAATTGATTCAAGGAGGGTCAAACCTTATTGATGATATTTGTATCAAGGACATTTATGGACTTTTGCTGGGTGAATGAATGAATTGGAAATCGTCTTAGAACCAAAGGTTACAACATAGGGCCTGTTCTTTTCGTGGGTAAAAGGGTGAAGTAGGTTGAAGTAGGTTGAGGTGGGTTGAGGTAGGTTGAAGTTGGTATTTTTTTTTTGAAGTGGGTTAAAATAGGTTGAAGTAAGTTGATGTTGGTTGAAGAGGGTTGAAGTTGGTATATTTTTTATGTGGTGGGTTGAAGTGGGTTAAAATAATGAGAATGTAATTAATGTATAATAATTTATGAAGTTATCGAAATTTTGTGAAATTTTTGTTTATTCTTCTTTATTTTTTATTTTTGTTTATTTTTAATTTTTAATTTTTAGTTTTTAATTTTTAATTTTTTTAATTTTTTGTTCTTTATTTATTTATTTATTTATTTTTATTGTTATTTTTTATTTTTTATTTTTTATTTTTTTAATTTCTTATTTCTTATTTTTTATTTTTT
>JACYFF010003369.1:24809915-24822014 GCA_017589665.1 Selenicereus undatus
AAAAAATAAAAAAGAAATAAAAAAATACAAAATACAAAAAATATAAAAAATAAAAAATAAAAAATAAAAAAATAAAAATAAATACAAAAAAAGTAGAAATTAAAAAAAATAAAAAAATAATGAAAAATTTAAAAAATAATGAAAACCAAAAAAAATAAAACTGTTCCACAACATCCGAAAAATTAAAGTTGTTCATAATTGCTATCAGATTATTTACACACATAATTATGTAAATTATAAAAATTTTGAAAATATGAGAAATGGTTGTTTTATGTAGGTGTGGGAAGGAGTGAGTGAGGGCGAGAAGGAGTTGTATTTTTTTTAAGTGTGGGAATGAGTGCGAAGAGTGGGAATGAGTGCGTGAGTGTAAATTTGGTTAATTTTCCAACAAAAAGAACAGAACCTTAATAAATTATCATATATTTTTATTATTTTAACCCACTTTAAACTACTATAAAAAAAATATGTGAACTTCAATCTATTTTAACCTGTTTCCCACCCCATTTACCAACGAAAAAGAAAGGCCCTTACTGCTTTCCAAGGCCGCCTGACTTCTCGTTCTGCTGTGGAACCAAAGGCCTGTAAGCCACTGGAGTACTAAGCTCTCACAACCTTACGCTTGGGAATCCCTCTCACCTCATCGCCAACTCTCTTGTTTCTTCTTCTTCTTTCTTTCCCTTTCTCTCTCATTCGACGGGGCCGCCGCCAACCACTGCCCTCGGTCCGGCGTAGTTCCGCCATTGGAGTTGCTTCTTTCAAGATAAGGTATGTAATAAACTCTCCCCGACTTTTTACCCTGTTATGCCAATTCGACTTCTATATTTTCTTATGTTGTGAACTCATTGCGTTTTTCTTGTAAATTCGTCGTCTCAAAGTGATTCATTTAGCCCTAGAAATTAGTGGGAGCTCAGTGAGAAACAGTCGTGGGTTTAATTGAGAAGGAGCGACCCAAAAAGATACAGTTACCATCGTGTTGGAATTGGCATTGGAATATTGAAACCCTTCTTTGTGTTTCGCATATTTGCTCATTGACCGTGTTTAGTAATTGAAGTGGTGGAACACATGTAGGATGTTGGGTTACAGATGCCATTGCAAAGGAAGTTAAAGGTTGGATTAGTGAACCTTTGCAAAAAGCTATGCTAGTTCTCTGCAAGAAGGTTGGATTATTGCAGTTTGTTGCTATTAAAGTGTTAGAGGCTCTGACACACTAGCAAAGTCTTAGAACTGCTGGAATAGGCTTTTAGGGATAAGTGCACCTTTGGGCAAAGGCATTGTGACCTCGACGGTAGGACACTGATTCATTTTTACTCTTTAGGCCCTGTTCAGGGCAACAAACTATTTCGATAACCTTGCATAGCTAATAGTTGGTTAGTCGTATATGCTTGTTTTATAAGTTCTACTATATAAGCTTTATGAGATAGCTAATCAGCTAGATGATTGTAGAAAACATGTTAGGAGAAACTATGTTTTGGGTCATCTATTGAATGGATAATGACATAAAGTATATTGTTAGAGTTGAATTAGTGCTTCAATGAGCAAAGTGTAGGTCCCCCCCTCTCCTTTGATGTAGGACGCTCTAAAAGCAATTCCAACGAGGGGGAAACCATTAACGTAGGACGTTCTAAGAGTAATTTCTACGAGAAAATTTACACAAGAACTTTCGAATACTCAATATTTCAATTTAATTCAAGTATGCCTCCCTAATTTTCGACTGAGAGTTAAATAGAAAAAAGATCTAAATATTAAGGAAACTAAGAGATAATGTAATCAAAAAGATATTTTTCTCAGCTAAAAAAGATAATGAAGAGATAATCTATTATTAAAAGATAATTACTAAATTCCTAAACTTTTGTTTTTCGTGATACTGTATTATTCTCCCCACCGGAAGAGAACTCGACTTCGGCAAGTTGTCCTGAAGGTACTAGAAGTGCAGGTGCGGAACCGCGGAAATACACGACCATCAAATCATGGGTGGCTTGACCATGCACGAAGAAGATACCCCAAACTACCATTGGAAGACGCCATAAACTCATCATCCAACTCAACCAATGCCGGTGTGTGGATGCAGAAAAGGAGCTTTGGGCCCTAGTACTTGTAGAAGCACCAAAAGGAAGAATAGCAGGCTCAAAAGTACCTCAGTGAAGGGTTAGATCTTCCACATTGAAAATATGAGTAATATCCAAGTTGCCAAGTTTAAAGCAAACACATAAGCATTAGATCACAACTTCTAGACAATTTGGTAAGGATCCATAGCTCGAGCGAGGCACGCTTTTTGTGAAGTGTTTGGGTACTTGTTCAGGTTGAATATGACTCATAATCTTAGTTTAAAAAAGTGCACCTAGGTGCATTGTGGTGCGAGGTGCACTCCCGGGCACCTCACAGTGGGTGCGACGAGGAAAATCCTTTAAGCACGCCTCAGAACGCCTCAATATGAGGCTTGAGACGACCAAAGTGAGGACTTTATTTATCTTAATTGAGAAGTAAATCTATAGGACAAAGAGGAGAATTTTTGACCATTAAAGTCACAAGATTTGTTAAAATTAACGCTTACTTTAGTCCTATATCACGCATTTCAAGCATAACACCTCATGTAATTGCATATAATAGTTGCAAAGTCATCCATAAAATTGACAAACCCTAAGATTAAAAAATCCCAATTTTCGAGCCGTCAAGTATGGAGACCTAATGGTGCCAAAGAGTGTCAGATGTCCATCTTCATATTGTTTCGGTGGTCGATCTTAAGTGGAATTAGCGTAGTGGGCTTCGGTTACCAGCTTTCTTCTTCCATGATGTGTGGGGGGTCGTTAGAAGTCTAGGTGGGAAGTGGATAGGTTAGAATTTGTGCAGATTATTTCCTTTTTCATTCATCGTTTTTTGGTAAAGATTTGCTGTAGTCTTAATTTGTTATATTGTGTAAAATTCTTTCCTTTTCCTTTTATCTTTCATTTAGGAAAGAATCAGCCATATTTTTTTATTTTATTATATTTTTTCGAGTTAAAGTTGCCTTTTTTTGTACTTTCTCTCTATTCTGATTTTTTCTTTAAAAACTTATAGCAAGAATGTTTGTTACTTATTAGCATTCTGATTTGTATTTAAATAATATAATTTACTTTTTATCGTATTTTAGACTGTTTTACAAAGGTTTTTAACATTGTAACAATTTATATTGATATCGAATTCCATATTGATGCAATCATATAACTCATTTGGGCAGGGCATTTTAAGCATTTCTGTGTAAAGGTGTGCCTTCCCCTTGAGGCTCACTGCTTGTGCCTTGGAACCCTTTGTGCCTTAGTGCGCCTTATGTCTTTCTAAACTAAGGTCATAATAAAATCTCCCACCTCAAAAGAAATGTCCTTGCAATGGACATCAGCTGAAAGCTTATAACTTATAACTGTCATTACTCATTGCAATTTTACAATGAATCTCATCATGCAAATCATGAATATGTTGGACAAATATGGAGGCAAGTTTGGAGGCTTGAGCATCAGGAGGGAGGCCGACAAAATCAGGGGTTGTGATGGGAATATCCATGGGCAATCTCAAAAAGACTCTTACCCGTTGACTTGATAAAGTTCCTTAATCTCTCAAAGGGTTTATAATGAAGAAGAGAGATGGTTTCCTTGGTTGGAGGTAAATTGTAGGAGGTACAGGTGAGGATGAGGTCGGTGAAGGCTTTGGGCTTAGGGAAGAAAGCAACTCTTTAGGCCGAAAGGGGTAAGAGTGATTTGCTTGTTCTTAAACCTAAAGGTAGAGGTATTTTCCCTACCATGATGAGTGACATTGTGATCATATAGTCAAGGTTGACCTAATAAAATGCGAGCAACATCCATGGGGAGGACATTACATAGGATCTCATCCTTATATCTACCAATTTGGATAGGGACCTTACATCTATGGGAAACCGTAAGGCTTCGACCCAAGCTACCTTAAAAGGATGAGGGTTAAGCTCAACTTTTAGATTACGATGCTTAATAGTTGACAGAGCTACCACATTTATGGTGCTTCCACCATCTATGACCATTTTCATCGAAATGTTGCCACACTTAACAAGAGTATAAAAGATGGTGGTACACTTTCACTCATGACTTAAAACAAGTTTGGACAAGAGACACCTAATAACACCAAGATGAGAATCACCCTGAAGGAGACTGTTTTCGACATCTACAAGATCCTCATAACTTTCCTCAGGTTCCACAGTCTTGTCCTCACACTCAATGGGCTCATGTTCTAAGGAAAGGGTATGATGGAGACACGCGGAAGTATAATGACCTCTCCCACGACCACTAAAACATTGCACGGCATTATCAGTAGGCACTTGGGAGGCACTAACACTAGCACTAGCACTAGCAGACAAGGGTGATTTGCAGGAAGACTAGAGGTCTTTGTATTAGAAGCACTCGCCGAAAATTGACTTCCCTTAGAGGCAAGTTGGGTGGGAGGCCTAGTCGAGAGGGTGGAATGTCTCACAGGTTTATTGAGTATTTTAACTTCTAACGCTTTATGATAGGTCTTATCTAGTGTGAAAGGGGAAGAAAAAGTCACACCTTGTCTAAGATCGGGCCGTAGGCCACAGATAAATCAGGCTATGGTAATGAACGAGTCTTCCACAATTCGCAACGCTGAATCAACTCCTCAAAGGCATTGATATAGCCTGACACACAAGAATTAGTCTGTTGAAGATAGAGCATTTGGTCCAGAAGGTGAGCTCTATGAAAAGAAGGGAGATACTTTTCTTTCAACTTATCCGTAATAACTGCCCATTGGGTGTTGGGTGGCCATCGCATACGATCAAGGTGAATGGTGAGTCTCTGCCAAAACTTCCTAGCGGGACCCACAAGTTTCATTTTAGCACAACAAACACACTCAACGTTGGACATCCAATACCGATCAAAATAGTCATGCGTGGAAATTAACATGTATATGGTATCTAACCTTCCATCATATGTGGGTACATCAACCTTGACCTTTTGGGGTAATGTTTGAATGACCCTCATGCGCATTCCTATGGTCAGGTTCAAATTTCGCATATCTAGCCTCCCTGTAGATACTTAACCCCTTGTCGTCTCTAGGATTGTCAAACCTATGATCCTGCATGACCATGTCTCCAACCACTTCCTGCTCTTGCTCTCGATAGCCAGAGTAAAGTGGTGGTTGTTTGGGTTCCCTCTCCTCAAATTCAGTAGCCTGACCCGACTTATAGACAACCCACTTACGGCGGTCACTTCCCTCCACAAGAAGTTTGGGGGAATCTTTTGGTGGGGTCTGAGGGTGGTCAAACATGGGTAATTTTTCAAATGGGCGGGTTAGTTTGTCAATCTTAGCCTATAGCTGGTCAAACCTCTCATCTTGAGGCTCAAGTCCTTTAGAAAAGGCATCAATCTAGGATTGGTAAGGCTGTTTGGGGATGATGACATGAATGCAAACAATGAATGCACGTGCTGAGATTAATCTAAATTGCAATAATAATGTGAACAATAGGCAATTACTACAGACAAAGCAAAGCACAAAAACTGATATGGGTTACTGATATGACTCAAACATAACAGGGAAATTGGAACAGGAAAATCAGGATTAATGCAAGGGCTTGAAAACCCGAGTACTCAGACATTAATCTATTTTTCGCAGCAGAAAATCCACACAATCCCCAAAGTAATTGGAGTCCTTTGTACCTCTTAGAGCGGCTTATTACTAGTTTAAGCCCCACCTCTTCCCGAACCGCAGCACTAATCTGAGCATGTTGGCAATAAGTTGGCAGTCTTCACTGCATGGTGACAGTGCACAGCCAAGCTGCAACAGCACCACAGGGACAAAAACAAACAGCAAAAACAGTAGCACGGTGACACCAGCAGCACAACTAAAAGGGCAATGAACGGAAGACAACACGGAGAATGGTTGCCGGCAAGGTGACCGGCCAGTGGCGACAGAAGGGCACTATTAAGGGGATCTCGGTCGTCACTGATGGTAGAAGAAGAAGTCCCAACTCCCAACAATTGCCAAGGATTTTAATGAATTCTCCGCTAGGGTTCCGAAGTTGACTTAGATGAACCAATTGACACTGGAATGGGTATGAATTCCTTCAATTAGATTGGGGTTTAGGCAGAGGAAAGTGGAGAAATGATGCCAACTTTGGAGGAAATTAAAGAATCGTAGGCGATTTTGAGGGTTAGGGTTCGCGCATTGGTGACCAATCAATTGAAGCAAACTTTGCTGCGGTTTACCTCAATTGCTTTGGGGGTTTTGGATGAAATTTAATGGGTAATCAAGGGTTCAGATCAATTTTGGTTGATTGTGAGAAGTGAGGATGAATTGAGGGGCTAGGGTTGCAAAATTGGGGATTTTGCAAATTAGGGTTTGCGAATTGGGCCTTTTAGGATTTCGGCGATCGGCCGGAAACGGCGGAGGTCTGGTGGTGGCGACCGAGGGGTGGTGGTGTTGGTGTGGTGCAATCAAGGGGGTGGGGGTGTGCAGCTAGGGTTTTTTTTTTTTTTTTCCTGGTTTGGTCAAATTTTTTTCCCCTGGGAATGTGAATGGGAGAAAAAAATGGAAAAGGAAGCACAAAGGCAGTGGCAAAGATTGCAAGAAGCTATGATATCAAATTTGATGTAGGACGCTCTAAGAGCAATTCCTATGAGGGGGAAACAATTGATGTAGGACGTTGTAAGAGCAATTCTTACGGGAAAATTCACACAAGAGTTTTCAAATACTCAATATTTCAATTCAATTCAAGTATGCCTCCCTAATGCATAATTGGGAGTTTAAATAGAAAAAAGATCTAAACATTAAGGAAACTAATAGATAACGTAATCAAAAGATATTGTTCTTTAGCTAAAAAAGATAATGAAAAGATAATCTACTATTAAAAGATAATTCCTAAATTCCTAAACTTTTATTTTCCGTGATACTGCATGACCTTTACCCATCCAAAAAATCAAAACGAGCAAAAGGTTAGTTAGGGAAGAAACAGTGAGTACTGAGTTGTTACCTGGTTGTTATAAAGTGTTTATAATTGTAAAATCTTAAAAACAACACGACATATGCTAAATGCTGGTGTAAAATGCTCTTTTGGAACAAGTAGTGTTTCTGCTTTGTCATAATGCTAAACCCTTGCTAAAAAACAATTGCTGAGCAAAGTTTCGGAGCTGGTGCATGAGCTGCCGTAGCATTGTTTTGGCCCCATCTCTGCAAATAGAGAAACTGCAAGGGAAAATTTTCTGTTATAATTGCCAGTAGGTCAGCGGTGTTTTGGATTAGGATCTTCTCCATTGTGAGTGGAAACTTCACAACTCTAGAGTAGTCCAAGTATTCTTATCTACTTTCATAAGGGAAACACTACCAGTTCTTAAGTTGTTAACGCTTAACCTCTGATTTGGTTTTAAAAAATTTCTAGCCTATTTCTTGGTGGAAACTAAGTTATTTCCTCTTACATTGACCATCCTATTCGGGGATGCCATCATATACATAACAGTGGATCTGTGGCAGGGGATGAGTCAATGAGGACTGTTAGTTGTTAGCTTCTTCAGTTTCTGCAAGTGGTCATCATCATACCTACGAATGCTATACAAGCACTGCATTTGCATATTCGGATGAAAGTCTGCCAGATTTGAAGTGGTCTGTTGCTAGTAGGTGTATGGCAATATGTTTTCAGCTTTCATGATCAGTTTCTCATGTAATATTTTATATGTTTATATAGATTTGCTCTATTGATTGAATTATGAAATATGTTTCTATTGTTCACAATTGCAGGACATTGAAGTAGTTCATCTCTCTACTTTGGCGGAATTGAATGGCTGTTTCACCTTGTGGAACTATATGGACTGCTCAATGGGGTGTTCGTCCCCTATTTATGTCAGGACATTCATTGGAAGACAGATTATTAACCTTTAATGGCTGGTGAGTACTTGGCACATACCTTGCCTAGAAGTTCATGTCATGTCTGCTGTTTCTTGGGTTGCCAAGTAACACTAAGAATTTTCAATATATTGACTGGGCATTGCTAGTCACTGTATGGAGTGTCCGTTGAATATCCCAGTTCTTTATCTGCACATATTGATTAATCAAAGTAAACACCTAGCATAGAGGCTGTCTGGATACCTAGGCATTCATGTCATCTGCTTAATATGTTAAGGACACATTCTTATAGTCTTATGCTTAGTTTAAAAAAGCCCGCTTGAGGCACGCCTAGGCGCGCCTCGGCGTGAGGCTACTGGGTCAGCGCCTCGAAAGGGATGAGGTGCGCTTCAAGGATGCGAGACTATATCTTCCCCCTTTTTCTTCTTTTTCTTAGCCTTGCCTTTGCCTTTTTTCTTCTTTTCTTTCCTTGTGAGCTAAACTTGTACCATAAGTATGTGCATTGGGGAACTACGATGATAAGATAACATGTCTTAAGGTTATTTGCTATGTTAGTAGTCATATTGATGTCTAATCACATTTTTAATGCATTTATGTAACTTGTTTATGCAAAATATGCTTTGTGAAATATGAAATACTTTTAAAAACCTTTGCATGATGCGTGCGCCTCGCGTTCATGATGCGTGCGCCTCCGCCTCGCGCCTTGCGCCTTGCGCCTCATGCTTTGGGACCCTATGCACCTTTGCGCGCCTCGCGCTTTTTAAAACAAATGTCTTATGATGAAATTCACATTCAAGGCAGATTGTAATGATAGTCTGAATTGGAACTTTCTCCGAGAACCTTCTTGATAGATATTCTTGATGAATGAAGCTGAAAGATTTGACACCAAAAATGGAGTAAAGATGAGAAGCAGCAGAGGTGCAGGCTTAAGTTCCTGGTGGGGGAAGAGTGGAGTCAGGTGTGTAAGGAATGTAGAGAGTCCTAGAGAGGGAGAAGGATAGGGTTCAAAATGGGAGGGCGAAAGAGAGAAGAGGAAAGAGGTAGAAAAAGGGACTTTAAGTGAAACTCTTTTCGCAATCTTCTGAGCATGATCACTGACTGCTTGAGCTGAATTCCTTAGATCATAACCTGATGTCTGCATGATGGATCACCTCATGTTAGTATTGTTGTTATGTTTGCAGTAGGCCAAACAAGATACAAGCATTGCAATCCCTTAACTCCAGCATGTTATCGCCAGATCCCTTGCAGAAATTGTTTAATGTGAATTCAGCTCGAAGTCCATGCTATAGAAGGGGTGATCGTCTCGTTGTTAGGGCTGGGGCTGTGAGTATTTTCCTCACGTCCTATATTCATTTTATTTTGGAGTGGTGGTTTCTGTCCTATTTTCCTGAAATTCTTTTTTTTTGATAAGGAAAAGGATATATAATTATATTAAGAACCAAATCTGAGTTGCACAGTGAGCACTGTACAAAAACTATTTACAACCCAAGAATAGACTATTTTCCTGAAATTCTTTCTTTCATGTTTTTGTTAGTTACTTGTTTACGTATTGTGTTTGTGAACAATTAATCTGCAGGACTACTATTCAACTCTTGGAGTATCAAGAAATGCCAGTAAATCAGAAATAAAAAGCGGTAAGTTGCAGTTCTGTTCAATCTCATTGCTATTGCTGGTTTATAAGAAGAGAAAATCGTTAATGTACCAAATTCAGACATCTTAAAACTTCCCAGAACTGCTTGGCAACAAAATGATTAGTTTATTTTGACCTCTCTAAAATGACCTTTCGGCTTATTGGGGGTACGGTTGTCTATACTTGAACTTTCCTGAGCTCTATGGGCCTGGTCGCTTCACTATTTGATAAATGCTAAATGCTCAGAAATGCTAACCTCTATTTCTAAATGCTCGTCAACGCGCTAAACGCTGCGAGCTGCTCCCGAATGCTCCTAAACTCTAACTGCTAAACCTAATTGCTCTCAGCGCTCTTGGTGGTAACTGCTAAATGCTAGTTTTAAACATCGATACGAACAAACCCTACCTTGGAGGGATTTACACTTGGTTAATTGTTGTGGCAGCATCCAAGCTTCCTCTATCTATTAAGATGCATTTCCTTTGGCCTTTGCTCTTGAATTACATTGGCAAACTGGATATGCGCATGGCTTTTGAATACTTTTTAGCTGCGTTGTTTTGGTATATGTATCGGCAATCTTTAGCAATTGAATAAGCCAGATTTTGGCTTTGGAAATGGCCCTAATGATGAATTGATAATTGGGCAACTATTTTTGACCCTTTAAAAAAAAAAAGTGGATTAAGCAAAATGTCTCATATAATAGCCATTTGTTTCTTTTTCAAGTTAATGCCTTTCAATGCTATGGTCCACTAGAGACAACGTCTTCTTTGCAAGTTTATTGTGCTCCTCTCCAACAACCTAGTCTGGAGGTGACTTTGGGGCACTGGTTTGGTTAGTAATTTACCAAAATGATGAGACTTCAATGTTTCTATGTTCACAAACAAGGGACCATTTTAGTATCATATGTTGACAAGTGGAGAGATGAAAAAGCGTACTATTTTTGACTTGCGTTGATTGTAAGCAAGAATTGCAAACATAAATTCTTGTGAGCGTGTCCCATGCTTCTTGTTAACTATCTTAGTAAAGTATCACCCGATTCAACTTCTAAGGTTGAGACATTGATTATACTTGATAAATGAGTTTGTTGTAGCAAGGGATACAGTAACTTAGAGAATTCCGAGGAGCTAAGTGATATTTGTTTGGGTGTTTGTTTGGTTGAATTGAAATAGCTTAGGTGGATAATTGGGGATATTGATATCTTGTGGCAAGAGTGTAGAATTAAAAAAGACGATCATTCATCGCTGTAATTGGGGTGCTCGCGACAAGGAGGCATATCATCTTCCCTAATCTAGCAGGTTTAATGGGATCCTTTCTAATGTGTTGTGATAAGCTATCTGAAATTCCTAGTAGTTTCTAGTCCATGAGGAATCTAATAAACTAAATTAGGTGTTCATCACTATTTTAAGGCGAAATGTCGTCGTGTTGGCAAATAAGTCTACTGAATGGTAAAGTAGGTTTGATGGCTTTAATGAGTGGATGTAGTATTTTGGTGTTGAAGAGTTCAAATGTGTGGTTTAGGCGAACCTTTGAAAGAATATGTGATGAAAGAAATTTGTCTTGATTCTCTATACAATGTCACATCCGTTCCCGTGTCTCTGTGTGCGCGCGTGCATGTGTGTGTGTGTGTGTCTCTGTTTCTCTCTCTCTCTCTCTCTCTCTCTCTCTCTCTCTCTCTCTCTATATATATATATATATATATATATATCTTTATATATAAGTATGTATTATGTGTATATATAAGTGGTGACCAAAACTGGTTAACCCAATTAACCGAAAATTGATTAACCGGGAATTCGGTTGTTAAACGGTTTTCGATTAGCCGAATTTTTCTGTTCGGCAAAAATAAGTACTATAACCGAACTGAAAAACTCAGTTAACAAATTTTTTGGCTCGGTTACTGGGTAATCGTTAATTTAAATTGTCAAGTTTCAATTTTCACCCCTTTTTTTATTTAATTTAACTATTTGAGGCACAAAATATTAATTTACACATTATTGTATGCAAGGATTCAAAATGCGATTTCGTTCGCAATTTCGGTTTCGATAGCAGTACAGCGAAAGCGCTCTAATATGGCAATTGCGTTCTATATCGTGGCTATTGCGGCATGAAAATGCGGTTCACCCAATTCCAAAACCTTTCCAATACAGCTGTTTCGTTGCGGTTCGGCCACATTTTTGAATCCACGATTGTATGTTTAGTTTTATCTCTTAATAATTATGAAATCTACATTTGACTAATATAAAATTTACTATTTACTTAAAAAAATTGAAGTTTCAGTTTCGGATAAACAAATCTCAAACGTTCTATATCTTTGCGTGTGTGTGTGTGTGTAACTATGTATGTATATATGTAACTATGTATGTGTGTGTATATATCTATATATATATATATATATATATACATATATATATATATACACACACACACACACATATATATATAGATATATATATATATATATATACACACATATCTGTGTATATATATATGTGTATATATACACATATAGGCATACATATAGGTATACATATAAAGGTATATATATGCGTACACACACACACACGCACACACACACACACACACACACACACACACACACACACATATATATATATACATAT
>JACYFF010003369.1:24869982-24884042 GCA_017589665.1 Selenicereus undatus
GTGTGTGTGTGTGTGTGTGTGTGTGTGTGTGTGTGTGTGTGTGTGCGCGCGTGTGTGGGTGTGTGTGTGTGTGTGGATGTATATTTATATATAGTTGATTCCAGAAGAAATCTCTAAGATACGATTGATGATGACGTGGGACGAGGGAACGAGTTTATCTGATAGCTGGCACGCAACACCCGACGTCCTCTTCCCCGAACGGCCCCACTTGCAAAAAGGGCAACCCCGGGTTGTAGACCGGGGAAGCCCTCGCCGACGGTCAAGTCAGTTCAGGGTCCAAGTCAGGGGTCAAAGGGAGAGAGAGAGAGTACAGTAAGAGTTCAGGCTATCTGCTTGCCAGCCCCTTTCCCGAGGAAAATAGGTGACTATTTATAGTCCTTTTATAAAAAGGGTAAAATATTAATCTTACCTGTAGCGCCCGCGTGGGCCGCGGGTCTCGGCATGGAAGGGCCCTATGGGGAGCCCCTAGGGTTGCGTCTTAGGGCCCATTATCCCTAATACAGGCCTTGTCTGTGGGTCCGACTTGGTTTGGCCCATTTAGGAGAAATGAGATTTTTCCCCAATCGCTTAGCCCTCCATATGTTACCTGTACGTTGAGCCAAGCACGTGGTCAGGTGGAATGTGGAGCACTGTCAATGGTCGGCATGCATCCCAGGTGCTTTGGAAATTGGGCCCTTGTAACGAACGGTCTAGGGGCCACCATTCGTAGCTTCATGGGTTTTGAGTCATGGATTGCAGCTTTATGAAACTGCCTTTTCCTCTACTATAAAAGGCAACTGTCAGGGAGTGCTTCATCCTTCCTTATTCAGTAATAATCATTATTCGGTGTTCATGGCTTTTCCGCTCTCTCTTGATACTAAGGTGATGGCCTAGTACGTCACCAACCATTTTGCATGGGACCGACGTGGGGTTGCCTTTCCTCCACCGCCTCTCCCGAAAAACTTCCAGGCCCTATGTCCGGGCTTCGAGATGGTCGTGGCTAAGGAGGCCGCCGAGTACTATGAACTCCCAGAGCTGCCTCAGCTAATCTTTTACGCGATGCTTCTGAACGAGGCCGAAAGGCTTGGGTCCTTGCAGGGACGAGCGCTTCAGTCTTTAGAGTCAGCCCTTGTTGAGCTCCGTTAGGGCACCTTTGAATCGTGGGTCTGGCTATATGGTGACCGAATTTTCGAAACTTGATTCCATCCACAGGTCGAATCGGGGGAGAATTCAGGAGCTGGTCGACAAGTAGAGGGCTTGGAGATGGAGCCGAAGGATGAGGGGTCGGTCATTGAGAGGGCAACCTCCCCGTAGGAAGGTGACGAGCAGGGGTGAGGCCGTTACGCCTATGAATGCGTGGCCTGCCCCTACTAGTTTTTTTTTTTTATATTGCTTATCCCAACAGTAATAAAAGGTCGTGCTTTCATATCCTTCTAAATAGTCGTTACTTTACTCGTGCTAGTATCAATGTGTACTGACTGGATGGCCACGTGTTTGAGATGGATTGACCATTAGGCTCTTGGGAATTTCTCCCCATTTCCAGCTCTCCCTATCCCTCTTCTATAAATACGACTTCATTCTCCTATATAGGATGTTCGGGGTATTCATCTTTCCAAAGGGAGTGGTATAAAGCATAGAGAGAGCGATTGGTACACCCGTTTTCCCTTGTTATTATAGCGTTTTCCCCTATTTACAACACTAGGGAGATGGCTGATCATGTGAGGGAGGCCTTTGTTTGGTGCTGGAAGAGAGCTTCTTGTCCGCCTCGTCCCCTTCTCAAAGACTTCCACGCCCTATGCCCACGCTTTTATCTAACCAAAGCCGAGGGCGTCGGCCGACTTTGAGCTCCTTGAGATGGTATAGGCGACATTCTACGCAATGCTGTTGAATGAGGCCATAGAGTTGGGCGTGGTGCATGGTTTTATGGCCGAAGGTTTGAAATCAGCCCTGGTGGTCTGAGGTGGTCAAGTTTCGAGGTCTGGATGAGCTGTGTCGATCACAAACTGAGGGAAGTGCAGCTTCGGTGGCCGGCCGTTGAAGTGGAAGTCCGTGGTCCCTTAGATGGCCAGGAAGAGAGCTCTGGATCGAACGGCCCCCCGGCCCCCTCTAGTGACGAGGAGTAGCCTTAGTTTTATTTTGAATGACTTCTTGTATTGCCCTTCCCCGTTTCTTCTATGTTTTTCCTTAGGCCGCCCCTTCCGGGGAGCTTTTGACAATAAGAAGGGATTTCTTTGTTGTACCAAAACCGTTTCTTTCCCGCCTTAGACGGCGCTCCATGTTGAATGATTAGTTTTTACTTTTAAGTCAAGATTTCTAGTTGTAGGGGCCACGCGGCAAGGGTTTCAGGTCTCGGGAGTCATGTGGCGAGGTCGGGATGGCTGGATGATCCCCTCGGGGAGTTGCCCCCCTTTCAAGCATCAGTCCCCTTCTTTATAAAGGGTGGTGGAATTTCCCTAAAGGTGCATACTTATTTTCGCGGTCGAAAGTGAAAAGAGAAAAAGAGAATGGACCGGGGACTCTTTCCCAATTTCGCCAGTACTGACCAGGCGGCCGAGTACGTCCGTGATCGCTTCCGATGGTCGCTGGGGGATCTTACGGACCCCGACCCTAGGCCACTTCCATCGGACTACCACGACTTTTGCCCGCACTTTGGTCTTGAGGTGGCGAGGCAATATGCCCTCGATTCGCACACCCCAGAGATGGTGCCAGCGATCTTTTTCGCCATGGTTATAGATGACACTGCTGAATTCGGTCTTCCCTGTAGACTTACCATGGACTGCATGATGTGGGCCATGCAAAAGATGGAATAGGGCCCTATGGAAGCTTGGCTCGAGGATAATGCTCCTAAACTCCAAGAGGCCTAGGCCGCTCGCCCAGTCGACTTCTCGGCTAATCCTGTGCTGGCGGGCGGTCCTTCTGGAGGGACGACACCCTCTTTTTCTTTTTTCCGGGACATCGTGCAGGCGACAGAGTATGTTAGGGACAACCTTCACAGGTCCAAGAGGGAGACATCGAGCCTTCGTCCGCATTTGCTCCCTTGGAACTTCTCGGCCTATTGCCCTAAGTTCGACCATATCGTAGCCATGCAGTTTGCACATGCGACCCATATTCCTGAGATGGTGCAAGCTGTCTTATATGCGATGGTGATCAATGGCGCGACCAGGCTGCGACTCATTAGGATGGAGATCGGGGAGAGCCTGATGTCGGACCTACGGAAGTCGAGATGGGATGTTATTGAAGCCTGGCTATTGTTCATCGATGACAAGCTCAAAGATGGCTGACGATGAATTCAGGGCGGAGGGACACGTCTTTCCCCCCATGTTGATCAATGAGGAGAGGGCATGGGAGTTTTCGTTATATTATCATTTTGTGCTTTGTATCAGTCTAGCTATTGTAATAAAAGATCCCTGTATGACTAGCCTCTTTACACTTGTTCGTTTGTATTCATATGTTGTGAAAGGCTATAAGGTTGTACCGTGCATCCCTTAGTCCCTATTGGGGCTAAGAGTGTAGCGATCGACCATAAAACCATGCTCAGGGACCCTTGGTCCCTCTTGGGGCTAAGAGTGTAGTGGCCGGTCATAAGGCCATGCTCAAGGACCCTTAGCCCCCATTGGGGTTAAGAGTGTAGCGACCGACCATAAGACCGTACTCAAGGACCTTAGTCCCCATTGGGGCTAAGAGCGGAGCGACCGGCCATAAGGCCGTGCTCAGGGACCCTTAGCCCACGTTGGGGCTAAGAGTGTAGCGACAGCCATAGGGTCGTGCTCAAAGACCCTTAGCCCCCATTGAGGCTAAGAGTGTAGTGACCGGCCATAGGACTGTGTTTAAGGACCCTTAGCCCCCAGTAAGGCTAAGAGTGTAGCGACCGGCCACAGGGCCGTGCTCAGGGACCCTTAGGCCCCGTTGGGGCTAAGAGTGTAGCGACCGACCATAAGGTCGCGCTCAATAACCCTTAGCCCCCAAGAGTGTAGTGACCGACCATAAGGTCATGCTCAATGACCCTTAGCCCCCATTGGGGCCAAGGGCGTAGCGACCGGCTATAAGGCTGTACTCAGGACTGCCAACCCCTAGGACCAGGCGTATAGCAACCGGCAGCTAGGGAGTGTACTTGGAGGTCCGTTATCTCACAAGGTCTAGGGTTTTTTACTAATGACGAGGCGATAATAGGTCGCCATGTGGCATTAGTTGGGAAGAGTTGTGCATGTTGGGTGTTATCGGGAGATGTGTTCTGCCTTTTCGCGCTCTATGTAAGGGTGAGGATTCGGTAGAAAGGGGTCATTTGATCACCGTAATTTCAACCACCTAGAGAGAGAAGAGATTTCTAGAGAAAGAGGCTCTGCACCCCTTTCCCATTTCACATTCAAATTCACTGTTAGCGTCTCAAGCTCCCCTTTTGTATCTTCAAAGGTTTGCTTGAGTGTTCATCCTCCCCTTCAAACAGCTCCCTTGAATCTTCATCATCCATAGGTACACCCTTGTACCCACTCAAAACATTGTTTGTTCTTGTATATTATGTCATCGTCTTGCTCATCCAGTGGGGACGTTTCTGGAGGGTTAGCTGGTCCCCAAGTTGAGGGTTACCATTCGCAATTTCCTAGCCTCTCGGCCTTTATTGATGGCCAGGTGGTGGCGAGAGTCCCCCGAAAGAATCAATGGAGGGAACCCAAAAAGATTCCCTACACGGTGCCACTTTTTGAACCAAGCACTCCCTCGTGGTCCAGCTGCGAGTATTCCTCCACCCCTAGTGTGTCCTCAGTCCAGAGGTGGAGGTGACCTATCCCTGGGAGATCACTATAGCTAATTATATGATTGATTTCCAAGTTCGAAGAATGGCGAAGACTAAGTCTACCCCCCGTATCAGGTCCCCTGACGAGTTGCTAGCCGAGGGTACTCAAGGTAATTCCTGTTCAGCCCCATCTTCATCCAAACCGGGGGTCGAAGTGGCCTCCACTAGTACTAGCTCTACCTCAGGGGATGCCTCCTCCAGCTCCTCTTCTGACAATTCGTTGAGGAGTTTGTCTTCCAAGGGGGCGTCAACTAGCTCCTCGTCTCCTGAAGGGTCGTCGGCTCCGGGCAAGTCGATGCTTAAGAGGAAAGGTTGTGCACCTGCAGGATTAGTGTCGGAAGGGTCGGAGTTCCCCGGGGCCCCAACTCGCTCGGACCCGCAGAATGGTTTGGGCAGTCATTTCCCCAACCCGAAGGTCGTCCCTACATTAAGGAGGACGACCCTCGAGAAGCAGTACCTTCTGCCGACCGGGTATACCTTCGTGATCCCTGAGGCGGATGCCACAGTGAATGAGCCGCCCGCGAAATGTATAGCTATTTATCGAGTGGCTCTTAACTACGGTATCTGGTTTCCCCTTCATCCGGTGAGTGCAGAGATTTTAAACAAGTATGAGCTGGCGCTCGTGGAGGTTGTGCCTACATGCTGGCACAACATTTGCTCCTTCATTGTAACTTGCGAGCTGCGCGGCCTCACCTGCTCAGAGCGTGCATTCAGCCTTGTGCATACCGTCCAGAGGACCCCCAAGGAGACGGGGGCTTGGGATGGTATTGCTTCAACAACCGGTCGAGGTTCATGACGACCATTGAAAAGAAGTTAAAGGTGAAACATTGGAAGTATGACTTCCGCTTTCTTCGCTGAGAGCAGGGTTGGGGCGACGTTCTTGACTGGAATGAGGGTAAGCCGGCTAGGAACCCCTTTGGGGAGCCCACAACTGAGGAACGAAAGATGGCCATTACTTCCAATTCTATATACGGGAGGACGATAAGTCTCGGCCTATCCCCAAGTTCATGGCTTAGGCGATAGAGTCCGTGAAGGGCCCCGAGAGGAGAAAGAGCAAATCTAGTGACAGGGAGCCTTTGAATTGGCTCCTTAAGTTGAAGATTTTTGCGAACAAATTCTTTCTTATCGTGGCCGAACATTTGATTCTTAAAATTTTTTCCAAGGGTACTAGTCATCCCAACGTTTGTCAGCTTTCTTCTTTGGTTCTGACCTGACTTCCTTTTTGTTTTATGTAGAGCAAGCAAGGGCAAAGCTGACGGTCTTTAAGACCAGGGATGCCACTCTAGAATAGGTGGCCACCAACGCCGAACGTCGTCGGGAGGAGGAGAGGCAACGCCTCGTCAATCCGCATGCAAAAAAGGTACGTTCTAACACCTTATTCCCCCCTTTTCTTTTCTCGCCCCTTGTTGGGGGTAATCTAATTAAGCCACTCTGCGTGCAGGCGCCCCCACTAGTACCTCGCAGCAGGAAGCCCGCCATCTATCTCCCGGTCCACAAGCGTCAACGAACAGAGGGTCGTCCCGATGAGATCGGGCCGTCAGCCTCTGCTCTTGAAGGAAAGACCGGAGCTGAGAGGTTTGCCCCTCGGCACGCCGGGAATCAGTCTGCTGGGGACTGCACCCTCAGTTTCCATGAACAAACCGCCCCTTCAAGGACCGTAGGTACTGCTTTTCACGCTGTCGATGGCTCTCCCTTGAGCACCCAGGGGCCATCCACCAACTTCCTCAAGGCGGACCCTACAACCAAGTTCTCACTCCTCTAAGACTTGGTTAAGTCTTGGGACTTGGCCACTTCTGGCACTTCGGATCCCCCGAAGGTCACTGAGGAAAAGGTGGCGATGGTTGAGGCATTTGCCCGCAAAGTGATAGCTGTGACGGAATGCCGAAGATTGGAGGGGCTTCTTACTCGGTCCCAGCGGCATTAGGAGAAGCTGAAGACTGAACTAGACGCCCGGAAAGCCGAAAAGAAGAACCCTACAACCCCATCTAGAGGAGGCACTTGCAAAAGCTGAGGCCGAAGCGGTCGTGGGGGCGGAAAGGGCGGCTCAGGCTATGGAGTAAGGCTATCAGCACGGTCGTGCTGATAACCTAGGGTATTTACGCAAGGTCTTGGGGACGCTGGCCTAGGAGTTTTAGGAGGACAACTATTTTGAGGCCTACCTCCATTATGTGGACGAACGCTAGCAGGCAGAAGATGAAGGTCGTGACCCCGAGGAGGTGGAATTTACCCCTCTTTCTGGCGAGGGCAAAGGTGCAGGGGACGAGGCCACCAACCCCCTAGACGCTAAAGCCGGGGCTTCTGAGGAGGAGGGTCATGAGGATAGTGGAGAGCCCGATGTGTAGCCCCCTTCTCTCTGTTTTTTTTTTTTAATAATCAGAGGTTGTACTCTCCTTTTGTTAATGAAAAACGTCCATTCTTGTCTGCCATTTCCTTTCGGTGTTCGTTCTTTTGTCTCATACTTGTTCTTTCGTCTTAGCTTGTATTCTCATTTTTCATATCTTCATATGTCGTGGGGTAGTAGTAGTCCCCAGACGAAAGGACAAGTGATGTGTTAGTCGGCTGAGGGGCACCCAACTGGTATTGGAATGGCCCTGGAAGTCATGCTTGTCGACCCTTAACCCCTGTTTGGGCTAAGAGTGTAGTGACCGGCCATAAGGCCGCACTCAAGGACCCTTAGCCCCCATTGCGGCTAAGAGTGTAGCTACCTGCCATAGGCCGTGCTCAAGGACCATTAGCTCCCATTGGAGCTAAGAGTGCAGTGACCGGCCATAGGGCCGTGCTCAAGGACCCTAAGCCCCCATTGGGGCTAAGAGTGTAGCAACTGGCCATAGGACCGTGCTCCAGGACCCTTAGCCCCCATCAGGGCTAAGAGTATAGTGACCACATAAGGTCGTGCTCAAGGACCCTTAGTCCCTATTGGGGCTAAGAGTGTAGCGACTGGCCATAGGGCCTTGCTCAAGGACCTTTAGCCCCCATTGGGGTTAAGAGTGTAGCGACCGACCATAAGGCGGTGCTCATGGAGAAGAAGGGTTGCATATTAGTGCAAAGGTGGCCGTTGTGGGCTTCTGATTTTATTACTTAGAATCAAGGTGTACATGTCAGCGGGAGATGAAGAAAAACATGAGCCTAAGTGTAGTACTTTCTCAGGTTACTGCTATGTCAGGTTTGTGGTATGGGAGAGTCGCTGATGGTCTCAAGGCGATATGTCCCAGGGCAGACTTGAGAAGCAACTTTGTACGAGTCTTCCTAGTTGGTTGTTAGTTTTTCATGTTCTCCTGCCCGCGCTACAGCCTCCATACGCCGAAGGACGAGGTCCCCCACCTGAATCGGCTGTAACCGCATTGTGCGGTTGTGCAGGTACGAGATGCGGAGTTTGTAGAGAGGTTCTCAAAGGAGAGTGTCACCTCGAATAGAGGGGAGGAAGTCGAGGGCTTAGCGGAGCGCTGCATTGTTCAACTCCTCTTGGAAAGTTGTTAGTCGGTGAGTGTGAAGGGCAACCTCTACTAGTAAAACCGCCTCGGACCCATAGGCTAACATGAAAAGGGTTTCACCAGTAGTAGTTTTCTCAATGGTGCGTAGGGACCATAGGTCATACAGTTTGTCAGCCCACTTTCCCTTTGTGTCGTCAAGTTTCTTCTGTAGGCTATGAAGGATAGACTTATTGGCTGCCTTGGCTTGGTCGTTGGTTTGAGGGTGAGCCATAGTAATGAATTGCGCTTGACAGGCCAAGTTACTCAGATAGTCCGTGAGCTTACTGGTATTGAACTGCCTGCCATTGCCAAAGATGATGGCCCGTGGGATGCCAAAATGGGTGTTGATGTACCACCAAATGAACCTTCGTACTTCAGCAATGGTTATAGAGGCTACGGCCTTGGCCTCTATCCATTTGGCGAAGTAGTCGACCGCCACAAAACGATACTTATGCTGCCCCGTAGCTTTGGGGAAAGGACCGAGGATATCCATTCCCCATGTGGCGAACGATAGGGGACTGATAATTGGCGTCATGGGGGCGGAAGGGACTCGTTGGATGGGGGCAAACTTTTGGCACTTATCGCAGGTTCGCACTAGTGTCATTACATCCTCTCGTAAGCTGGGCCAGTAGTAGCCAGTTCGAATGGCCGTAACAGCTAGGGCGCGGCCTCTGGCATGTGTGCTGCAAACGCCTTCGTGCAGTTCTTCTAATATCTTTCTCCTGTTTTCCGGGGTCACACAGTGTAGGAGAGGCCGGGCGAAAGATCTCTTGTATAAGATGCCCTCGCATAGGATAAACTAGTTTGACCTTTTCTTCACTTTATCTGCTTCTTTGGGATCCGGGGGCAGGGTACCGTCAGTGAGGTACGCGCGGATAGGATTCATCCTTGTCGAGCTCCTGTCTAACCATAGTACCTCATGTGGATCGATGCTCATTTCCATCAGGACCTTCCACTGAATGTTTTTGGGGTTCCCGTCATCGGATGAGCTCGCCAGTTTGGACAGGGCATCGGCCTGTCTGTGAGCGAGGGATGCGCGGGATTGCAAAATACTTTAGTAGCTTAGTGGCTTCCCGTACCGTTCGAACATAGGTGGCCATAGTGTCGTCCTTTGCTTCATATGCGTCGTTGAGTTGGCCGATGACTAACTGGGAGTTAGAGAAGGCTTGGACGGAATCGGCCCCCACAGTGTGACATAGCTCTATTCCCGCGATGAGGGCTTCGTACTCGGCTTCATTATTGGATGCCTTAAACATGAACTTTAGAGCATGCTCGTATCGTGCCCCGGCGGGACTTTCATTGATGAGGTCGGCCCCACTCCCGTACTTAGTGGAGGAACCGTCCATGTATAGGTTTCAGGGCTGCAGGCGCAAATTCCCTTCCTCGGTGGATGTTGTGTTCTCGGCTAAGAATTTAGCCAATGTCTGGGCTTTGGTGGCCCTCTGTGGTTCAAAGGCCAGGTCATAGCGGGAGAGTTCGACAGCCCATTTCAAGGGCGGCCCCGAGGCATCTAACTTCTGAAGGACGTTCTTCAAGGGTTGATCCATTAGGACTAAGATCTTGTGAGCCTCGTAGTAGGGCCTCAGCTTTCGACTGGCCAATGCTAAGGCATACACAAACTTCTCAATGAGAGAGTAGTTCACTTCCGCCCCTGCCAAGGCGTAGCTTACGTAGTATACAGGGATCTGCTCCTTCGCCCTTTCTACTACGAGAACAACGTTGACCGCGTGCTCTGAGATAGCCAAATACAGTACCAAGATTTCCCCTTCCAGAGGGCTGGTGACCTTGGTAATTGAGCCAGGTAGGTTTTCAAAGCCTGGAAAGCCTCGTTCGCTTGTTGGTCACAACTTAAATTGGCCCGCTGTCGTAGGACGCGGAAGAACGGTTGGCACTTATCTGCAGACCAGGACATAAATCGACCCAAGGCGGCTATGCAGCTGGTTAGGCATTGCACTTCTCTTATATTCCAAGGCGGCTTCATGATGACGGCGACCTGGATTTTGTCCGGGTTAGCCTCAATTCCGCGATTGCTGATCATGAAGCCGAGAAATTTGCCCGACCGTACCCCGAAGACGCACTTCTTAGGGTTAAGTTTCACGCTGAATGCCCGTAGTATGTCAAACATCTTTCTCAGATCATCGCCATGATCCCCTTCGGTATTGCTTTTTGCTATCATATCGTCAACGTAGACTTCTATGGTCTGGCTAATAAGGGGCTCGAACAGTTTGTTCACCGAGCGCTGGTAGGTGGCCCCTGCGTTTTTTAATCCAAAGGGCATCATCTTATAACAGTGGAGGTCGCGGTCCATGATGAATGCCGTCTTTTCTTGATCTTCTGGGTAGAGGGGTATCTGGTGATTCCCGGAGAAGGCGTCCATGAAACTCAATAAGGTGTGTCCGGTCGTGGCGTCTTCCAATTTGTCAATTTTTGGTGGCGGGTAGCTATCCTTCGGGCAAGCCTTATTCAAGTCTGTGAAATCCGCGCACACTCTCCACGTCCCGTTGGGTTTCTTCACTAACACTACATTTGAGATCCACTCAGGGTATTGGCATTCTCGAATGAACCTAGCTTCCAGCAATTTTTACACTTCAGCATTGGCAGCGATCGCTTTCTCCTGGCCCATATGGCGCTTCTTTTGGATGACCAGCCAGTGTTCCATCATAGTTGGGGCGATGCCGGGCATTTCTTCAGGTCTGAACGCGAAGACATCTTTATACTCTCGTAGGAGGGAAAACAGTGATTGCCGATCGAAGGTCGTGATATCTTGACCCAGCTGGACGATGCGCTTAGGCTGTTCTTCTTCAAGTGAAACTTGCTCCACCTCGCTCGTAGCCTCTGGTCGAGGCCGTGGGGGCTCCGATGAGGTGAGGGTGTGGATGACCAAGGCTTCTAGGACCATGTTAGTCGGTCCGATCCTTGCACGCTTCTCCGCCTGGGGCGGCCCATCCGGTCCGCGCTCCATCGCTCGTTCTACCAAGGGTCGGATGCTTACTAAGTAACACTCCCGGGCCATCCGCTGGTCCCCACGCATTTCAACAATGCTACCATCACCAGTCTCGAATTGAAGCTGGAGGAGGTATGGGACAATGAGGGCCTTTACCTTGTGAAGGGTTGGGTGTCCCAGGATCACATTGTAGGCCGTGGGCACATCGACGATCAAAAAGTCGACCTATAGGTTCTTGGATTTAAGTTTGTTACCAAAGCACACAGGAAGGCGGATCATCCCTATGGGATTCACTTCCTGTCCACCGAAGCCCAAGATGGGGTGCACCAAGGGAACGATGTCACGTTCAGGGTGCACAAGCTTCTTCAGATAGTCCCAGGTTATGATGTCAACTGAACTACCCGTGTCGATCAGAATCCGCCAGACAATTGCGCTTGCTATCTTCATTTCAACGACCAGGGGGTTGTTATGGGGGGAGGCTATTTGTGGAACTTCCTTTTCGCCAAACACCATTGTGGGGGCCGTTATGCGAGGTCCCTCCTCCGTGGTACGCACCTGTTGTGCACTTTTGAGCTGAGCTTTCCAAGCTGATCGAGTTATTCCTTCCGCATAGCCCCGGGCTATAGTGGCCACGACCTCCGTCGAGCACTCCTTATCCCGTGGATGGGGTTAAGTGGGCTCCTGGTCTCGTCGAAGGAACCGCGGTCCCCTCTTTAGAAATCAGTCAATCTGACCCTTGTCCGCTAATTCGTGAAGGGTCTTCTTCAGCTCTCGGCATTCAGTCATGGTGTGTCCACTTTGTTCGTGGAACTCACAATATTTCCTGACATTCAGCGGCTTAGGCGATGCGGTCACTGGAGGCAATCTTCGGAGCATGGGATGTCTTTTAACCTCTATGAGGATGCTTCTGGCATCGATGGTAAATCGAGGATCAGCTACCTCGAACTGCGACCTCCTTTCCAGGGGGTCGGGGTTTCTGTCGCCACGGTTAAAATTCTTCTCCCCCGGGACCCTACCCTTCTTTGGGGCGTCGGAACTGTCGGCGCAGATCTAGGTAGCGCGAATAAAGTCTGCGACCTTTCTCAGGGCCGCGACCAACGTCGTTTCCTTCTATTCAGTCAATGAAAACTTGAAGAGGCCGCTCTTGAGACTGTTCAAGAAGGAGGTGTAGGCCACTCCATCCTCCAAGTCTGGAATCAGCACCGCTTCCTGGTGGAAGCGCTTGACAAACTCGGCGAGGGACTCTTGCGGTCCCTACTTGTTCCGGGACAGGTGGATGCTAGTTCTCCTTTCCTTACGGATGGCGATGACTTGCCAAACAAATTTGTCAGCCAGGCCTTGGAAACAAGTGATGCTCCCCGGTGGCAGACCATTAAACCCTGATTGCGCCACTCCCTTTAGGGTGGTAGGGAAATAGCGGCAATAAGTGGCATCATCTACATCCTGCACATACATCTGTGCCTTATAGACCCCCAGATGCTCTTCAGGGTCTATCCTCCCATCATAAAGGTCTAGCATAGGCATCTTGACTTTCCCGTAGCACGGAGCATTGATTATTTCCGTGCTGAACAGGGTAGAGAAGGGGATAGCAGGTGACCGAGCAGCCGTTCCCGACACCTTGATGGGGATTTCAGGAGGGCGCTCCACCTCGACAACAGAAGAACTTATCCTCTCCCGGCCATGCCTTGAAGCTCTATGGGGAGACCGCTTTCCTCGGTGTGGCTCCTGACGGCGTGTCCCACGTGGGGGCGGACTCCAGGTACGTTCCCGATGGGTACGACGGTCCAAGCTAGACCGGCGCCTGCCCGAGATCTCTCCCCATAGATTGGAGGTCTGCTCTTGCTCTTCGAACCAAGCAGTCCGCCTGGAATGGGTCGCATAATGTGTGGAAGCAGTCGTTGATTTGGTCGTTGCCCCCTGAGTGGGCGGACACTGGGTTCTGTTGCTGTAAGTTAACTTAGCTGCTCTGTATGGGCCGACTGCTTCGGTCTGACCCAGATACTTCGCGCCCCCGCTCTATCCAACGGGGGGACGGTATCCGCTCCGACCGATAGGAGGGCTCACCTCTATGAGTTGGTATGTAGTCGAAGTGGGGAAACGGCCTGGCCGAGTTAGCCGCATCCATAGCTCTTCTGACCTGTTCTGAAACCTGGCGAGTAATGGCGTTCGTCATGGTGAACATAAAATTTTTCAGGGCATCCACTGTGACGTACGCTTCTCATTTAGGAAGAGACGGGCTAACCGCTCGGGGGTTCGCCCGCGAACTCTCTGAGGCATCCTACACCTCAGGAGGCGCAGAGGTATTACCCATGGGGGCCTTACCCCTACGAGTCCATGCCCGTGTTGCTTCGCTTATTACCATCACTATCGCTCCTTCCCCACAAACGGCGCCAATCTAATTCCGAAAGAAATCTCTGAGGTACGGTTGATGATGACGTGGGACGAAGAAACGAGTTTATCTGATAGCTGGCACGTAACACCTGACGTCCTCTTTCACGAACGGCCACACCTGTAAAAAGGGCAACCCCGAATTGCAAACCGGGGAACCCCCCTCCGACGGTCAAGTCAGTTCAGGGTGTCCTAGTCAAGGGTCATAAG
This sequence comes from Selenicereus undatus, assembly GCA_017589665.1. Classification (NCBI taxonomy): domain Eukaryota; kingdom Viridiplantae; phylum Streptophyta; class Magnoliopsida; order Caryophyllales; family Cactaceae; genus Selenicereus; species Selenicereus undatus. The sequence goes on from JACYFF010003369.1 coordinate 24,883,763, forward strand.
AGAGAGAGAAAGTACAATAAAAGTTCAGTCTATCTGCCTGCCAACCCATTTCCCAAGGAAAGTAGGTGACTATTTATAGTCCTTTCGGAAAAAGGGTAAAAAAAAAATCTTACCTCAAGTGTCTGCGCGGGAAGCCGGTCTCGGCAAGGTAGGGCCCTATGACGAACCCCTAAGGTTGCGTCTTAGGGAGCATTATCCCTTATATAGGTCTTGTCTGTGGGTCCGACTCGGTTAGAACCATTTAGGAGAAATCGGATTTTTCCCCAATCATATATATATA